>SJYA01001474.1:1378396-1524280 GCA_006410615.1 Neotragus moschatus | reverse complement strand
CCGCCACTGTCCAGTCCTGGTCCCTGGGTCTGACTACAGAACTCAAGCATCCTCTCCTTCCCCCGCCTTATGGGTACCTCCTAGCCTGAGGGTCTCTCCCCCCATGCAGTATGTTCTCTCTCGCACTCTCTCCTGGGGGTCCTCAGTGCTCCAAGAGCTGCAGCTCGGGCACGCGGAGGCGCCAGGTGGTCTGTGCCCTTGGGTCCCCCAGCCACTGCGGGAGCCTGCAGCTGTCCAGGCCCGCGGCCGTGGAGGCCTGCAACACGCAGCCCTGCGATCTCCCTCCAGGTGAGGACGGGAGGGGCAGCTGGAGCCCGGCCCGGCCTCTAGCCCTGCCGGCAGCCTGGCCAGCGCCTCCCGCCCCTGCGCCTCTGCCTGTGCCCTCAGCCCCCTGGACCACCCTCCTCAGGTCTCCACGCTTGAGGCCTTTGCCGCCCACAAAGGCCAGCTCTCAGCAGCCTCATCAGGCAGCCGTGTGGCCCCCCCGGGAGGCAACACCTCCCCCTCACACCCTCGAGCTCTCTGCTGGCACACTTAGGTACTGCAGTGGTTGCCCGTGTCTTGTTAGGCCTAATAAGCTTCCTGAGGGCCAGGTCCTCTTCCTTCTTCCTGTTTTGTTCATTTCCTCAGTCGGGTCCGACTCTGTTACCCCATGGACTGCAGCACACCAGTCTTCCCTGTTCTTCACTATCTCCCGGAGCTTGCTCAAACTCTCCATTGAGTCGGTGATGCCATCCAACCATCTCGCCCTCTGTCGTCCCCTTCTCCTCCTGCCTTCAATCTTTCCCAGCATCAGAGTCTTTTCTAATGAGTCAGCTCTTCCCATCAGGTGGCCAAAGTATTGGAGCTTCAGTCTCAGCATCAGTCCCCCTAATGAGTATTTAGGACTGATTTCCTTTAGGACTGACTGGTTTAATCTCCTTGCAGTGCAAAGGACTTTCAAGAGTCTTTTCCAATACCACAGTTCTAAAGCATCAATTCTTCAGCACTCAGCCGTCTTTATGGTCCAACTCCCACATCTGTATATGACTACTAGAAAAACCATATCTTTGACTATACAGACTTTTGTCAGCAAAGTGATGTTTTTGCTTTTTAATATGCTGTCTAGGTTGGTCATAACTTTCCTTCCAAGGAGCAAGTGTCTTTTAATTTCATGGGTGTAGTCACTGTCCACAGTGATTTAGGAGCCCAAGAAAATAAAGTCTGTCACACTTTCCATTGTTTCCACATCTATTTACCATGAAGTGATGGGACTGGATGCCATGATCTTTGTTTTTTGAACGTTGAATTTTAAGCCAGCTTTTTCACTCTCCTCTTTCACTTTATCAAGAGGCTCTTTCATTCCTCTTTGCTTTCTGCTATTGGGGTGGTGTCATCTGCATATCTGAGGTTATTGATCTTTCTCCCAGCAATCTTGATTCCAGCTTGTGCTTCATCCAGCCCGGCATTTTGCATGATGTACTCTGCATGTAAGTTAAATAAGCAGGGTGACAATATACAGCCTTGACGTGCTCCATTCCCGATTTTGAGCCAGTCTGTTGTTCCATGTCTGGTTCTAACTGTTGCTTCTTGACCTGTATACAGGTTTCTCAGGAGTGAGGGAAGGTGGCCTGATATTCCCATCTCTTGAAGAATTTTCCGCAGTTTGTTGTGATCCGCATAGTCAATGAAGCAAAAATAGATGTTTTTCTGGAATCCTCTTGCTTTCTCTGTGATCCAACAGATGTTGGCATTTTAATCTCTGGTTCCTCTGTCTTTTCTAAATCCAGCTTGTACATCTGGAAGTTCTTGGTTCATGAACTGTTGAAGCTTAGCTTGGATTTTGAGTGTTACCTTGCTAGCATGTGAAATGAGTGCAATTGTGCGGTAGTTTGAGCATTCTTTGGCATGGCCTTTCTTTGGGATTGGAATGAAAACTGACCTTTTCCAGGCCTGTGCCCACTGCTGAGTTTTCCAAATTTGCTGACATATTGAGTGCGGCACTTTCACAGCATCATCTTTTAGGATTTGAAAGAGCTCCCCTGGAATGCCACCACCTCCACTAGCTTTGTTCATAGTGATGCTTCCTGAGGCCCACTTGATCTTACACTCCAGGATGTCTGGCTCTAGGTGAGTGATCCCACCATCGTGGTTATCTGGGTAACGAAGATCTTTTTGTTTGTATAGTTCTTTGTATTCTTGCCATCCCTTCTTAATATCTTCTGCTTCTGTTAGGTCCCTACCATTTCTGTCCTTTATTGTGCCCATCTTTGCAGGAAATGTCCCCTTGGTATCTCTAGTTTTCTTGAAGAGATCTCTAGTCTTTCCCATTCTGTTGTTTTCCTCTATTTCTTCGTATTGATCACTGAGGAATGCTTTCTTATCTCTCCTTGCTATTCTTTGGAACGATTCTTGCTATTCTTTCTTCCTGTTTACATCCCCAGGGAACCTAGCTGGCACGTGGTTGGTCCTTTGCTGACGGACGGAGTGCAGAGAGGGAGGCGGTCCAGGAGAGATGTCCTTCACATTGCCTCTGCCTTCCTAACCCCCTTCACCCACCATCCTCACTGGGAAAGAAGGTGTCCCAGTCTTGAGGAGCTGTAGGACAAGGGGCACACAGGCCATCAGGTTACTTGATTTGAGGAAGTGTTATTGGGGGAAAATGTGGGCTGGGGCTGCACAGGAGTGGCCGGGGGTGTGGCCTTCTGAGACCGCAGAGAGGTGTGTTTGGCCCTGACGTGCCAATGACGGGGGAAGTGGTAGGATGCCAGTGGAGGCACGTGGCAAGGTGGCCAAGAACTGGTGGCCCAGAGTCAATGGATAACTGGGTTCAAATCTCCCTTCCATTGCTGACCAGCCGTGAGACCCTGGGCAAGGGTCTCTCCTCTCTGATCCTCTGCTGGCCCAGCTGTGCAGGGGGGTTAAGGAGACTAACTTTCCAGGCTTGTGGTGATCTCTTGGCATAGTACCTGCACACACAATACTCCGTAAATGAAGTTGTTGTTCAGTCACTCAGTAGTGGACCACTGTTTGCAGCCTCACAGACTGCAGCACACCAGGCTTCCCTGTCCTTCACCATCTCCCATAGTTTGCTCAAATTCATGTCCATTGAGTCGGTGATATTATCCAACCGTCTCATCCTCTGTTGTCCCCTTCTCCTCCTGCCTCAGTCTTTCTCAGCATGAGGGTCTTTTCCAATGAGTCAGCTCTTTGCATCAGGTGGCCAAAGTATTCAGCTTCAGCATCAGTCCTTCCAATGAATATTCAGGGTTGGTTTCCTTTGGGATGGACTGGTTGGCTCTCCTTGCAGTCCAAGGGACTCTCAAGAGTCTTCTCCGACACCACAGTTCGAAAACATCAATTCTTTGGCGCTCAGCTTTCCTTATGGTCCAGCTCTCACATCCGTATAGAGGGTGGGTAGCAGTAGTGGTCAGGCCCTGTGGGGCCCTGGGCTGGGCTCCTGGGCCTGGCCTTCAGGCTACACACGCAGGAGGTTCCTCAGCCCTTACAAGTCCAGCTCCCTTGAGCCACTTGGTGTCCCGGGACCCTGGACACCTTCCTGGAGGTGGCCCGAAGCCTGCCCCAAAGAGGCATTCACTCAGAAGGGAAGGAAACGGGAGGAGCACTTCAGGCCAGGGTGAGTTGTGAAAGGAGGAAACCTGCAATGCTGTTTGCATAGTTACAGAAACGATGTGTGTTCATTGTGGAGCGCTTGGAGAAATTAGAAGCGTAGTGTATATAGAGAAACTTAAATTGGCCTTGATCCCAGCTGTTACTGGATAAATCCTTAGTGTGTTTCCTTGTAATGTATCTGTGATTTCTGTATCTGCTCCCCACCCCCACTCCCGCCCCACTGCCAGTGACATTTGGTGTGTGAACATTTTCATCTTGTGATTTCTAGGTGCTCCACAGAAGTCCACTTGTGAGAATTTAGAATTTGTGTGGTTCCTGCTGTTTTGGATACTTACTGGCGAGTGCCCTGGAGGAGGGGCTGAGTGTCCAAAGAGGGCTCCCCTTGAGCAGTGGGCGTCTGAGAGCTGACACGCTGGACAGCTCCGGATCCCCCTCTTTCTAGAGCAGCACACAGTAGAAGTAAACAAGCCCACACGTCATTAAAAATTTCCTAAGAGCCAAATTTAGAAAATAAACAAGTGGATCTGCATTTAATAATATGTTTTATTTAACCCAATAAAATATTTTTAGCCTAGAATCAATATAAAAATTGTAGGATATTTTATATTATTTTTTTCACAAGATTTCTTTTTTCTTTTTTTAAGCTTTGAAGTCCACTGTATAGTTGACACTTACAGCACATCTCAGTTCAGACGCTGGAATCCCGCTAGTGTAGTAGGTCTCAATTTAGAGGTCATGAGATATCCAGTTGAAAAAGCAGACTCACCTACCCCACTTGTCCCAGACATACTGAAGCATCTTCCAATAAATGAATCAAGTGTCAGTGTTTAAATTGTAAATTTAATTCTGATTCAACGAAATTTGAAACTCAGTTTCTTGGTCACTCTGGCCCCATCTCCAGTGCTCGGTAACTGTGAGACCAGTCAGGAGCCAGGACTGGCACTGGCCCAGGGTGGGGTGGGGAGTTGTGACAGGTCTCTTCAGGGGGTTGCTCTTAAGGCTGGGAGGATGCTGAAGGCCTCAGGCCTCGGGCTATGGCTTACATTTGTCTGATAGGCTCAGGGGAGCCATTGAAAGTTTGGGGGCTCGAAGTGACACCGTGAAAGATAGTTAGGACATTTGGCGCCTGCCTGAGGGTCAGGTTGAAGTGGAGAGAGTGGAAGCAGGCTGCAGGCATGCAAGCTCAGAGTTTGAGGAATGGAGGGATGGGCGCTGGCTGGCACAGCCTGGAGCCCCTGGTGTGTGGGCAGGGCCCCCAGACCCTGAGTTAAAGCCTGAGCCGATGGCAGAAGAGAGTCATAGGCGTCCTCACGTGTGACAGAGGCAGGCTGGGCTTGGCGGAAAGTTGCCTTCCCAGCCACAGAGGGACAGCCGGAATTCCCAGGCTGGCTGGGGCCATGAACCCACGGCCAAATGTAGACAGGACACCAGAACCAGGGAGAGAATTTGAATCAACTTGTCTGAGCTTGTGGCTGAGGTGGGACGGGCAATACCTGGAAAACAAAGATTTGGCCACATATCTACCGGAACCTTCCAACTCTAAATTATTATTTTTAAAAGTTCCCTGGGACTGGCGAGATGTAGTCCCCATGGAGGTGGACTTTTCACTTTTTTTTTTTTGTAACTTTGTTCCACTATGTAGTGATATGTTTATTGTGGAAAATTTGAAAAACACTTAACAAATAGAAGGAAGCACCCCCCTCACCCAGCCCCCTGGCAAAACACACACGCAGAGCATGCAAAGCCTTTCACTGTGAGCATTTCGGGTTTTTTAATCTATTTTATTCAAGTAGAGTTGATTTACAATATAGTGCTGGTTTCTGCTGTACAGCAAAGTGGTTCAGCTGTGTGGGTGGGGGTGGGGAGCAGATACGTAAATCACAGATACATTACAAGTGGTTCACACACACTCATCCTTTTCCATATTCTTTTCCCTCTTGCTTCTGTGGTGGCTCGGCGGTGAAGAACCGCCTGCAATACAGGAGTTGCAGGAGACACGGGTTCAGTCCCTGGGGTGAGGAAAATCCCCTGAAGAAGGGCATGGCATCCCGCCCCAGTATTCTTGCCTGGAGAGTCCCATGGGGTCACAGAGTTGGACATGACTGAAGCAGCTTAGCACACATGCTCTATCGCAGGATATTGCGTATAGTTCCCTGTGCTATACGGTAGGACCGTGTTGTTTATCCATTCTCTATGTAATAGTGGACATCCGCCACCCGCACTCCCACCCTCCCCCTTGGCAACCCTAGCTCTGTTCTCTGAGTCGGTGGGTCTGTTTTGCAGTCACTGTGAGCTTCGGCCCTGTCTTGCTAGTAGTATTGTGGGCATCGTTTTTAAAAACTTCTGTTGTCCTCTTTCTATCTACAGCCTTTTGCATTTTTTTCTGTAACATTTTGTGATGAAAAATCTTTTTAAAAACCTTATTGAGGTTAATTATCATACACCATAAAGTTCACCTATTCGAACGGCACAGTTCATGATGTCGAGCAAGTTTGCCAAGTTGGACAAGAGACAAGGAGAAACTTCAATCACACAGGAAAGCTGAAGAGCTGTGCGTACCCGCCATCAAGTTCTACATTAATATTTTGTTGTAATTACGTTTTCATCATCCACTCTATCTCATTTATCAATTCAGCTGTTTTTAATGTGGAATTTTTTATCGAGGTGAAATTCAATAACACACAGTTAACCACTTTAATGTGTACAATTTGTCTTATTTGTTCTCAAGGTTATATGACCACCAGCTCTCTCAGTTCAGTTCACTCACTCAGTCGTGTCCGACTCTTTGCGACCCCATGGACTGCAGCAGGCCAGGCCTCCCTGCCCATCACCAACTCCCGGAGCTTCCTCAGACTCATGTCCATTGAGTCGGTGATGCCATCCAGCCATCTCATCCTCTGTCAGCCCCTTGTCCACCTGCCCTCAATCTCTAAGTTCAGAAATTCTCACCACTCCCTAAAAGTACTCTGTACCCGCCAGTTAATCACTCCCCACTAACCCTGGTCCTCTTTGCTGGTAGCCAGATTGCTGTGTCGCTCTGGATCTGCCCGTGCTAGACACGTCAGGTAAAGGAACAGCATACCTTTTGCATCTGGCTTCTTTCACTGAGCAGAATGTTTCTTGGAGGTTCGTCCAAGTTGTGGCCTGCATCGGGACTTCATTGCTTTTTATGGCTAAATTGCGGTCAGTCGTGGATATATCCAGTTTGTTTATCCATGTGTCTGTGGATGGATATTGGGCTGTTTCCACCTTTGGGCTTTAGTGAATAATGATGCTATGAGTATTCTTGTAGAAGTTTCTGTGTGGCTGTCTGTGTTCAGTTCTCTTGGGTTTATACCTAGAAGTGGAGTTTCTGGGCTGTATGGGAACCATGTAGCTGTTTTGAGGGACTGCCAGGCTGTTTCTCCAGTGTCTCCACCATTCTTTATTCCCACCAGCAGTTCCGTGAGGGTTCCATCCTCATCCTCGCCAACCCTTGTTGTCTTGGTCTTTCTGATTAGAACCATGCTAGTACCTGTGAAGGGGCGTCTCCTTGTGGCTCCGGTTTACATTTCCTTAATGGCCAATAGTGTTGAGCATCTTTTCACGTGCTTTTTGGCCATCCCTGTGTCTTCTTTGGAAAAGTCTTATGTTCAAGTTCTTTGCCCATTTGAAAATTGGATTATGTTTTCCTCAGTCCAATTAAAAATTTTTGTGTTACCATTTTTTATGTTTTGGGGATCAAACGTAAATGCTCTCTTTACATGCGGCTTTTCTCTTTGCTAAACACAGGACATAGGTGTTTTCTATGTGACAAGAGACTTTTGAAACCTGGGAAGGGTGTTGACAAAAACACAAGCCTGCTGCTCTTCACTTCTGCCCTCCTGGGTTTCCCGGGTCCTGCCTGAGTGGTGGGGTGGGAGCAGATGTTGCGGGGGCGTGGCCTTCCTCCTGCACCCTGACGCCCCCACTCCCTGCAGAGGTCCCCAGCATGCCGGAAGTGCACACCAGCCCCAGGGACCCACGGATGTCTTTGGGCCCACGGGAGGCCTCTGCCTCAGGTGAGAAGCTTGGTGGAAGCCCCCAACCCCGGGGGCCCTTGGGATGGACGTTGAGGGTGGGGGCAAGTGGTTGTGGGGGGAAGGGATGTGGAGAGGAGGGTTTGACCCGGACAAAGACGGAGGGTGAGGAGTCAAACAGAGACATCACAGATCTTTTGTTTCCTCCTCTTTCTAGATTTCAGAGACCAGTGGTGGCCACCCCAGGAGCAGCCCTTGGCACGGGGCAACCCCAGAGGAAACCAGAGCCCACCCCCGTCAGCCCCAGGCCCTGCCCCGTCTCTGCAGCTCTCCTCATACCGGCAGCCTCTGCGACTGGGCTCAGGGCCCCGCGACTGCAGACAGAGCTCCCACGGGTGCTGCCCTGACGGCCACACCGCATCCCTTGGGCCACAGTGGCAAGGCTGCCCTGGGGCCTCCTCGTGTCAGCAGAGCAGGTGGGTGCCTCTCCCCATTCCCCAAGTCAGAGAGGGAAGGTGTGTCTTCACGGGGGTGTCTGATGGGCAGGGCAGGTCTCTGCTCAGAGTGGGTAGGGTGGGTTAGCAGAGCTCAGGAGCGGGATTCCAGGGCTGTTGTGTCTGAGCTGCCCAGTGTGGGCAGAACTGGGGACTTGGCTTCCTCCCGCTGAGCTCCCTAACCTGCTGGGCTAGGAAAAAAGTCCCCAGCGCTCTCTGTAGAGGTCAGCCTGTTGAGATGCAGCCTGAGGCTTGGGGAAGGCAAGTAGGGTATGAATTCTAGCTCTGTGATCCAAGTGAGGCTCTTGCTCTCTTGGGCTGGGGTGCTAAGGGCCACGAGTCCGGAGTCAGCAGCTTGGGGGTGAGTCTCAGCTCAGCCAGCGACCCAGCTGTGTGACTTGGGGCAAGTTACTTAACCTCTCTGATTCTGGCGTTCTCTGCTGAGAATTGGGAACAGTGACAGCCACTGACTGGGTCCACTGAGGATGGACCAGGTCACGTGGGGCCTGGCCCACAGGTGCTTCGACACATTCCTTCCTTCGCCTTCCTTCCCACATCCTGGTTGGTGGAGGGGAAGTAAGCCCTGGTCTCCTTTGATCCCTCTGTTGCCCCACCTCCCAGCTGCCTCAATTCTGTAAAACCTCCCTGGGAACCTGGTGTCTGGGGAGCTCAGGTGACTTTCCACCTTCTTGGTTTTGTGGTGGGATGTGTGATTATTAAGGGTTTAGCTCTGCTTATTGTCTTCCTGTTGCCCTCTCTGGGAGCCCCTACATGGTGAGTGGACGTGGCGGAGACTGGGGTTTGCCACATGGTTTGCCCTGCACACAAGGGCCCCCTATCTCCCCACTCAGATCCTCACCTGGTCAAGCCCCTGGCTCAGGGAGCCTCAGAGCTTGGATCCTGGGGTGCTGGAACTCAGGTTCCCTGGTGGTGCAGGAGTCAGGGCTGTGCTGTCTTTCCAGGTTCGGGTGCTGCCCTGATGGGGTGACTGTGGCCGAGGGGCCCCATCAGGCGGGCTGCATGAGCTCTTACGGACACGACCACTCCAGGGGCAGGCCAGGATCGAGAGCAGCGGCCTCCGCAGTGAGTGTCTGCTCACCCTGGGGCCACGAGTCCAGCCTGAAGGCCTGCTCAGTGCTTCTGTGACGTGGGCTCTTGGCAGCTTTGACCTTGAGGAGGGAGGTCCCTGAAGCTTGCTGGCCTGGCTTGTCCTCTCGAAGGCACAGGCTTTCATGAGAGGCCTGGCCTGGGGTTTCATCCGACCTTCTCCTGGATATGATCTCCAGGGCTGGGGTTCTGCTCAATGGGGTCATAGTTCTGTCCTTCTCTTTTCTTGCCATCCTCCCCTTGGCAGCCTGGAGTCCTCCTACCAAGAGCCAGACCTCCATCTAACTTTCCGATCCTGGGCTCTCTCCCCAGGTCCTCAGTGCCCACCGGCCCCAGGCCCAGCAGAATGAGCCCAGAGAGTGCCGGGGCTCCCAGTTTGGCTGCTGCTATGACCACGTGGCCTCCGCGGCGGGCCCCCTGGGGGAAGGCTGTGTGGGCCAGCCCAGCTCTGGTGAGTGGCCAATGCTCCTTGTCCCTACTGGTAGAAAGGCTCTCGTCCCACTCTGCTCACCACCCCGCCTTCCTCCTGGCTGGCTTATCACTCATTTCTTCCACCAATACTTCCTCGCACCTGCCAGGCGCTGGGCTGAGGAATGGTGCTGGATTATCCTGCCCGACAGGTCATCCTCACCCCTGAGTTTGCACTCTTGGCCACCTGGCTGCCTGTGGGAGCTGGGAGCGTGGTCAGTAGGGAGTCCATGGAGAAGGAAGACCTGTGCTGCCCCTTGGGGCTCAGCCCCCTTCAGAGGCAGAGGCCAGGGCTGGGATGGATGGGGTGCCCACCCTGCCTGGGATGAGTCCTGGAGCAAGGACCGTGAGGTGGGAGCACGGTGCCCATGTGGAGCTGCCAAGGACCATCCCGGGGACGCCGGAAGCTAGGGGGCAGGGTCTGCAGGGAGCTGGGCACCTGGGTGGGGGGGCTTTAAGTGCGGGGCCTGGAGGGTCACATCTGAGTGTGGAGAAGGATGGCTAGGCTGGGGGCTGGAGAAGGTTCTAAGCTGCTAAGGGGCCCCAGGAACAAGGGTGGGGCCCCAGGAACAAGGGTGGGGCCCCAGGAACAAGGGTGGGGCCCCAGGAACAAGGGTGGGGCCCCAGGAACAAGGGTGGGGCCCCTCCCCTCCCTTGGGAGGGGCATCTTGGCAGCCTGTGGGGGCTCAGGGCTGGGTTGTCCTTGCACGTCATGGGTTGGCCCTGGGGCTGCTCTGTGTGCGCTGGGCGGCCTGGGTCGGGTGGGGAGGAGCATGAGGGAGCCTGTCCAGGGAGGTNAAGGGTGGGGCCCCAGGAACAAGGGTGGGGCCCCTCCCCTCCCTTGGGAGGGGCATCTTGGCAGCCTGTGGGGGCTCAGGGCTGGGTTGTCCTTGCACGTCATGGGTTGGCCCTGGGGCTGCTCTGTGTGCGCTGGGCGGCCTGGGTCGGGTGGGGAGGAGCATGAGGGAGCCTGTCCAGGGAGGTCACAGCCCTGATCCTCTGCAGGGCTCCAGCTCTGGGGCTGCAGAGCAGGCTGGTTCTGCTGGGGTCCCAGGGTAGTGAGCAGAGTCTGTCCCCAGAGCCTGTCAAGGGCCCCGGCAGTAGTGCGGATGTGTGCTGAAGCTGAAGCTGGGGAGGGCCTCACTCCTGAGTCCTGGGCTGCGTTTGCATCTTCCCTACTGGGTCGCAGTGATCTGTGTGCTTTCTGCCCCCCTCAGCGTACCCTGTGCAGTGCCTGCTGCCCAGTGCCCACGGCTCCTGCACTGACTGGGCCGCCCGCTGGTACTTCGTCCCCTCTGTGGGCCAGTGTAACCGCTTCTGGTACGGTGGCTGCCACGGCAACGCCAACAACTTCGCCTCAGAAGAAGAGTGTGTGAGTGCCTGCCAGGAACCCCAGCCCGGGGCCAGGGCCTCTGGCCAGAGCACCCATGGAGATGGTGGCAGCAGCGGTCCTGGGGGCGAGCAGGCGGCCAGCCGGCATGGGCCGGGGCCCGTGGTCCAGAGAGGACCCTTGCCTTCTGGTGGCCTCCGCTGGCAAGACCAAGAGCCTGGGCCGGGGGTGACGGACCACAGACAGGCCTTTGGAGAGGGGCCCTGGGGCCAGGAGACTGGGCCCAGTCCCCCTGGACTGAGCGGAGACGCAGGACAACCAGCGCCTCCTTCCCGTGGCTCCTCNGGACCCTTGCCTTCTGGTGGCCTCCGCTGGCAAGACCAAGAGCCTGGGCCGGGGGTGACGGACCACAGACAGGCCTTTGGAGAGGGGCCCTGGGGCCAGGAGACTGGGCCCAGTCCCCCTGGACTGAGCGGAGACGCAGGACAACCAGCGCCTCCTTCCCGTGGCTCCTCCTACAGGTGAGGCCCCCCTTCCCCAGGTGGGATGGGGATAGGACCCAGGTAGGCCAGGCTGAGCCTTTGAGAGCTAAAACCCTGAGATCAGCTGGGCCTCCCTCTACCTCTCACCTGGAGGGCTTTGCTACATCGTTCCATAGGTGGGGAACCTCAGGCTTTGGAGACATGAGGCTTGCCCAGAGTCGGGTGGATGGTGGTGCTTGAATTCTCCAGCAGATCTTGCTGGTATGGTCCAGGGCCTGTCTAGTTGAAGCTTACGAGCTTCATGACCTTTGGCAAGTCATCCAGCTTCCCGAAGCCTGTTTCTCGAGCTGTAAAATGGTGATATGATCTCATAGGTTTAGTGTGGATCCTGTTCGTTGTCACTCTTTATGTCATATTAATGAAAGCTGGGAAGATTAAAAACAGAACTTTGAATTCCTAAGGGATTAGGCGTGTGTGCGGTTGCCCGGCTGCTCCTCTCCCCAGGCTCTCCATCCTGGGCCCTGTGCCTGTTCTGTCCTCATTATTTTGGGCTGTGCTGGGTCTTTTTGTGCGGGGTTTTCTCTCCCTGCAGTGAGCAGGGTCTCCTCTCTGGTTCTGGGACGCAGGCTCTGGGCGTGCAGGCTTGAGGAGCTGTGGCTCATGGACTTACTTCCCCTTTGGCATGTGGGTTTCTCAGATCAGGGACTGAGCCTGTGTCTCCTGCACTGGGAGGCACTTCCTAGCCACGGGGCCACCAGGGAGGTCCATGTTCTGTGCTCTTGCGGGAACAAGTTGAGTATACAATGCCTGTGAGTATTTTGGGGGTGGGGACGGGGGATTCTTGATTCCACAGACTTCTGGAGCGTGGCTTCCATGAGAAGTACCTCTGGTGCTTCCATGGGTACCAGAGGTAACCCCATGGTACCCCGTCATGGGTACCAGAGGTAACCCCATGGTACCCATGACGGGGTACCAGGCTTTCTGTGGGGACGCACTGATGTTGGCCCCGATGTTGACCCCCATGTGACTCTCTGTCCCACCTTCCCAGGATCACTCTGGCAGGCTCGGAGCCCTCTGTGGTGCAGGCGGCTCTGGGGCAGTTGGTACGGCTCTTCTGCCCAGAGGACGGCTCCCCGGACCCCCACTCCACGTGGCAGAAAGATGGGCGGCCTGTCTCCTCTGACAGGTGAGTGCAGCCAGCCCACTCCCCGCCCAGCCCCTCTGATTCCTGGGGAAGGGAGGGTGAGAGAGCAGGGGCAGGCCCCTCTGGTGGGAGCCAGGCTGGCTGTTGCTCAAGCCCCGCCCCGCCCGCAGGCACCGGCTGCAGCCCGACGGCTCCCTGGTCATCAGGCCCCTGAGGGCGGAGGACGCGGGCACCTACAGCTGTGGTGGAGCGGGGCCAGCCCGTCACCCTCAGCAGGTCCAGCTCCGCATCACAGGTCCCGTCCCCGCCCACTACCTCCCTTGGGTTCTTCTGGGCCCCAGGGCGGGGGTACCTGCCGGGGCGCCCCCACACTGGAGGACTAGGGCGGCTGGCCACGGCATCCTGCCGGCCGGCCCCCGCGCTGCAGGTCGCCTGGGGCGGACATCTTGCCCCGTGTGGCCCTTGCTTCTTGTCGGTCCCCCGCCAGCCTCATGGGCCCCGCTTCTTCCATCCGCTTCTCCCCACAGCTCACCCCTTGCTTCTGGCCTCACAACAGGGGGTGACGTGGCTGTGCCTTCTGAGGCTGAACCGAGGCACTTCCCCGAGACCAGGGACCCAGCCCAGGACCACAGCCCTGGGGACCCCAGCCGCGGGGGCCCCGCCGCTGCCTCGCACCCGTGGCCCCTGACCAGGTGCGGTGCTCAGCGCTGTCTGCTGGCCGCCTGGCCCACCGCGGGCCGGGGTTGGGGAGGGCGAGTGGACAGTCCCCAGGCTGGCTGGCCGCCTGCTCAGGGCTCTGGGAGGGGCGGGTGAATGTGGCTCCCGGAGCCTGGCCTCTGAAGCGGGGATGGGGAGTCCTGCCGACCACCACAAGCACTGGGGAGCGGAGCCTGTCCTGGCCCCAGCCTCAGGAGCTAGAGGGCTGAGCCGGCCTTGAAGAAGGGAGTTTACAGAGCGGGTGCAGAGGGCTGGAGGGGCCCGTCAGGGACCTGGTGCAGGGTGGGTAGGACGCAGAAATTCTGGTGGCGGAGGTGAGAAGGAGCTGGCTTTGAGCCTGGGTCCCAGATATTTGTCGATGTCTCCCAACCAGAACAAAGGGCTGAGGCTGGAGAGCGGAATCTGGTCAGGGTTGTAGGGAGAATGGGCCCATGAGGCTGGGTAGGGGTCCTGTCCCCAGGCAGGAGGGTGGTTGGGGGAGGCAGCGGCGAGGAGCCCCCTCACAGCTGAGTGATGCTTGCTCTGCAGGGTGCGTCTGGACCGGAGCCAGCCCGGGGTGCTGGACGCCCAGCTGGGCCAGCGGGTCCGGCTGACCTGTCGTGCTGAGGGCTTCCCGCCCCCGACTATCGAGTGGCAGAGAGAGGGGCAGCCTCTTTCCTCCCCCAGGTTTGTTCAGCTCCCCTCCCGTCCTGCCTTCGGTCTGGCCCCGTTTGGGCAGACGCTGTCCCCTGGTCAGACCTGAATGGGACCCCAAGGCCTCTCGAGAGACGAGGTTGCTGGGCGGAGGGCTCCTTGGGCAGACCACCCTGGGATCTCTGGACCTTTCCAGAGTGTGGCTAGTGGACAGTCGTAAGAAGCCAGCCAACAGGTGACGGCCTGTTGGGAGGAAGCGGAGGCAGACAGCCTTCTGGCTGTTAATCATAAGAGCTAACATATATAGGGCCCGTGCTGAGGCTTAATCTCTTTCATGTGACATGCAGAACTAAAGGGGTGCTGTTTTATCCACATGTGACGCACAGAAGCTTAACACCACCCAGCTCCTAAGTGACAGAACCAGGACCGAGCCTAATAAACGAGTGTAGAGAAAAAACCTCGAAACCCAAATCAGAATTATTTTGTATCCGAAAACTTGCAATGATCTGCTTGTTGCCAGATTTTAGTCAGGCATCGTTAAGTAAAGCAGAGTGCCAGCAGCTGGAGGGTGGTCAGACCCCGCTGACCGGCAGGGCCCACTCAGCCTCTCACCAGGGGACGGGAGACCCTGACTCCCCTCCCACCCACCGGGAGCCTTGGGATGGAGCCACCTGACTGTGCTTGGTGCCCCCAGACACCAGGTGCAGTCCGACGGCTCCCTGGTCATCAGCCGCGTGGCTGTGGAGGATGGAGGCTTCTACACGTGTGTCGCGTTCAACGGGCACGACCGGGACCAGCGCTGGGTCCAGCTCCGAGTGCTGGGTGAGGCACAGCCTGAGTGGGCTAGTGGGTGTGGCCAGTGGCCTCTGGGGTCAGGAGGGGCACTGCGGGCGTGCTGTGGCTGACAGTGCCCCCCTCCTCGGGCCCAGGGGAGCTGACTATCACAGGGCTGCCCTCCACAATGGCGGTGCCAGAAGGGGACACAGCCAGGCTGCTATGTGTGGTGCCAGGAGAAAGCGTGAACATCCGATGGTCCAGGTGAGGCTTGTGAGGGCCTGAGCTCTACAGCCCAAACTGGGGGTGGGGGGTCCACCTTTGTGCAGAACGTTGCTGCCACCTGCACCCCTCCCTCTCATGTCTGCTCCTGCCTCCTGGCCTGGTGCCAAGGGAAGGGGCTACAGCGCCCTCCTCCCTTTATGGGGAAGCCCCCCCAGGACCGCTCTCCTCTGCTGGTTGGGCTACACACCAGAGCTTCTCAGGCTCGGCACTGTCGATGTTTTGGGCTGATGGTTTTAGTTGTCGGGGTGCATGGGGGGATGTTTAGCTGCGTTCAGCCTCGGGGTGCCTGTAGCACTCCCTCCCACGTCATGGCCACAGAAAGTCTCCAGGTGTTGCCAGATGTCCCCTGGGTGGCGGATGCTCTACTGGGCTGAGAAACACTGGGCTCCACTCAACTCCAGGGNTTTTAGTTGTCGGGGTGCATGGGGGGATGTTTAGCTGCGTTCAGCCTCGGGGTGCCTGTAGCACTCCCTCCCACGTCATGGCCACAGAAAGTCTCCAGGTGTTGCCAGATGTCCCCTGGGTGGCGGATGCTCTACTGGGCTGAGAAACACTGGGCTCCACTCAACTCCAGGGGCTTTGAATGGTCTTTTTACCCCAAGTCTGCTGGGCTTTTATTCATTCAGCAAACAGTTTGATGTCCCCTTCCTCCTTGCAGTATGTCAGGACGAGGCTAGGCACTGGGGATCCTGGGGTAATCAGCCCTCCAGACACTCCAGGTGGGAAATGGCCCAGTGTCCCCCAGGCTCGGAGGAGGTTTGCCCTGAGTGCGTCTGGGTCAGTGGGTGGCTCCAGAGGGGGCCTTAGACGGCCTCCTCCCCGGCCCTGGGAGAACCAGCTCAGCACCCCCCAGGGCCTGCAGGGTCTCCCAGCATCCTCTCTCCCCCAGGAACGGGCTGCCAGTGCGGGCCGACGGCCACCGCGTGCACCAGTCCCCAGACGGCACGCTGCTGATCCACAACCTGCAGGCCAGGGATGAGGGCTCCTACACGTGCAGCGCCTACCGGGGAAGCCAGGCTGTCAGCCGCAGCGCCGAGGTGAAGGTGCTCCCACCAGGTAAGGAAGGCCCGCCCCAGGCAGCTGCTTGTCTTTGGGAGCTGGCCGCGTGTGGCCGGACACGGAAAGTACAGGCTCTGCAGTTGGAGGGGCTCTGCCAGTTCCTGGTTGTGTGACTTGGGGCAAGCCAGTCGTCACATGGCCCGAAACAGCCCTGGGAGGGAACTACCAGGGCCCAGCTGTGCTGGTTGGCCTGGACGGTCACGGCTGTAGCACCTCACCAGGACCATGCAGGGCGTCGGGCCTGGCTGCCTCCTGTCTGCCAGGCTGAGCGCGGAACTGACCAGGTTAGAGGTTGCAGTCTGGTAGAAATGTTGTTTAGTGAGCGGGCCTGATGGTGGGCTTCCAGTTTATGAAGACAGGGACTGGGACCCAGCCAGGGCCCGGCACAGGGCCTGGCATCACCAGGTGCTCAGGCTGAGTGCACGTGTGTGTGAAGGTGGTACCTTGGTGAAGGCACCATCCTGCAGAGGCCACTTTTCACCTCAATTGTGCCCAGCAGATAGATCTCTTGTCCACATACTTACCTAACTTACGAGACTTGAGACAGGCCAGAGTGCAGGTTTAAGTGAGAAAGATTGCTGTCAGGGGGCCCCCACATGGGCATGTCTGTGATTCGGTAGAGGCGCGTCTGCATGGGAAGCCAAACTAGAACCAGAAACTCAATTGACGCTGAGGTTTGGTGGTTCCTAATGATGCGTGGTCACCAAGACAAACGGTGTGATGGGACCGCCTCAGTCCAGCTGTCTTTCTTCTGCCCCGTTAGATGACTGTTGGTAACCTGAGACACTTTCTTTGGGGGAGGGGGGCTCTTAAGGAGAAGCTATCTTCCTCTCTCCTTCAACTGTGTTGGTTCCGTCAGCTAAGCTGTATGTGTCTGCCGTCACCCATTTAAGCTTTTTGTGGCATTTCACTGCTTGAGGCTGCCTCACTGCCCTGTTCATGGTTTGGCAGCATGCTAGAACTGCAGTGTTAGTAAGGGGGAGGGGCCTTGAGCTGGTCCTGCTCTGGGGACAGCTTGCAAGCTTGCTTTCTGTTTTTCTTTATTGGTAATTGCTTTGCAATCTTGTGTTAGTTTCTGCTGTACAACAAAGTGCTCTCAAGCTTTTCACCTAAAGGTTTAGGGTGAGAAACAGAAAATACTGTAAGGTTAAAACATGAGGAGTGGGGGTTACTCACACTTTTCGGAATGGGAATGCCCCAGTCACGTGCTGGTTAATTTAGCCATGGTTACTACGTGCTTTAGTTGCTATCATTAACTCCAAATGAGACGGCAGACACAGAGAGCTTATGTAACCATTAAGTCCCCTGGCTGGAAGGGGCAGAGCCAGAATGGTGCCCAGCCCGTACCATCATGCCCAGCACCTGCTCACCTCTGGCTGTGATAAGCCCAGGAGCTACAACGGCTGAGATTAAGTTGATAACCAAAGTGATGATTCTTAAAAATAAGTATAAATGGCTTGTTCTTTATGTAAACCTAGGTAGTTCGTACTCGTTACACTGATGAGGCAAGCCTTCTCACAAAGCCGTTGGCTGCTCAGGTGTTGTCTACTAGTTGTATCTGGGGGTAGGGTGTGGAGGGGGGCCTTCTGCAGCCCCATGAGGTGACTTTGGGGAGCTGCTGTCAGGTCTAAGCCAAGCTGAGTCCTGAGAGCCCCTCCCAGAAAGAAAAGGGAGGTTAACTAGACAAAGGGACTTCAGTCCAAAGACGAAGCAGCAGAATGAAAGTCCCACAGTGCTTTATAAGTTATAGACTCACCGAGCAGATTCACAAGGGAAGCGCCGGCGCTTTGCGCCTGTCGCATCAGCGAAACCGCACATAGCCTGTCCTCCGTCACTGGCCTGACAGGCTCTGCTGTCTCTGGGGGAAGTGGGAACAACTGGAAAGCTGGGGAGCTAAATGACTGGCCTGGGGCTACTGAAGGCACAAAACATTTAAGTGGGAGGAAACCAGCAGTGAGAGAGAGAAGACCGCTCTTGCCAACTCAAAACTATGCTTGGGGCTGACCTTGCTCTCCTTGTCCAGAGGCTGCGGCCATATATTCATGTGGCTCTTCAGGTCTCAGTAGTCAGAGCAGGGGGTTAACTTCCAGAGATGTTTAATCAGCTGGCGAGTCAATATCTGGGGGTCTGCGATGGGCTGTACACTGGGGTAAGCAGTGGGGATGGGGGAGAGCTACAAAAGGATAACAGGAGGCCCACTGCACACCGAAGCGGGGCCCAGGGCAGTGAAGACAGTGTGCCCTCAGCTGGACACACAGGGTTACCAGGATACAGTGACCGGCGTCTTTGGGAGCCCGGCGGTTACAGCGCTGCTCTCCTTTAGGGAAACGACATGGCAGGTGAGTTTCCAGTCACACGGAGCTTTCTCACCACCCTCTCCCTCCTGGTGTCTCACAGTGCCGGCCACCCAGCCCCGGGACCCCAGCAGGGACTGTGTCGACCAGCCGGAGCTGGCCAACTGTGACCTGGTCCTGCAGGCCCGGCTCTGCGGCAACGAGTACTACTCCAGCTTCTGCTGCGCCAGCTGCTCCCGTGTCCAGCCACCCGCGCAGCCCGTCTGGCAGCAGGGACACAGCTCGTAGCGCTGGGAGGACGCTCTCAGTCTCCCATCTCTGGCTGAGGAGGGAGTTCTCCTCCACAGACACTGGCCTGGTCAGAGCCGCCCCCCATCATGGAGGGCCAGCAGCAGTGGTCCCAGCAGTGTCGGTGTCTCTGACCCAGCCACCGGCGCCTGCTGGGTTGTCAAGCGGCCTCTTGTTTGCAATAAGGACACCTTTCACTTGACAGTTTCTCTCTGATTTGTTATGCAGGATCAGCTCACTGTGTTTTTAAAGCCAGCTACCAGGGTTCTCCCTTTGCTGAAGGATAGGTGGGGAGGTGTGTCCTGTCTGATTGGGGAAGGTAACTAACTCCTGGTGTGTAAGGGAACCCTTCTTTGCTAGAATTAGGTCCCATCTGGGGTCCAGATGTGGTTCATCGCTCCAGTCTTTCTAGCCCTTCCTAGGGAGTATAGCAACCAGCTTTAGCTCCCATCCGTATGGTTAATAGCACAAAGTTGGTGAAAGCCGTCAACAAAGTGGGAGATAATGAAAACTAAAAATCAGGCTATTGTAAAACACAGTACCAACAGGATAGGGGGACCATGGAACGGAGGGCGACATTAAGAAAGAGGGAAGTGGCTTCAGAGTTAAGAGAGGTCATTCTTCCTCTCTCAGCCTCTTAAGGCCTTGATGCTAAGAGAAGAGGCCTGGTTTCAATGAGCTTCCGAGTTCCTTGCCACTTTAACCTTCTCCCAATCTCCCAGAGGACAGGCTGGACCTAGTAACAGAGGTCTTTCTGGGACACAGGAAAAACCAGCATTACAGGGACAGGTGATTTCTATTACCAACACTCTAGCTGGAAAAGAAACAATTGCTTCATGGGTGAGTGATACTTCTTGGTCTACCTCTCATTCAGCAACAGAAACATGGGCCGGGACAGACGTCTTTTCTTTCCAGTTTTAAAAACCATTGAGGTGCATCCCCTTCCATGTACCATGGCTGGTTTGGCTATAGACATTGGAAGGTAAGGTCTACTTTCTTGGACTCCACTGTTCTCTAGTTAAATCACTATTTGTCAGATTGGTGGCATACTCCAGACTTCAGCTAGCTCCTGGAACTAGTCAGAGTGGTGGGGTATGGTGAAAGTAAAACTCAGTCTAGACCAGTGGTTCTCACACTGGGAGCTTTTTCAAGAACCGAGGCTGGGGGTCTATTCCCCAGAGATTTTAATTGGTCTGGCGTATGGGCTGGATATGAGGATTTTTAGAAGCTCCCAGATGACTCTCATACATATCCACGGTTCAGAGTCACTGCTGCACCCCAAATTCTCAGAATGTGAGTCTTGTTAAAATGCAAATTCTGACGACTAGGTCTGGGCTGGGGTGGAGGTTGTCTGTCTCTCCACAACCGCCAGGTTCAAGCCTACACTCGGAGCAGCAAGAACCTGACATCAGGGATGTGCTCAGGAACAACCAGAGGCTCGAGTATGAATACAGATAGGCACTTTAAGAGTATACTAGCCCCAGTGAAAGATTTTCTAGCCATCAAACTAGAGATCTGCGGCAGCAGTATAATGCAGAGAAGGACAAGACCACAGGGAACTGAAACTCATTTGCTAACAGAGCAAAGGGAGAAGAACAGCTCTTCATGGCAAAAGCTTCTACCACGAACATTTATTTTTGTTAAAGCAGATTATAAATTCTCATCAGTACAAATATATATATAACTTACATTTGATTGTAAGGCCAACGTTCGAAAGTAAAAATGAGATGGGATCTTACGTTGTTACCAGAGGTCAAGTGGCTACAACTGGCAACAGGATGTTTGGCTCACCACAAGAAGAGGGATGGACGCACGCACGCAAACGCACACTCACACACGCAGTGCTAACAAGACTAGGACCTCCATTCCCACAAAACTCGTGGGAACAGAACTTAAAAGGACAAAACAAAACCACTAAGACCTACATGACAAACCAACATGGCAACCTACGTTCCCGTCTCATGGATATGATTACATCATTGTCACCTTAGTGTTAAAGTATTAACATAAGGAAACTGCAGCAGTATAGAAAAGACAGTCTCTATTTAGATTGAACCCATTAAAATAATGACATTACAGGTGTAAAACCAGGACAATACTGCTTGCTCTTTATTTAAAACTACTACCTAGCTGACCGTACTGGTCATAAGCATGATTGTTGTTGCAGTGTGCTACTTACAGTAAATGATACCAAGTGAGCTAGGGGTCCCATCTGCCACTTCCAGCCCTTCCTCTTTTTTCACTTCAATAGGCATCAATGATAAACCAATCTTATATACAATTTCTTACAGCTAACCCTTTTACCTTTGGCAAGATTACTTACAACTCATACAACTTTTTAATAGTGAGAACTATTTAAAATATTCTAAATGCATAAAAATAAAGATTTTGGCTTTTTGATATATATTTATAATATTTATTCTTACTGAAAATGGAAGCTCAACTTTACCCCTAAAATACAGCTCTGTTGGGCAGCTCCTGACGGGCCCTGCTGGGAACTCCAGCAGCACAGCCTGCCTCTCGTCCCCAGTACCGGCACAGGCCACCCTGTTCTCGGTCTTTAAGAAGGCTAGTGCTGAGAATAGCAGGTAGGTCAAAGACCTGAAAAACTAAAGGAGATCGTTTGGCTTCCCATTGTGTTTTATATTCCAGTAAATGTGCTTTGAATACAGATTCCTGTTCAGATACTTCTGCCTCTCTGCTGCCAGAGATTGGTAAGGGGCTGAGGGAGGCAGGGCAGAGGATGACAGCTCCTTGACTTTCTTAGTCTAACTGCAAAACAGCTCTTTCCTAGGAATGGGTCTCTCCACTTTTTCAATCACCCCCATCCATATGCTATGCCTGGACATGCCCTTGGGGACCTCTGGGATTAGTGAAAAGCTTACTGGTTGGGAATGCAAAGTCCTCTTTGCTCCTCTGACCTCCACCCCCCACCCAGGCCTAAGTACAGACAAAATACATAAGCCATAGGACTGCTTAAAGTTCAATTTCAAAAGTCTTCTGTAAATCACTGGAGAAGGGGTTGGTAGGGGAGGGGTTAGTACGCTGTTTGGACTTGCTTTCCAAGGCCGCCCACTGGGCCTCAAAGGGATCCACCGTGCAGGTGCCTGCAGGAGCCTCAGTCTGCTTGTCTCCCGAGGCCAACCTGCTGTCGTCTACGCCATTGAGAGCTGCAGAACCGTTGAGGTGCTGAGCAGGAGGCTTAAAGAAGGGACTGGCAGTAGCACTGCTTGTCTCATACTGTGGGAATGTCTGCTGCTTGACCAGGCTGGGAGACTGATGGGGATGGGCAGCCTGTGGGTGGCTTGCGGTGCCAAACACGTTGGCGACCATCTGGGAGGGAGTGATGCCCACCACGGGCACGTTAGGGGCTGGATAGGTCATCCCGTTAGCCACAGGATAAGACTGGGCAGCGACAAAGGCTGGCTGCAGGGGTGGGACCACACCCACTGGCACGGGCTGAGAGGTGAGGAATGCATTTCCTTGGAAAGGTGGCACTGGCTGGGCGATGGCAGTGGGTGGGGGCGGCTGAAGGACTGGCTGCAGAGGGGCAGCTGAGGCCTGGGGCTGCTGAGCCCGGACACTCTTGGACACCTCCTCCAACCAGCGGTCAGCCTCGGAGGGAGTGCGTCTGTGACCAGCCTGGAAGAGACCTGGAGAGACAGCACCGGAAGACTGGCCCCACTCGGTCCCTGGAAGCAACAAGAGGAAGAGAGGGAAGAATCAGGATCTTCAGGGGCTTTTTGCTTCACCTGATAATCTCCGTTATTTGAATAATCCTAACGTGGAACAAGCGCCCCCAGGGGGATGGTCTATGGTTTTGGTAGGTGGAAGGAAAGTCTCTATTACCAGCTGAAGAGGTTTCGTGGGAGGACAGGGAGAACCCAGGAGACCTCAGCCGTGTCTGGAAGCTGCCAGAGATGGCTCAACTGCACAAAACCGAAGCTGCTGGGTGGCATCAGAACCCTGCCCCCACTGGTGTGGCTCATCTATGGTCCAGAAACCAGCTTGTACATACTCTAAAGAGCTGAGGTGATTCACCTTCTGCTCTAACAGAATGAGAATAACCAGGGACTTGCTGCCCGCCTTCCAAACATGTCTTCCTGGTGAACTGCCTTTTTGTAGCCTTTTTTGTAGGCCTGCTGTTATAGGAGGCAGAGTTGTCTCTTCCTACAGGCATGTCCACAGATCCAGACCCAGACACAGGCTCTTGCGAGGGAGGGCCCAGGAATCTGTGTCTATGAGAGCTCTATGGGTGGCTCTAGGGTTCTAAGAATTATCAATCTCACCTCAAAGAGCTCCTCTCTGACATCATCCTTCCTTAAGAGTAGTTTATTTCCAAAAGGACTTTTCCTAAAAGGACTCCTTCCTGGTTCCCACTAAGGTAAATGGCTGATTTTCAAACCAAGGTCACTTATCTGATCCCAGAATCCTCACCCCCATCTGTGGTCACCTTACCCGAATGTGTGGCTGCAATTCCCTTGTTAGCAGCATCAGGGGCATAGGCCCAAGGGTTGGTTTCACGCACAGGCATTGCTACGGGTGCTAGAGCAGTAGGGGCTGGCTTAGCAGCAAGCACATGGAAGGC
The DNA here is from genome assembly GCA_006410615.1 of Neotragus moschatus. Lineage (NCBI taxonomy): Eukaryota > Metazoa > Chordata > Mammalia > Artiodactyla > Bovidae > Neotragus > Neotragus moschatus. Next base: position 1,501,007 of record SJYA01001474.1, on the reverse strand, counting down.
TGAGTCAGTGCCATTAGCTACAATGGGAGCAGACAACATTGATGGAGTTAATTCATGCAGGGTGTACAGGTGACCCCTTGGAGCTGGGTCAGTCAGGCCAATATGCAATACTGGTGGAAAGATAAGACAGAAAAGTTGGTGAGGGATAACCATGCCATCTGCAATGAACACACAAACCTTTTGGCAAAGACGGAATCAGAGGCTGTAATTAAAATGGGTGTACTGATAAAAGTTAAATGACTCTTTTAGAAAAACATGTTTATGGGGAAAGAGGTAATGAAGACTAGAAAAACAATTTCAAATTAAGTTCAAAAGAACTGCTTTGTATTACAAGCAGCAAAAATCTATTCCAGACATAGCTTAGCCTTTGGCATAATGATAAGGTGTCATCTATCACTATTTCAAAAGATCAGATTAGGCCAACAGTGGTTAATACAGTCATCCTTACTATGTGCTAGGCACTACTCTAATAGTGCTGTAGTGTGCACCATCTCAAGCTCCTCCATCCATGGGATTTTCCAGGCAAGAGTACTGGAGTGGGCTGCCATTGCCTTCTCTGATTATCTCAATAAATTCTCTCAAAAACCCTATATTACAGTTGAGAAATCAAACTTGGTATGTGTTTTCATTTGCTTAATTTATAATTTGCTACAGAATTAACTTTATCTTTTTAAAAGACTTTTTCCCCTTCAGTAATGTCTGTAATGTCTTAAGGCACTCACTGTTGTTTCCTGTCTCCCTTTAATAAAACCCAGTCCTTGCTCCTTTACTCCAGATGGCTATCCCATCAGTTTCTACTCCTTTGTCCAGCTCTCTATACTTGGTATAGGGCAGACAAGCAGCCACCTTCTCCTGCCTTACACCATTATCATTCTCTCTTTAGGACTTGGCAACTATGCTTATGGCATTGGTGCTACTGACCCAGGGCTTGTCTAAAAGACTAGCTTATCCAAAAACTGCGAGTCCTCTAAAGTCAGGAAAAGGACTATATTCTATTTATAGTTTTGTATACCCACTACCCTGTAAATAAGCACAAAGTCAGCTGAATGTAACAGGAACTATATTCAGAAAGACTTGGGTTTACATCCTGGCTGTGTGATTTGGGCAGTTTACTTAACCTTTCTGAGCCTAATTTTCCTTATCTGTGATGCCTATCTCAAAGGACTATTGTGAGGATTAAATGAGATGAGGAAAATGCAAGAGTCCTTACCATGATGTACGTGGCAGACATAGTGCTAAGTGCCCAATAGATAGTACCTATTATTGTTGGCAGTATAAATATCTGTTAGATGAAATGAAAAGCCACCTGATGCATATGAATATTAAGGTTTTGTTTTGTTTTTAAAGAGACTCTCTCCTGGAGGAAAAGCATGTTGCAGCTTTTCAACAGGTGCAGGCAAAAAAACATCTGCACAGCAAAACTTCTTCTGAGCTCTCTCCCAAAAGAAATGAAGAAAGATCAATTATATAAGCTCAAATTCTAACATCTGTAATTTACGTTATACAGGCTCTTTGTTGACCTTTGAGTCAATCAGTTCTNAGACTCTCTCCTGGAGGAAAAGCATGTTGCAGCTTTTCAACAGGTGCAGGCAAAAAAACATCTGCACAGCAAAACTTCTTCTGAGCTCTCTCCCAAAAGAAATGAAGAAAGATCAATTATATAAGCTCAAATTCTAACATCTGTAATTTACGTTATACAGGCTCTTTGTTGACCTTTGAGTCAATCAGTTCTGTTCAGTCACTCAGTCGTGTCCGACTCTTTGTGACCCCATGAATCACAGCACACCAGGCCTCCCGGTCCATCACCAACTCTTGGAGTTCACTCAGACTCATGTCCATCGAGTCAGTGATGCCATCCAGCCATCTCATCCTCTGTTGTCCCTTTCTTCTCCTGCCCCCAATCCCTCCTACCATAAGGGTCTTTTCCAATGAGTCAACTCTTCGCATGAGGTGACCAAAGTATTGGAGTTTCAGCTTTAGCATCAGTCCTTCCAATGAACACCCAGGACTGACCTCCTTTAGAATGGACTAGTTGGACCTTCTTGCGGTCCAAGGGACTCTCAAGAGTCTTCTCCAACACCACAGTTCAAAAGCATCAATTCTTTGGCACTCAGCTTTCTTCACGGTCCAACTCTCACATCCATACATGACCACTGGAAAAACCATAGCCTTGACTAGACAGATCTTTGTTGGCAAAGTAATGTCTCTGCTTTTGAATATGCTATCTAGGTTGGTCTTAACTTTCCTTCCAAGGAGTAAGCGTCTTTTAATTTTATGGCTGCAATCACCATCTGCAGTGATTTTTGAATCAATACTATTAATTCACTATCTCTGAAGACAACTTTTACTAATTCTTCAATGCCACAAAGACTAGTTTTAGGATACTTGTTATAGAAGATGAAATGAAGTGAAGAGCCAAGAGAAGTGCCTTTTGCTTTACGGGACTCTTGTGAAAGGGCAAAGACTAGGTGAGTCCAGTCTTGGCACCATAGATATTTTGGGCCTGATTGTTCTCTGTTGTGAGGTGGCTACTGTGTACATGGAAGGATGTTTATGGGTCTCCCTGGCATCCACTGGGATGTCAGTAGTAACCACTCTCTGCCACGCCACAAAACCCAAAGCATATTCAGACAATGGATGCTAAATTTTTCCCAAGGGGACAAAATCACCCCAGCTTTCTTAACTGTGGTAAAGAAAGCATGAAGCTAGAACCAACTCTGATGACTGCTGTTTCTGGAGAACTGGTTGGGTGCTTTGTTTCTTAGCAGATAAGTAGCAAATAAAACAGTGGGCTGGGACTACTGGTGCTCCTGACAGGATGGAGTGAAAGGAGGGCAGGCACATGCAAAATGCATACAATCTCAGGCAACAGGAAGGGAACAAAGACACTGTCGCACAGGGAAATGCAACGAGCCTAAGACAGTATCAAACAGGGAAACGCAGTGGGTCTGACCAGATTTTGGGAAGCTCAGGATGCCAACTTACACTAGCGATCAGTGTCATAAAAGTATTAGTTTCAAAGAGAGTCGTGGGCTAAGTGAGCACCAACCTTGAAAGGCAGGAGACTGTGGTGCCACCACTGTCACTGGTTTGGTCATTGGGGCGGATGAGAAGGGATCCTCAGAGGGTGTGCTGAAGGCATTGGTGATCTGTGAGCACAGCGAGCTGATGCTTTCTGCTTCGCCGTCTACCTCTGGCACTGCAAGACAGACAGAAGATGGCTCCAGACAGAAAAACGGAACAAGTCTGGGACAGAATAGTGTCACGTGAGGTGGCATTTTACACTGCCTCTGTTATTTGTGGAAGAAAAAAACGCAACTGTCAGGTGGGGCTATAAAAGCAACTTCAAAAAACTTAACCACTATTCACTAGCTTTTTACATGAGAAGGTACAGAATGCTAACAATTCCTGTACTAAGGCCTACCTTCCTCCCTTGCAAATCCCTAGATTTGTGTATTTCCTCTCCTGTGTGACACTGTTGAAAACAAGCTGTTCTCTTTTTGTGCCAAGACTTTTGTGCCAGTGAGATTTTTCTAGAAGACACATGCAACCTGTTTGTCTTCCAACCAGGTCCCAAGCCGGTGATGTGAGTTAAGTTTTAGAGGCCCCCAGTGACTCTTTTGAGAAAAATGGGTTAAAGTCAGGGGCACCAGTGGGCACTCAGTCCTCTTCTCTGTCATAAACTATGACAGTGTCATCACTGTCATCTTTCTCCAAAGTGTTAATATGAAAAAGTGAACTGAGGTCCAGGACTCTAGAGGCTTTGTTCTTAATATTGACTCTGGAATACTTCTATGTCACGGAGGAAGCTAATTATATGTGTTGAAGCTCTGTCTGCTCAACTGTGAAAAGAATAATGGTTTTGTTTCCCGCCTGCTCCAGAGGGAGACTGAAAATGAGGTACTTGAAGCATCAGGAGTTTTGGTTTTTATAGGAGTTGAGAGGAGGGCAAGACCCTCAGTAATGATCTAGTTTAACTGTTCTTTAGGCCAAGTTTTATCCATCAAAGAACCTAAATTTCTATGCTTTTGTGCCACCAGCAGTGAGAGTGCCCTATTGAGACACGGCTTCCTCAGATTCTGTTATAGCACTGGCTCAACATGTCTGAGAGCAAAGTAAAATAGGGCCCAATAAAAGCACTGACTGGATCTGACACTTAAGCCCCGGATCTTATGATGAGGATAGAGCTACTGGGGTTGGCTCGGCTGTACAGAGGCCACACAAAGGCCTGTGTGACAGCTCTGAAAGGTAATGAATATGTGTGAGCAATCCCACTGTCTCTGATGAATAACAGACCTTAGATTTATACAGGAGACTCGTTTAGAGTTTCCTCCCTATGGAGCCAACCAGCCACAAGGACAAAAAGAACTTATCCATTTCTTCTGGTACATCTGACAGTGGTGCTATTTAACTGGATATGTTTCCAAAGCCTTTTAAATTAACTCCCTGCTGGGTCCCACATGGCAGAAGAAGAAGGAAACTTGAGACCCTTGATGTCTGAAAGTAGGTACACTTTCAGCAGGACAAATCACAAACCGTGTAACTTGGACTAGGAAGTCCCATCATGGCTCTGTTAACCTATTGCTGAAAAGAAATGAACAACTCCCACCTGTTTCTGTGAACCTCCATTTTCTGCCAATGGGAAATGATACGAGATATGCACAGCCACCAAACAGCCTCAGAAGAGGGGTAGTTTGATGGGATCAGGGACTCCACTGGAGGTGACGTGATGCTTCAGTGCCTGAGCCCCGGGGAGTTGGGGATGCCGTGTTACCTGTGTGTTTTATGGGGAAATCAGTCTTCCTCTGCATAGTGGAAGGCAACTCATTGATGCGCAGGGACAGTTGGCGTTTAAAGGGTGACATCTTCTGGCTAAGAGCAGGAAATCCTCGGAAGGAGCCTTGGCGAGCAAGTTGTTCAATTGGTGCATGCCGGCGTGGGATGGCGTGAGGATTGTTCATCTCCAGAGAGGCAGTGGCATCCAGAGTGGGAGAGGTGGGAGAGGATGGGGAGGTGGCAATGTTGCCAGGGGCTACTGATGAACCATCGGCTGTCTTATCTGTATCAGCTCAAGAAAATAGGAGAATGAGGACCTTAGGGCAATGTCTTCAAATAATTTGAGCTCACACCACTGAGGAACCCCAAAAACCTCCTAGGTCAACCTCCATCTACTTCCCTGTGTATCTCAAAAGACAGGTTAGAAGCAGGGCTCAGATCTGTTTTTCAGATAAATAAAAGGTTTACTAATCTAATACATGTCACATGGTATATCTACTATTCCCATATAGTAATTAAAACACTGAACAAAACTAAACAAAACAAAAACTCCCAGTACCTATGAACTCTTAATGTGAGGTCTTTTAAGGAACAATGGTGCACTGTTTTCAATGTTTGTTTGCTTTCTGGCCGGTGGCGGGGACAGAGGACTTTAGGAGTGGCAGAGTCAGAAGGGTCTAAACAAACTTAAGTTTGATTAGATGTTAGGTCATAAAGCAGGCATGGACAACAGGCTCTCTTGAAGGAAAGCATACAGAAGTCAAATTTTAAATTGGAGTAAATAAATACAAGACTGTTTCCATGTTAATACCTGCTGTATCACACTCTCATTGTGGTCAGTCTCTACTTCCCCCCGACTCCCCACAATCCTCTGTAGATGCTAGGTCTCAAGCATTTTGGCAGTTGCTGTATGTAGCAAAAAGTATTATTTGGTGGTATCAAAGAATATGCTTCAGGTCTGAAAATCAATGAAGCACATTAAATAACAGCTATACACATTCATTTGTCTAGTTAAAATAGCACTGTGTTTTTTTGTTCTTTGGTATCCTGGCAGAAATGTCAATAAGAAATGAAAAAATCATAATCAATACTTTAATTTCAAATAAAAACATATATTCTTTTTTTGGCTTAAAAATTAAAAGCTGTTTGGGTATTAGATTAATGAATGCATACTATGTCGCTTTAGTCGTGTCCGACTCTTTGTGACCCCATGGACTGTAGCCCACCAAGCTTCTCTGTTCTTGAGATTCTCCAGGCAAGATACTGGAGTGGGTTGCCATGCCCTCCTCCAGGGGAATCTTCCTGACCCAGGGATTGAACCCATGTCTCTTAAAGCTCCTGCATTGGGAGGCGGGTTCTTTACCACTAGTGCCACCTGGGAAGCTGATGTTACCTAAAATGGCGGGTTTAGAATTAAAAGAATATAGTAAAAAATTTAGCAAAATTATATTAATGTATATTTAAACCAATCTTTTTAATTTAAAAATACTCCTTGTTTTGGGTTTCAGCCCAAGTTATATACAAGAATGCAAAGCACTTTTTCCCTAAGCCCTAGCACTCAGTTCTAAAATACACTGGACTCAACTTCAGGAGGCTTCAGACGCAGCCTCCTGAGTAACCTGAATGTCTGGACAGGCATTTTTGCTATACCGCCAAGTGTACCTTAAAAAAACTCACATTCTGCAAAACCACACACTAAAATTAATGGGGCTATGGAAAAAACAGTGAGGGGCCAGCTTCTCAAAAACCTGTGCCCTTTCTTCATGAAAGCACTAAACAGTCATAATCTAATAGAGCATCACTGAGATGTCTCTGCCTGCCATTTCCACCTGGCATCACCATCTGTGGGTCTTTTGCAGCCTAAACCTGAGACTTGCACTTCCTTCAAGATGTAGGTCCTTGATAGCATTTGGTTTTCAAAGAGATCAGATGCATCAGAATTAAAAAAAAAAAAAAAAAAAAAAAATCTGTTCCAGGATACAGGTTTTCCCAATTTTGCTTTTAAATATCTTTGCAACTTCTTCAACTGCACTCTCAGCTTCCCCAGGTAGTTAAAATTAATGGACAGAGTAAATACTTTGAAGCCACTAAACAAGCCACTCTGTTTACATTTTCAGCTTTGTTCTTAAGGTCTTCATATATTGCTAAGAGTTCTCTATGCCCCTGACAGCTTCCAAATATTAACCTGTTGGGAAAAGCTGTTTTAAATAAACACACATTGTAGTAGGACAATTGTACCTTTCTTGGCATCTTGGATTTGTTTCATAATCTCCTCTCTTTCTGCTTGCTCAGTGGCTGTGGTGACACGGAATGATCCTTCTCTCGTGAAAGTGGTCCGACTGGCGTCGAAAGTAGCGGTCACTCCACATTCCTTCTCCCGCTTCTGCTTACGTTCTAAACAGGCTGCAAAGGCACAGCCGACAGCGTGGCTCAGCCTTTCACCCTGTGCATAACAGAAGGTTTAGAAACGTTTTTAGAGTTACGGTGTCAACAACTGCACATTAGCTGGACCACAAATAAGTCTGTTTTCACACAGGCAAAATGTTAGGAACTCTAGCTTATTAGATTTTAGTATATTAATATGCCAAATTAATCTAAATGAATAATACATTATGTAATGCTATGACCCTCTACTGCAGCGGGTAAAGTGGCCATAGGTAACTTGGGCCCTGTCAGCAGCCACTGACACTTTCTTATTAGTCATAGTCAGGTCCATCTGTCACTTGTGTCGGCTCTGGCCATCAGCTGAGAAGACACTGCTCAAAGTTCCAGGCCCTAAGTCTTGACACCCAAACCTCTACTTGCCATGTAGGGGAATAATAGGAATATTTACCACACATTTCTAAGCAACAACTGGAAAGACAGGGCAAATTTCAGAGGTTAAATTTACTGCCAACATGTCTAGGAACAAAAGGCACAGACTTAAAACTTCAGATAATACACCTCCAGCGGAAGGAATCAGGCACAGGAAAGCTAAGCCTTCTCAGTCTCCCTTTCTGAATGCTCTTCTCTTGCCCTGTTTGGGCCCTCAGTGCTTACACGCTCTCTCCCATACCACCCCTATTTTTTTCCAACTCTCTCAGACCCCAACTCTACTTCCCAACCACACACAGGCAAAAATAAAACCATGTTTTCAGCCATATGTTTGACTTGTAAAGGAATTAAACAGATAAACCTGAATTTTTGGTGTGTGGGAGGAGAAGAAGGTTTGTGTAAACTAAATATTGTTTTAAAGATGCACTGGATTATCTAAAGTAAATTTAATAAATTCAATGGATTCTTTTTTTTAATCAAGGTTATCTGTATTTTAAACACTATCCCTAATTGTGGAATAAAAGGGTTAGAAGTGATACAATAACTGCTGGCATCTTGTACCAGTGAGAAGAGATATCTGAGAACAGGGAACCTTTTGTGCAGTTTCCAAGATCATACCATGTAAGCAGCTGCTCCTACATATGGCTTTGAGTAAGTAATTTCACTGCATTTTATATACCAATATCAGATACCATAAGGAGAGGTAAACATCTGAAACACTTTTGTCCCTAGGATTTCACATGACGGTAAACTGTAAAGTCTCATTTACAGACTGGCAGACTCATTCTTTGTGAATCCGCATGAGTTTCCATGTAACTACTTAGTAGGATGATAAATGGGTAGGCATGGAAGCATGAAATAGGAGAGAGAGCAGAAAGAATTTTAGAACCCATCTGCATTTGAGCACAGCTCTAGTACAAGGACAGAGCTATGGGCCAAGGCAGCTTCCTATTCCTGCTAGGCCTTATGGCTGCTGCTGCTGCTGCTAAGTTGCTTCAGTCGTTTCCGACTCTGTGCGACCCCATAGATGGCAGCCCACCAGGCTGCCCCATCCCTGGGATTCTTCAGGCAAGACCACTGGAGTGGCTTGCCATTTCCTTCTCCGATGCATGAAAGTGCAAAGTGAAAGTGAAGTCGCTCAGTCGAGTCCGACTCCTAGCAACACCCTGGATTGCAGTCCACCAGGCTCCTCCATCCATGGGATTTTCCAGGCAAGAGTACTGGAGTGGGTTGCCATTGTCTTCCCGGGCCTTATGGCAGAAGTTCCTAAAGACAGACTTGCCCTCAAGCTCCGTCCCAGATTCACTAAGTAAAAAACTCTGGGGTGGGGCCCAGCCATTGAATTTAATGAGCTCTCCAGGTGATTCTGATACAGAAGAACCACTGTTTTATACCAGAGTCAAACAGCCTGAGGGCTATGATTTGACAACAGAATGGTTTTAAAATATAGCAAAACTCTTTGGATTTTATAAGTGTAGTGATAGCAAAATACACTGCTTTGTGATTTATGGTCTGAGAGACAAAGGAAGAAATGTAGTTTAGTTATTACTTCAACCCATTTTTGAAGCACTTGTGTCAAATCGAGGAGAAGCAGCTTTAACAGTATCCTAGCCACCATTTTGGAGGAGTTAGCACGAGTCAGGTCCTATGCTAAGAGTGCTTACACTTGTTACCTAATTTAGTCTTCACAGCTGTTATCTCCATCTTATAGAAGCAGATATCAAGACTTAGAAAATGTTAAATAACCTGCTCAAATTGCACAGCTAGTAAGAACCAGAAACAGGACTGGAACCTATATCTGATTCGGAGCCTGAGTTTCTAATACTTGTTTTTACAACTGCTTTTCAAAAAGCTTTTGGTCAATATTAGAATACTGACCACGACTTCCCTTCCAGGTTAAACCTTGGCAAGAGTTCACTGAGTTGTAGCCTTTATGAATAGCTACCCTGCCTTACTCTGTCTGGACTTTCAAAAACTCAGAAATTACATACTCAATGCTATACTATAATTAAGATCATCATCACCTAAGAGACTTGTTTTTCATATCAGAATTTTGGGTAATTTAGATGAAAGATGACAAATTTGATTATTCTCTACTTTTAAACAAAACCAAAAATTTCTACTATGTAACAATTTCTAGCACAGCTCACTGTACCATAATTTAGTATTTCTATTTTTTTAAATTAAAAATATACTCCAAACCGAGTTCTTGTGGTAGAGTCTTTTTGCAAATGAATTTGTAAGCACTTTTCAAATACCAGTATCTTCTACCCAGACAAATTAGCAAATACATGTAAGGATCTTGAAAACAGTTTTAATAATGAAAAGTTTTCTATAAAGTTTAGCAGCCACCATCACCAGAGCACTTTTACTTTCCTTTAATGATCTTGGATCTCAGCCAATCATCTTGTTCTGTGAGTGGCAGGGTTACACCAAGAGTGTGGACTACTTAATTGGAGTGAAAGCAGGCTCGTTTGGGCACTTACAAGTACTGTAACAGCATATACTTGTTAAAAATGTAGTGGAAACTGGCTGAGCCAACCCAGAAGCTTGGTGACTGTGGCTAGTCATGATGCAGTTCAGGCTACTGGACTCACCGTGTCCTTGACGGCCATGAAGCAGTGACAGATCCAGCGCCGAGTTGTGCCATCGCGACATATGTAAGAAAAGGCCCTATCGAAGTTCCGATCTGGGGCACAGAAAGAAACTTTTTCTATTGTCTGGTCAACTATGAGGTCCTAGAAAAAGGGAAACACAAAGGCACAGTAGACTTGAGAGGTCAATCAAGTTTCTCAGAAGAAACACAGGATGTTCATTTCACACCACAGAATCCCTACATCTAATGCATCAGGGCTGTGGAAAAGCTTAATCTGAGCCAGAAGTTGGAAAACTAAGGATCTGACCTAGAAGAGATCCCCAGAGGCACTCTCCATGTCTCTTTCCCTCACCTCATCTTCATGTTCTATAATACACATGCTTGTTGATTCTAGTTTTATGATGGTAAATTCCATGTTCAATTTTATAGTATATGTCAAGCAATAAATTTAATCCAATCCCCATAACTTACACTCAATAACATAATTTCCGAAACAATTCTATGTATTTATTAACTTACTTATCATTTAATTTTGAATACCACTAAATGGCACAGTATATATATAATGTAAACATCACACAAAATTTTTTTTTTTTTTTTTTTAAATATTGAGGCTCTTTGGCGCTTCTGTGTCATATTCCAATGGCCTAAAATCCCTAGATGCTGAGGTGGTGGCTGGAAGTGCTGAGGCATACAAACAAAATGACTTTTATAAAGCAAGAGAATTCCTGTTGCTCCACAAACAAACTTGCCAATCATTTAAAAGTTCTGCAATTCTGTTGGCTCATTTTATTTTGCATAACCTTGATTACTATGCATTTCCTCTCCAGTATCTCTTACTATGCAGGAGCTACTGATATAGTTTTAAGAAGGAGCCCTTTATCGATCATTCACATTTTTGCAGCATTTCTTCTCTGCCCAAGATGAGTACACCACAGTAACAAGTCATCCATTCCTATTATTCACTGTATGGAGAATTAATTAATTCCAGTGCTACAAGTAACCATCAGGGGGCAACATCACTTTCTAGTAATAACTACTGTGTACAGCAATTAAAGATATAGCCTCCATATACAACAAATTTCATCCAAAGCACGAATGAAAACTATACAAGTTCTTAAAAATAAGCTAATTAAAATAACAGTTGTTTCCAACTGTAATGTATATTTAGGACCACCAGTTCTCTTAAAAAAAAAAAAACAGTCAAAAGAATTAAAACGTAGCTAAATTAAATCACTTAAAGTATATCAGGTAAGCTACCCATGAAAACTGTTCTTTGCCTGCTAGGCTTTCTTCTCCTTCAGGTGACATCTGAGTTTTTGTTTTTTTAAAACTTCCTTCTGTTAAAATTTCTCCAGATTTTAGGTCTCTTAGAAAGTTTTAATTAATGATTAAATGTATGTGTATAAGTAACACCTTATGGTCCCTAAGGGCAGAGTCTATGTCTATTCTTACCTAGGTACTTGGGATCATTTTTTTCTAATGCAAAGTGCTATGTATATTTAAGATATTGTGTGGACCCTTAAATAAATGTTAACTCATATGAGCAATTTACTAGTCCTTAAGATTTCACTTAAATTGAGTCTTCAGTTAAATAGTAGGTTAATGAGTTCAAATATAACTTACTAAAAATAGTGTTTTATTAAGGAACAAGAGGAAACTTTAGATGTGGTCTATTTTTTTTTTTAAACAGTGGCAAAAGGCCTGTAATATTTTACATCAAATTTGTGGGGGTAAACTTTTTTTTAATGTGTCAGAACAAAAACAGAACTCAGATCTTAACATTAAATGCAAATATACTGTAAGCTAAACATGCTGTATCATGTAGAACAAAATGCTCAGCGAAGTCTGTTCTTCATAAGGTAAATGAGTAACTAAATTGGTTTTCTGAACATTAACCAGTCTCTCAGAAGATCGTACTTTGGACAAAGTGGAAGGATATAGAGTGACTACAACATCTTAATGGCATTATATTTGATCACAGGGATAAAAAAACACATGAACAGTAACATTTAAGCTTATGAAAGTTTTACCTTAGTTTTTTCATCCACAACTCTGAGTCCATCTGCCGATACCCACAGGACTGCCTTAACAGCTTTCTTTCCAGTCTTTTAAGAGAAACCAAAAAAGAAGGGGGTGGGGGGAGAGACATACACATATATAATATTAAAAAAAAAAAAAAAAAAAGGTCATATTCCATAGAAAACACTGACTTCTGCCTTCCATAAGTCACAAGTACAGATGGAGTCCAAGGTTCAGGAGGGGTGCCCAAAGCCAGATACTCAAATCAAACTGCAGAAACATTCAAGAAAAAACAAGCCAAAGCCATTATTTTAGAAACACAAAGCAAAATAATAAGGTAAAATTAAGTAAAGGGTAAGGAGGACAAACGGAATAAAAACCAAGATATCACATTCCGTAAAGGGCAAAGAATAAGTAGATTCTTCACCCATTTCAAAACTCAACCACAAAAATCAAGAGTTAGATAAATATTAAATACATAAGGAGTTACACCACAAGTAGCTTCTACGAGTGTATTCAGAGCAGAAAGTAATAGGTACGTCTAAATTGAGATGCTGACCATTCTACTATACTTTGACCCCAATGTGTATGGCAGTGCCCTTGGTCACCTGAAATTTTCATATTAAAAACCCAAGAAATCTTCATGATTCCTTTAGCAATCTTTAAAAAGCATTACTTATTCTCCCAGGATTAACACAGAACTGCTTTAATTTTTAATTTGACATTAAATGCAGACAGACATTTTGGGGACATAGAAGGATTAAAAAACCTGGAAAAATATTGTCATTATAACATAAATTCCTTTTGCTGGCTGAGAAAAGGCTCTGGCACAAGTCACATGAGAACAAGCTGATGAATGATTTCCCCTGTGATGGAATGAAAATGGGACAGGGGAGTTTGTAATAGCAATTTAGCAGCTTCCTTTCTTTTCACCTGCTCCAAGGATACAAACAAAATAAAGCAAAGTGAAGGCTCAGAATAGGTATCAAAACATCATAAGAAAGTATAGATCAAAAGAAACTGGTACTTCTCTGGGAGGGACAAAGGAGGATAAAGAAATGTCTACCATTCTCCACTTTACATGTCCACACCCAGCACTCCTCAATAAAGCACAGCTTTACTTAAATGAAATGTGTAATCCACTCTGGGCTCCATCTCCACCATCACCTCAAATCTGATGAGAGCCCATTACATAACCAGGCAATAGAAATACTTGAGTTCACAGTCCATTGAAAGGTGACACTCAGATAAAAATAAGTAATACAGTAATAAGTGCTGTAGCTTCCTTGGTGGCTCAGACAGTAGAAACTCTACCTGCAATGCAGAAGACCTGGGCTCAGTCCCTGGGTTGGAAAGATGCCCGGAGAAGGGAATGGCTACCCACTCCAGTATTCTTACCTGGGAAATTCCAAGGACAGAGGAGCCTGGCAGGCTATAGTCCATGAGACCACAAAGAGTCAGACACTACTGAGTGATTAATGCTTTCAAGTGCTATAGTAGAGCTGAAAATAGTTTGTAACAATGTCAGAAACAAGGCATGGTCAAATCTATTTGTGGAATTAGGGGAAGGCTTTTTAGAATCAAAGACTGAATTGGGTACTAAAATAATTTTTCTAGATGCCCCAGATAGGGGTAGAAATACAGGGAAGTAACAGAGGTAGTAGACATCCCAGGCAGAAGAAATAGCAGTACAGGATATAGAAGCAAACAACAGAGCAAATCTGGGCCCTACAAGTATTTCAGTGCGGCCTGAAAGTGGGGAGGCACAGTGGGATATAAAGAGCAGGAAAGACCTAGACATGGAGGACTTTATATGCCTGCTAAAGAATTCTATCTTAATTCTATGAGCTATTAGGAGCTTCTAAAAGAATTTTGAACATGATTAAACTGATTTGCATTTTTAAAATATCACTTTGGCAGCACTATAGAGGAGATGGAAAAAGACTGATAGGAGGCAGAAATACCACAACAAGATTCCAGGTGAGAGAAAATGAGGGTTGAGCGCTCTTGGCTGAGATATAGGGCTGGAGATGAGAAGTCTGAAATGGTGAATGTAAGAGAAATGTTGAAGACCCCTCTCTGGTTCCTAGCTTGGGTAACTGGGTGGAGAGGATACAACAAACTAAGAAAACAGAAGAGATGCAGAAGCAAGTTTGAGAGGGGGAGACTAGGATTCCAGTTTTAGACAAGCAATGTTGAGATGTGTGTGCAACATCCAGGCACTTGGATATACAGATCTAAATTCAGTAGAGAGCTCTTAAGATGGAATTTTAGTTTTGGGAAACATCAATTGTGGGAGCAATATGAGGGCCAAGGACAGGAGAGAATATCAATAATTAAGGAATTGGGAGACACGTAATGAAATAATAGAAAAGGAATAGTGAGGAGAATGAAGAGAGATTAGCATCACTGAATCCAATGGACAGGAGTTTCGAGAAGTAATTTGCGGTCCAAAATGTCAAATGTTGTAAAATGACCAAGTAAGGAAAGATGTGAAAAATGTACATTGGATGTAGCAATGAGTAAGACACCATGGAGCGACAGAGGTTGAGGCGGCTGGTTATTTTTGTGTGTCAGATTGGCTAGGTTATGGTTGCCCAGTTGTTTGAACAAACACTACCCTACATGTTGCTATAGGGGTATTTTGCGGATGTGATTAACATTTACAATCAACTAACTTTAGGTAAGGATTTCCCAGGTGGCTCAGTGGTTAAGGTTTGACCCCTGGGTCAGGAAGATCTCCTGGAGAAGGAAATGGCAATCCACTCCAGGATTCTTGCCTGGAAAATCCCATGGACAGAGGAGCCTGGTAGACTACAGTCTATGGGATCGAAAAGAGTTAGACATGACTGAGCGACTTCACTTTCCCTTTCCCTAGTGACAGCAGCAACTCTAGGTAAAGGAGATAACCCTACCCTTGATAATATGGGTGGGCCTCATTCAGCAAGCTGAGCCTTAAGGGTAAAAACTGAGGTTTCCCTGAGAAGAAATTCTGCCTGAATTTCCAGCCGATTGGTCTGTGTGTGTATACACATAGACGGACAGACAGACAGAGAGAGGAGGGAGGGAGGGAGAGAAACAGACGGTGGTTCTGCTTCTCTGGAGGATCTAATCAAGTAGAAGTCAGACTAGAATGGGTTGAGAAGTAAATGAAAGGCAAGAAGAGTCTACATATATTAAATACTTTCTTTAAAAAAGCTTTCCTACAAAAAAGAGCTGTACAGCAACAGAGGACAGGCAGAGGATCAAGGGAGGTCCTTTAAAAATTGTGGTAAACTAACTAGAATTGTGGTGCCTTACTAGAAACAGAATGGATTTTGGAGTAAGACAGATACAAGTCTGAACTCAATGCCACTATCCCTGGTGGCTTAGAGGTTAAAGCGTCTGCCTGGAATTCGGGAGACCTGGGTTCGATCCCTGGGTCAGGAAGATCCCCTGGAGAAGGAAATGGCAACCCACTCCAGTACTCCTGCCTGGAGAATCCCATGGAGGGAGGAGCCTGGTAGGCTATAGTCCATGGGGTCACAAAGAGTCGGACATGACTGAACGACTTCACTTTCATTCATAAGCTAAGAAAGTTACCCTGGAGAAGGAAATGGCAACCCACTCCAGTACTCCTGCCTGTAGAATCCCATGGAGGGAGGAGCCTGGTAGGCTATAGTCCATGGGGTCACAAAGAGTCGGACACGACTGAACGACTTCACTTTCATTCATAAGCTAAGAAAGTTACCGAGTCCTCTGAGTTTCTACTTCCTCATCTGTAAAGGATCTGTGGGGTTGGTAAAAGGACCAGAGTTATATAAAGCACCTGGAATTTAAAGAGGGCAATAAACAATTAGTATTCATTTATCGTTACATTAATAAACTTAAAAATTTCTCCCAACAACAAAGCTTCTTGAAAGAGTAAGACACACTTTCAACAACAACAACAAATAATGCTTATTTGCTGAGTGACAAAAGCCAGTGGAAAGATGGAGATTAAAGCCCCAAGAGAAATGTAATGTAGAGAACAAAGTCCTCAAGGAGGGGAAATAGGAGGAAGCCAGAATACAAATTTTAGATGGGAAGGGAAATGTCCCTTCCTTGAAACAGAGGGATGGAGTGAAGCCAAGTAGAAATGAAGACAGATTAGTAAAGGAGTGAGTGAAAAGTTGAGGAAGTTTACTTCAAAGAGCCACAAATCTCATCAGGAGATGAGAAGATCTACTTTGCTAGGGAGAAAAAAGTAGGCAGATTTAAGAGCGTAAAGACTTAAACAGCAGTATTGGGGCAGTCTAGTACAGCGAATGAACAGACTCTGGAACCAGGCTGTTTGAGTGTGAATTCTGGTTCTGCCACTTATTAGTATGATTAAAGGCAAATTACTTGACCTCTCTATGCTTCAGATTCCACATCTGCATAACGATGTTAATAATGTCACATACTTCATGGGATTATGACGAGGATTCAATAAACAAACAGATATACCCATCAACAACTATAACTGCCCATAGTTAACCAATGCTTAGGTAGTATTAGAATAGCAAGGAGAGATAAGAAAGCCTTCCTCAGCAATCAATGTAAAGAAACACAGGAAAACAACAGAATGGGAAAGACTAGAGATCTCTTCAAGAAAATTAGAGATACCAAGNGGAAAAGACTCTGATGCTGGGAGGGATTGGGGGCAGGAGAAGGGGATGACCGAGGATGAGATGGCTGGATGGCATCACTCACTCGATGGATATGAGTTTGAGTGAACTCCGGGAGTTGGTGATGGACAGGCAGGCCTGGCGTGCTGCAATTCATGGGGTTGCAAAGAGTTGGACACGACTGAGCGACTGAACTGAACTAGGTAATATTTAGTATTTTGCTGGAAGGTAAGCTCCATGGAGGCAAGGTTTTTTTTCATACTTACTGTCCCCTGCTATACCTTTAGAATTTAGAACAATGCCTGGTACAGAGCAGGAGTTTAAGAAATATTTGTTGAAGGAATAAATTTGCTAAATATCTGCTATAGGAAGAGGTGACAGTTAAATCAGTGACATGTAAGGCTGCCAAATGGTACTGAGAATCCTGTGTCAGAAATCTGAACCTGCAATTTTATCACTATGTTCACTGTGCGACAGTAGCCTACAGTGCAGCATCTGATGCAACAGAAAGAACTACCTCAAGGTTGGGAGACCGAAGGTGGGAAAACTAAAAGATCATTTTAGAATGGGACTGTTCCCTATTTAGTCTCCTTATCACACACAAGGAAATATTTTCTTGGCCCAATTAGACTTCTATGAAAATATTCCTGCTTTTTGAGGATTAAAGGTCTTTAATCTTTATGTTGTTGTACTAAACGATCAGTGAAGCACTGTATTTGTCATATTTCACAGTTTTGGACCACTCTAAACAAGGGATGAAAACAGACAATATGAATTTTTCCACTTGTTCATACATTTGAGTGCCAGTTCTTGGATGCCAGTAGAGTCTGTCACATTACAATTATTTCAAAAGGGATTGAGATATTAACAATCAAAGACACATCTGCAGCTGAAATTAAGTCAAAACTTCCTCTCACAAATTCTATAGTAGCAGTGCTTCTAAACTATCCATCAACTTTTTAGAGTTTTTCATTCTGCTAACATAAACTAAGATTCCTAATCACTTTTTAGAAAATGATGAAAGTCAGAGAGAAGATGAAAGTTTTCCTTTTGTTTGCCCTGAAACTGTCTACTTAAGCAAATTATCTTAGGAGATAAGGTTAAAGTTAGCTAACCACAGGACTAAAAAAAGAGATAACCCAGAATAAGTACGAAATGTAGAATACACATACATCTTAGTTATATACACAACCCGTAAAAAGACTATATAATACTTCAGACACTAGTAAAAATGTGACAAGAGTTATTTTATCACCATGGTTCCACTGCTTTCTATTTTAATGATACTTTCAAGGCAATAGGTAGAATTCACACTGACTAGTGTCAGTGCATAAAAAAAGACAATTTTATAACAAAGAGAAAACTGTTTATTATTCAAGGAAAGAAGATGGGTCTAATATGAACAGAACTTCAGTAACTGAGAATTTAAATTGGTGGAATCTAAGAAGGATCAGGCTATCCTATAAGTGAAAAATGCCAAATTAAGTATAATTTTCAAGTAACCACTCAACTCTCTAAATATCCAATTTAGAATTTTAAAAATAACATTTCCCTTCAGTTCAGTTCAGTTGCTCAGTCGTGTCCGACTCTTTACGACCCTATGAATCGCAGCACATNGGTGGAATCTAAGAAGGATCAGGCTATCCTATAAGTGAAAAATGCCAAATTAAGTATAATTTTCAAGTAACCACTCAACTCTCTAAATATCCAATTTAGAATTTTAAAAATAACATTTCCCTTCAGTTCAGTTCAGTTGCTCAGTCGTGTCCGACTCTTTACGACCCTATGAATCGCAGCACATCTGGCCTCCCTGTCCATCACCAACTCCCAGAGTTCACTCAGACTCACGTCCATCGAGTCAGTGATGCCATCCAGCCATTTCATCCTTTGTCGTCCCCTTCTCCTCCTGCCCCTAATCCCTCCAAGCATCAGAGTCTTTTCCCTTAAACACCTTTTATTATGGGTAGATACAAACCAGTAGAGAAATTAAGCAGACTCTGACTTTGGAGAAAAGGACAGCAGGAAATCAGTTGATTACAAATTGCTAAATCAGGAAACTTGTACTTGCAAGTAAGAGAAATGTCCAAGTAATCTTAACATGAAAATACTAGTGAAGAAACAAACTGGTTGCAAAAACGACATGGAAACTATATAAGCTCAGTACACTGTAAGATCAGTTTCTCCTAAATATCAAAGCTACTCATAATAAAAAGCAATGAAATAACTAATTACAATACAGAACTGCCCATCTACCTACTTACGTCCAGCTGCCTTTTTTTTTTACTTCAGAAAGTTTTTTTCAAGGATGGAGATCCTAAGCTGGTAGGGTTCTCAGGATGTTAACAGATCCTTAGTCACTCTTTTGTTATACATATTGTTATTTGGGGAAGTACCTCAGATTTCCAGTTGGAGAATTAAGTTTCTAAACTGTTTAAATCACAGATTAGGAAACTTTCTGTGAAGATACCAAATAACTACGGCTTTGCAGGCCATATAGTCTGTGTCAACTACTCAAGTCTGCCTTGCTGCACAAAAGCAGCCAGACAATATGTAAACAAATGGATATAGATTTGCAACAATACAATTTTATAAAAGGGTTTTGG
This sequence comes from Neotragus moschatus, assembly GCA_006410615.1. Taxonomy (NCBI): domain Eukaryota; kingdom Metazoa; phylum Chordata; class Mammalia; order Artiodactyla; family Bovidae; genus Neotragus; species Neotragus moschatus. The sequence continues at coordinate 1,481,568 of SJYA01001474.1, read as the reverse complement.
AAGGATAATTCATTATATTGAAATATTAGATCTGTTTGGAATTGCCCCTGAATTCTTTTTCTTTTCTATTTTTAAAAACAAATGTCCTTATATCCCACTAGTTTATTATAGTATGATATTAATATTATATATATAAATTATATTAACTGAGACCTGAACTCAGGTGCAGTCCAACTCTAAAGTTCTGTGATTCCCAAAGCCAACAATGAGATAAGAACATGCAATTAATCAACATAAGTAGAAGTAATATTGGGGGCAAAACAATTGTGCTGGGAATACGATAAGAGCAAAAGATGTTCTAATGTAAGCCAAAGCAAACGAATGCTATAAAGACACACAGAAGCGTAATTTGGCTTAGCTATGAAATGTTAAGAAGCAACAGCAGCAAACAAGACCAATTTGGGCAGGAAGATTAGAGCAAGTCACTCTTTCTGAACAACAGTGATTTGCCATTCTACTGTGCAGAGCTCTTTCTGCTACACACCAAAAAGGTCTTCAAGGGTACCCAGTATGTAAAGAATCTCTGGTCAGTCTTTCTGCCACACCTATACACAGAGATAATCCAGTCATTATGATGTAATAACATATTAGCAGGCAACCATGGCACAGAGTGCCTTGTAATGAGTGAACAAGACAACTTTTTAAAAAAAAATCTGAGAAGGGCCTTCAAATCTATTAGATGACATTTTAATTTCTGAACAGACTGTGTAATGAACAAATTTTGTCTTAAAATTTCAAGATACAGTATGTATCTTCAAAGGAAAGAGCAGTAAAGAAAAACACAACTTTCTATAGAATTTGAGACTGGTACTATCTCCAATGGCTGCTTTATTAAAAATACAGTAACTTTTATCTTGCACTTTCTTAAGTGAGAAGGGCCTTTAAAGGCTTTCAGGAAAAATAAGGATGATAACATGTCATGAACCAAACAACAAAACTGAGATTTTTTGAGGCAATTGAGCTCTTCTAGTATGCCGAATCACTTTTTGAGGGGAAGAAGGAACCTAGAACAGAAATTATTCTAATATTAAGTTCATATTTCAAACATATTAATAGAAAAAGTGGAAATTCCACAGGGACCTAAAATTCAGCCTGTCTGAAATCAAATTCATTACACCTCTTCTCACAGTGAAAGGACCCCCCACCACCGTGGTTGTCTTTACCATAAACTCAGGTCTTACCTTCTGTCTCCTTTCGTATATGCCTAGGGTGAATGAATGAATGATTTGGAGCAGGTTCTCTTGACCACAGTGGCTCTGTTAATGCTGCTCCTTCTATGCCTTTCTCCTCTTAGTTTAAACTGGAACTCATAGTCTTAAGTCTCAACCTGAAGTATCATCATCTCCTCTCAGAAGCCTTAAACACAACTGCTTGCATTCATTCTCCCTCTCTGCTCCAGTAGTACTTGTTGTTGTTATACAATTCGCTAGCTTTTTTTCTAACCTCTCTGGTTTTACTACAGGGTGAACTTGCAAGCAGTGCATTTGTCATTCACTAAGTCAGATATTTTGGAGTAGCCATTATGGACCACATACTATTCCAGGCATTAAAGATTCAGCAGTGAACAAAACAGGACTGTCCACAGAAAGCTTATGTTTCAGTGAGGAAGAACTAAAAAACCAAATTAGTAAAATGCTTGAGTTTGAGTAAGCTCTGGGAGTTGGTGATGGACAGGGAAGGCTGGTGTGCTATAGTCAATGGGGTTGCAAAGAGTCAGCACAACTGAGCGACTGAACTGAACTGATGCTACGACAGATGGTGATAACGTCTATCAGAGGAAAATAAAACTAGTGAGTGTTCATATATGGAATAAGGTGGTATTTGAAATTTAAAATAAGGTTCTTTCAGTGACTGCCTCAACGAAAATGGGGCTTTTAAGCAAAGAATGGAAGAGATGAGGAAGTGAGCCACACAAATATCTGGATGATGAGTGTTCCAGATTACAGGTTACAGCAAGTACAAAGGTCCTGAAGTGGAAGTATACCTGGTATGCTCAAGGAAGAGCAGGGAGGCTAGTATGGCTGAAATATAGGAAGCAAGAATAGGAGAAGACAGAAAAAGGGACAGAGGGAATTCATGTACAATGGCCCACTAGGCCCAGAAGACTGATATCTTGAGAATAGATGATAGAGGGATAATGATGAAAGCAGATGGAGTAGAGTATTAATGCAATGATTCAGGTGAGCAGAGGAGCTGGTATGGACCAGGGTATTGGTGGAGGTAGTCAGATAGGAACTGCTGACAGGATGATATAAGGTAAAAGAGAAAGAAGTCAAGATCAGATCCAGGATTTGTGGCTAAAGCACAGGGACTGGGATGGGAAAGACTAGGGAAGAGTACTCCGGGGGAGAGTTTTAGAATTTGGTTTGTGACACATTAATGTGAAATGCCTTAGGGTGAAATGTTTGATGCTAATGATACTGACACTTGTTCATATAGAAAGCTATTCTGTACTTACTAATTTAATCTTCAGAATAATCACATGAAGTTGGAATTAGTATTATTCCTTTAATTTTTTGTAATAGATGGGGAAGCTGAGGTACAAAATGGTTAAAAACATCTCCCAAGGTCACAAAACTAATAAGCAGCTGAGCCAGGATTAAATGAACACATGTACATCACCAGATGGTCAATACCAAAATCAGATTGATTATATTCTTCGCAGCCAAAGATGGAGAAGCTTTATACAGTNGGTGATGGACAGGGAGGCCTGGCGTGCTGCAATTCATGGGGTCGCAAAGAGTTGGACACAACTGAGCGACTGGACTGAACTGAATCCATATCCCCAGTCTGTCCTTGACCCCTATGCTATACTGTTTCTAAGATGGAAATACCACTCTGTAATTTATGGGAGATGTCTGGAGATAGAATCATCAGCATAGAGATGGTATTTAAATCCATGACACTGGATGAGATCACCAGGGGACAAGCATAGGTAGAGAAGAGTCCACAGACTGAGAAGCAGGCAGCAATATAAGCGAAAATGAAGACAGCATGACCCCTTAACTCCGAACGAATACTGTTTCAAGGAGTGGGAGGGATGGGCTACGTCAAATGCTGCTGATAGGTTGAGTAAATAGAACCACTGGAATAATAATACAGATGACTTGGCAAGTGATGAGGGTAAAAGTCTGATAAAGAGTGTTCAAGAGAGGAAAGAAGAGCAGAAACTGAAGGCACCAAGAAGAAACCTCCGTTTAAAAAGGTTTCTTTTCACGCTAGTGGACAATCCACTAGAGAAAGAAAAACTGACTATGAAGGATGAGGGATAGCAATATTGAAGTAAGTAAGAGCTGGAATAAGAATTTTGTGGAGGAGCTAGCTTCAGCTAGGAACACAGACGGCTTATCCCTTGAATAGGAGGGAAAATGGAATATATATGCACAGATGCATGTAGGTAAGAAGATGTGGTATTGTGTCTGAGAGTTCTCTTCCAGCTGATTCTATTTGTTCAGTGAAGTAGGAAGCAAAGTCACCAACTGAAAGAGAGAACAGAGTAAGAAATTCTGGAAATTTAAGAAAAAGGAAGGCATAGCCAAATAGACATCTGAAAGTGAGAATAAACTGGACTAAATAAATGGAGACCATCTTGCTCATCGTTGATCTGGATAGCCTAGTATAGTTCCTAGTATGTTTTAGACACTAACTGTGACTTGAGGCTTGAGAACCACTGACTCTTTATGAATACTTAAAAAAACAACTTCAAAGGTTAATGAGTTGTTTTGTTTTTTTTTTTTTTAGTCTAGAAAAGATCAGTGGCCAGGGCATTTGACATATTAGTTGATCATGTTACACGAAATACTGAAACCAAGGATCAACGGAAATATTCTAATGACTCCTGAGATTGTCTTTTTTATTTTTCCTTCTTTAGAAATTTGTTATATTGGACTTCAAAAACAAACCCTAAAAGGTGCATCTAATAAGATATGAGAGAAGGTAAATTTTATAGAAGGGTGTGGGAATTTAAAAAGCAGAAAGGAAGAAAAGGAAAAAGGCAGCAGATACTCCCTCACTTGTAGAGGAAAGGACCCAGAGTGGTCTAAGTACAATCTGCCATTAAGGAGAAAACACAGGAAATCTGAATAGAATGTAGATGTGAGCACACTGACTTAACGTGGTCATGAATACCATTTAAATGTTTTACTCTTGAGAATTAGTTGCAACCAATATAACCATGCGCTACTTTTCAACTATGTATTCTCTAAAACATAACCATTTCTAATGATGCCATTTAACAACTGTAACAGCATAGAAACTTGAAAAAATATATACCTGGCAGTACATTAACAGTATCTGTTATAACAGATATTATAATAGCCCAGGGAGGAGTTCACAAACTCAAATCCCCACAGAGTTAAAAGCAGGTAACAAAATGAGTGAAGCAGACGGTGAAGACAACAGGGAGCTACAGGGATGTGGCAATAGGCAACCAAAGGGCATAACAGCTACTCAGCTCCGCATACAAAGTTAGCTATTTTGCCAGATCTGCCATTCCTAAAATAGATATAATAGTTTCAATCTGAATGTTTTCAATGTTTGAAATACTGGCAACTAATTTAAGTTTATGAACTGTGAGCAGGCCATACAATGTATGTTTGTGGGAAGCATTCAGGCCCTTGAGCAGTCTAGTGTCCCCTGCATCTGACATTTTTCCATTCACTGTAACAGAAGCCTCTTGAGGAAAGCAGAGACCAACACTGGGCAGGAGAAGGCATGCGGCACTACGTTTCAGAAAACCTTGGTTTCAGGGTAGGCACTACCATTTACTACTAGCTGGGTGACCTCTTTGAGCTTGTTTATTCATTTGTAAAATGTAGTTTCATCAACTATCATGTCTAATTCACTGAACTGTTCTGAAGAGCAAATTAGAAAGTAGGTCAAAACACATCCCTAAGCATAAAGCTCTATATAGATACAAGTAGATGGCTGTGAGATACTAGTAAATATACACTGGTATTTGCCCCTGGTTCCTGGCACAGAGCTCCTTAAATCCTTGAAATTCCCCAAGCAAGAAGAACACAAAGAGCATCTGTTGTCATGATATTTGTTCTCTGATCCCATCCCTGACACAAGGCTCCTAAAACCCTTGTAAATACCTAAGTGATAAGAACACTACGAGCAACTTTTGTTCAATGATACAATCCTGGGTGGGCTCCTGGATAAGAACTTGTAACCAGAACCACCAAGCCATGATGAGAAGTTTAGGATTTTCAGTCTTATTCCTTCATCCTCTAAAAAAGGAAGAGGAGATGGAACTGGAATTAATAATCTATCATGTCTACACAAGGAAGCCACCACAAAATCCTAATAGTACAAGGTTCCAAGAGCTTCCAGGTTGGCAAACACATGCACATAGAGAAGGTGACATACTCCGGTTTCACAGGGACAGAAGCTCTTGTCCTTGAGGTACTCCCAGGCTTTGCTGTATGTATGTCTTCATTTGGCTCTTTGTCGGCATCCTTTATCACGTCCTTTAATAAACTGGTAAATGTAACTGTTTCCTTGAGTTCTGTGAGCTGTTTTAGCAAATTAATGAAGCCCGAGGAGGTCATGGGAACCTCCAATTTGTAGTCAGAGACAGAAGTTATTACGAGTAACCTGGGGACCGACTACCTGCAATTGGCATCTGAAATAGGTGGGACCAGTCTTATGAGATTGAATCCTTAAATCTGTGCGGTCTGACACGATCTCCAAGTAGACAGGGTTAGAACTGAGTTAAACTGTAGTGCCTCAGCTGGTGTCACAGATAATTGCTTGGTGTAGGGAAAAAAAAATCTCTATACATTCGGTGACTAAAAGTAAAGTGTTTTGTGTCAGGAGTAAAGAGAGACACAGGACAAAGACTAACAGGAGGTAGACTGAACTGAGTTTTTCTAATACAATGGCTTGAAAAAGAGATCTAACAGGGTGGCCTAAAAACATTTTATATCTTTATGTTCAGCGAGTTCCTCATAAAATGGTAATACAGATCTACTTAGCTCATGAGTTTCCTCAAATACATTAAAATTTAAGATCCTTTTCAAATGTTAAGGGCCATGTAATTGCTTGCTAATAGTAATAAAACATTTGTCAAGTACAGCCAAATATACTAGGAGCTGTATATAGTACTTTCTAAAAAGTTGAGAATATTCTTGGCTTTCTTAAAATAATGAGCAATTTAACGTAGAAAAAGATATTTCAGAGTCTTAGGTTTTTTCCCCCTTCTAAGATGTATATAATCTTACAATGGGTTAATAACACAGACCTGTAAGACACCCAGGTTTATTTGTTCCTCATTAATAAAGCTTCTGAAAATACTGCTTCCATTAAATGGAGGAACAGGGAGGTCAGGCCCCCAACAGGAACAGGACAGAGTATTCAGATCCAGGACAACTAAGGGAAAAGCAGCAGCAGTTCTCCTGGTCATCAGGGCTAATAATTCTTTCACTCATCTACTGTTATGCAAATATGTTTGGTGGAAACTCTTGATAATTGTTGGGCCATTAAAACATACATAACATGAAGGCTAAGAAAGTGTCAAAATTTATGAGGAGCTGCACTAGATAAAAACTCCCTAACATACTATTCTATCAGATTCTTCATTTTTAGCTTTCATCAAAACACAAATGACTGAGCAAACTCAACAAACCAAATCTCTTTCACCAGACGACTTCTTATAGATTAGTGTTGAAAGTGAGTTAAATGATGGCAACTTGAAAAGTATAAAAGGCTCCAAATTCAAGAAAAGTTTTCATTTATAAGTAAATTTCTGGAAAGACTACGGGTGATGCTTTCCCCTACCTTGGTTTCCAAACTCTTTGAATGAATTAACTGTAATTAAAAAAAAAAAACTATACATAAGAATAAACTGCCTGGCCATAAAAATAATTCTCCCCACAATAAGAAGAATCTGTATTATATCTCTATGAGATGGAGAGGATCACTAAACTTATCCTAGTAATTATTTCATGACATATGAACTCGAATCATTATGCTATACACCTTAAGCATACATGCTGTATGTCAATTATATCTCAATAATTCTAAGGGTTAGTCTGACAGAAAACAACAAAATTCTGTAAAGCAGTTATCTTTCAATTAAAAAATAAATAAATTTTTTTAAACAGAAAAAAAGAATTCTAAGGGTCATATTTGTCCACATTATGGGACAGATTAGTATCTTTTAAGAAAATCTCACTAGTATGACTTAAACATCTCTAGATAAATAAAATGTTATCTGAACCACTGGAAAAGATTCTTTAAAGCTTTAATAATAAAGTAAATTGACCAGAGACAAAAATCCAAAATTAAATTGCTACCTTTAAAGAAGAAAGGTAGAAAATTTTAAAAAATGAGTTTTAGGAAGCTCTTTACTAACATCTTTATAAGGTTAAATCTCTTAAATTTTGCTTGTAAATAATCTGGAAATAGAGTGATTGTATAGCAAAGTGATTTAACAATGAAATCAGATTATCTGGGTTCAAATCCTAGACTCTATCACTTATTGTATCTGTGAATTCAGGCAGGTCACTTAACCCTCTGTAAACTTCAATTTTCTCACTGAAAGACAGGAGAAAATAATAATTTCAGGCTTACTGTAAGGATTAAGTAAGATAATTCATAATTTTCTTTCTTAAACCATATAAATTTGTGATGTAGCAAAATGCAGTGAAAATAGCTAAGAAGCATGGTGTGACCCAGTTGTGACATTAGATGTACAATGACCTCATTATACACAGCAATGAATATTGTCACCTGGGAACTGATTCTCACGTGATAGCTATTTTTGTTCTTTAACATGATGCTATAACCTTTTAAAAAAAACCACTTTAACGTATTTTTTTATAAACCATATTAATATTTTCTATATCCTAGCATTCATAGATAAGACTGCTTTACCAAAGTAAATACATTAAAACTGATCACTTAGAAAATACTTAAAATTATATTTTAATTGGGTTCATGTGAAATTGCTTTGAGAAATTATATTTGGAAAAGAAAAAATGCTCCATCAAAAAAACCCCTTAACAATCAGGATGCCTATTTATAAGTACGCAAGTGTCTATAGGATTAATTCTTTCTAGATACATATCCCACAGTCTATGGACCTGTTAATGTGACTCACATTCTATGGACCTGTTAATCTGATTCAAGCTCAAAATACCTACTAAAAGTTTTACTGTGACATGTGTGGATACATTACATGAGTTTATATTTCAGACTGATAGCAGGTACTGAATAAACCATTCAATCTGAAATTCTTCAAAATTGTTTACTTTATTTAGCATAATAGTAGCTTAAACCAGAAGTCAAGTGGAAGTGTTAGTTGCTCAGCTGTGTTCAACTTTTGGTGACCTCATGGAGCATGCCAGGCTCCTCTGTCCAGGGAATTCTCCAGGCAAGAATACTGGAGCGGTCACCCATTCCCTTCTCCAGGGATCTAACCCAGGTCTCCCGCATTGGAGGCAGATTCTTTACCATCTGAGCCACCAGGGAAGCCCAACTTAAACCAGAACATGTGGAGGGAAAAAAAAGAGTTACAACTAAAATACTTAACTGAGAAAGAAATGGAAACTAATCATTAAAAAAAACTGATCTTCTTAGGGACTTCCCTGGCAGGCCAGCAGTTAAGACTCTGAGCTTCCACTGTAGGGGGCACAGGTTTGATCCCTGGTCAGGGAACTAGGATGCGGCACGCCATGTGGTGCGGCCAAAAGGAAAAAAAAAAATCTTTAAAGAAACAAAACCACCCAGTGAAAAATTAACTGCGATGGGATTTTTATATTTTATATTCACATAAACACATAACTTTTAGTAATGTACACTGAGTTATAAAAATGACAGTAGTTTTTTCTTATACCGTCTCAGGTTGAATTATTTTGTGGCACTTACTCAAAACTAAACAATAAGCTTAGACACAAAAATGTTAGAAATGTATTTACCTATTTTTGTATTGTCACTCTATATATTATAAGGAAATCTGAATACTGAACAATCATTCTTTAAAAAGCACCTACATAAAGAACATTACACATATGACATACGTTTGATAGACTACTAATTAAGATAGTTTTTCTTAAGTTACCATCCCAGGTTAAAAACCATAGGATCCCCAAAGATAAGTTCACATACTTTACTTACTTCACCTGAAATTTAACTTAAATTGAAAAAAGTAATAGCAATGAATGTAAAATTTGGGATACATTTTAATTTTCACTTGAATTTAGTATTTCTTCCTACTTCTCTGTCAATATTGAGCACTAAATAAAGCCTACTTGTTCAAAAATATGCTAATATGAACAATTTTGCTAAATCAAATTAAATTTAACACACAGTTTTGAAGAAGCAATTCTTTTTTAACCTACTTGTTGTATTTATTGGACTTTCCTAGGAATTATCAGCTTTAGTATCAACAAACACACAGGTAATATCATAGACAGCAGCTTTCAGATTCATTAATTTCCATATTCCATCAAATCAATTCCTGTATTACAAAGAAACCAAAGCTGTACTTCTTTTTTAAAAATACATCAATGCTATACTAGGGGTGTAACTCCTTATAAAGCAAGGCACGAGTGTGGCATCAAACTTACTTTTCCAAAGAAGCCTTTGAAGAACTTCCTTTCCTGGAGGAACAGGGGGACAAGTCGAGCGCTATTATTGTATGGGCTAAATGTCCCAGGGTTTCACAGCAATAAGCACACACAGAGGGTAGGTGAAGGGCAAAGTAGGAGAAGGGGAGGAAGTGAGAGTTTTAAAGAGTTATCCATACCAGGAGTGACAGGGGAAAAGGAAGGGTGCATGAAAATGCAGGGAAACATACTGTACGGCCTATGAATCCACAGAAAGAGAAGAGATCAGAACCTGTATTCATGCAGAGCAACTAGTTACTTTAGCATTCTCTTTTGACGTTTAAAACAGGTTATTCAAATTTGGCAGCAGAGAAAAAGATTATGATATACTGATTCGGTGAGATCTGCATTTAAATTTTCCTAATAGTAAGTGGTAAATATATTGGTAGATATACATTTTTCAATTTAAAATCAGTGGTCAAATATGTGGAAGTCACCAATTAAAAAAACCAGTCCACACTCAAATGATCACACAGTAACATTAGAAAAAGCTACAGTTAAATTTTAAGTGTGCAGCGAGGATCCTTGTCAGACTTTTTTTTACTGAGTTAAAGATGTCACTTAGAGAATTCTTCCTAATGCATTAGGACTGATTTATATATACGTATGTGCTGATCAATTCCACAGCAATCATAGGGAATTAACAGATATTTTCAATTTCAAACACAGAATAAATCATCTATAAAGAACACAAGGCCAATGCTTTCACTGGAGTTGAGAAAACTAATATATTTGAGAACCAAACCAAATCTGTGAGCCACAGCTGAAATCTGAGGAATATGGTTGTATTTTCTTTTAAAATTCTATTTTAGAATAAAGAAACTTGCAGTGACAGTTATAACTGTATGTAGGTAAAAAAGAGACAAGTGTCTGTGATTCCAGCAGAAATTTTTAAGCTTATACAAATTTTGAAAACTGGCCACCATGTAAAGTCTGAAGAATCTGTGCAAAGTAGATGAGTTCTAATTCACCCAAACTAGCTTAAATTAACATTTCTTAGTTTTGGCCGAACTATATTTTAAGCCTTTGCCTTTTATAAACTGTTATTAACAGTGAACAAATGCCTAGAAAAAGACAACTATACAGAAATTTGACTCTCTGAGATAATTTATCTAAGACGATGGTAGGGCTAGATAGCATCACCAACTCAATGGACACGAATCTGAGCAAACTCGGGAGATAGTGGAAGACAGAGGTGCCTGGCATGCTGCAGTCCACAGGGTCACAAAGGGTCTGACGCGACTGAACAACAAGAGATAATTATAAATTCATTCAATATTCTCAAACACTATAAATAGTTTGTTTTTTCTATAGGTTTTGAAAAATCACAAACAGCATCAAATATTTCCACAAAATGTTTTCAATTTAAGCTAGAAATATAATAAGGAAAGTGGGTAGTTATACAGTAAGACTAAACTTATTTCTGCTGCCAAGTTTGGTGACTCTAGTTTTGTTAGACTTTTAGGTAACCACCAGCTTTTAAAAGGTGCAGGCCATGTTAAAAGATTCACCATTCTTTAGGGACAGGAAGGTACCAGAAGAAGATTCATTAATATTTAATTTAGCTCCCAGAAAAGCTCCTGTTAAACATGGAGTTTGCCTTTTTATAAAAGACCTCAGATGTTAATGAAAAAAGATGACGTGCAAAATGCATCAAAAGACAGTTATTAGATTAGAGAATAAAACTAATTTAAAAAACAATTATGATTCTTTTACCTGCTAAAACAAGAACATATATTAAAACAAATATATCAAATAGTGAATAAAAAACCAACATATTAGAAACTGGTAGTGTAATGAAACTAGTCTAAAACCAAGACAGATGCGAAAGACATTTACAGAGACAATGGGAAGAAAAGACATTTTAAAAGGTCATCTTGCATTAGTATCAAGCAAGATAACCAAAGGCCCAAAACACTTTTTATAAAACTGGTACTCCTCACTCTGCAACTATGTCATAAAGGCACTGAAAATGGGCAACAGTTGTTTCTGTCATTTATCTTATACAACCTATACCCCTAAGTGGCTAAGTAAATTATGCCACAAAGTAAATGAATTAAAAATACTGTACCTAACTTTACGAATATAATGCAAAAAATTAAACATATCTATGCTCTGATAAGTATATATTATTTAATTATAATTTCTTTTCATTTGAGAATATTAAGTATGTTGATAACTTCTCATTGAAGTTAAAGTAATCCTAAATTTTAATGAATCACTAGGAAGGAAAATTAAACTACTGTACTTGCAAATTATCCTGCTTCTTCAATCTCCCACAAATTTAAAAAGCACTAGAACATTACATTTTTAGTTCAACAATCATTTGAGTGATAGGTTTAAGATGTTTGTTTTCCTATTTAACTGGTACATTTGAGCTATATAACTCTTTAAATTTTAAAAGTTTTTGGCATTCAAACTTGTTCGAGACATGCTATTTCTTCTTTAGTCTGTAGGTTTGTACATTTTTATGTTTGCTTCCATTTATTTGAAACTCCTTTAAGAGGAGTATTTATCATCTATGAAAATAAACACATCTCCAGACACAGCTTTTGGCACAATATAAGCATCTGGCACAGTAGATTACAGACGTTTGTTAGATAAATGTTTGGTCAAAGGAGGAAAAAAGGTATCTAGAAATTTCTCTGTAGTAAAAATATGAAAAGACAAAAATCATGTATTTTGGCAGACTAACATGATATGATCTGAGGATGAACAACATCTGAAGACTTCCAACTTTCTGCAACCATTTTTCCATACAGCATTAGAAAGGGTATTAGTAGAAGGGGAAGTTTCATTGAGTATTAACAAATGGGAAACTGACACAAAGAGTTCAGCCTGGTGCTCTGTGACAACCTAGAGGGTTCAAGGAGGAGGGGATATATATATATATTTATGGCTAATTCACATTCCTATACAGCAGAAACCAATACAACTTTGTAAAGCAATCATCCTTCAATTAAAAAGCTTTGTTAGTGTTCTTATTGTCTTAGTGAAGTTAGAATTATTTTGTTAAATAAGAGGTTGAATTTAAGTTTCTTAGAAAATTGTATTATCTGCAGCTGCATTTAACTTGGGAACATATTTAGGTCGACATGGCAGGTCTATAAAACTGTGAAGTTCCTTTAACATTAATGATGATTAGATGAAGAGCACAGATAAGACTAAGAAGGTATTCAAACATTTAAGAACTTAATTAACCAAAATCTGAGGTAAAGGGTGTGTATGTGTATCTGTATATTGTTCTGGGTTGTCCTTTTTTTTTTTTTTAAGTTTTTTGCATACCATAATCAGTTATTTTTCTCCTCCTTTCCTTTCTATAATAGATTCAGACATTTGTTGGAAAACACAGTCCACTTCGACGAGTTGGTTGCTTCCTTGATTTTATATCTTTTATACTGAGGAATTATACATAAGAGGTCATATAAAATATACCAAGAAGCAGAAAAGTTTTGATTAAGCAAATTGAGGGGGGAAAAAAAAAGCACTCATTCATTAGTAGCCAAACTTGTGGCAGCCTAGCATACCAGCAAACCCAAAGCAACAAGTATTTAATGCTGTCTAGGGCAAGGGCATGCAGAAGTAATGCTTAAAGCTTTCACAGCAAAGGCAGGAAAGGCCACACACTGGAGAAAAGAAGGTTGTGAAAAGGGCTGTCAGAATCTAAGAAACACTCTTCAAACCTATCCACACTATGAAGTTAACACCTTAAGCTGAACCTTTGTGAACTCTGAGCTCCTTTTATTAAATACACAGGCATATGCCTGGGATGTATTCTATAGCGTAATAGGCAAAATAGACATTATTGATTCTTGACAAGGACTCTCCACTTCAAGTTTGTGCAAAACGCAGGGAAATACTTAATGTTAGAGGAGTACAGAGAAGGAAACTGGGGAGTAGCAGTAATGATAGGAAGTCTCCCCAAAATAAACCTCACCAGTCATTAACAGATATCTCTATTTTATACTTTTTTTTTTTTTCCTGGAAAGCTGTTTCCTACAGATTTAAATTACTAATTTATAACCCAGTTATCACAGTTAAGTGACTGAAATAGTTTTACCCTGGTTTTAGAATATTATTCATCTATAAGAGTTCATACCACTAGTTTAACATGGGTTCTGAATTAAAACTATCTTTTAGATAATGTCTGGCCTACACTGAAGCAGCTGGTCATTAAAACTTACATCTTTGGATGGACAACATGAAATGCTCTTTATTAACAAGTGGACACATTTGCCTTAAAAGAAACACTGTTCTTATTGGACAGTGGATCACTGTAATTTACTGAGCAAAATCTTTTGAGAAAGTGTTTATAGCATATAGATCAACATTGGCAACCAAATACATACAGCTTTTAGTCTTTTTACTGCATCTTCACAGATGTGCATTCCTCTTGATTCATCAACTTCTACATGCCCAAGGTACTGTAGAAAGAAGAGAAGAGTTAGGGATATTGCTCTGTTTACTGAGTAGCTACTATATGGTAGACACTATGTGGTAAAAATCCAATACTAAAATTCTACTCAAGAAACTCATAGCATTACAGAACAGTTAAGATAATGTAACTTGACTTATCCTCAGTGTCCTCAAATGAATGAGATTTAGAATAAAGGTCTCAAAGAGTTGTTAAAGGGGAGTAGGTGAAAAAGAACACAATAAGGAAAGGTAAATGTCAGGTGAACATTCAGGTAAATGTTACCTGAATCTAGTCAATCTGAGGCATAAAAGCTTGTGCTAGACACTGTATCTCTAGACATAGAAAATAATCCTAAAACAAAACATGTGTGTGTGTATATACTAAAAAGGTACAAAGAAAAACAACAGCTATTCAAGGCCTGAAGAGATTACATATTCTTTTTACAGGAAGCACATAAGAAGAGGGCTGAAGAATAAAATTTTAAGACACTACATTTGCGCCTTAAAATATGTACGGAACTTGAAGAAGCTGTATGGGAAAGGATGGAAAACTATTTTAGGCAGGGGGAATTTAACAAAAGCTATAGGTGTGGAATAGAATATCAATACATCAGCAAGTATTCCTCATCTGGCAAGAATATGAGGTATATGCGGCTATGAAACTTGAATACTGAAATGAGTCAGTACTGAACCCCAGAGACAATGGAGAGCTAAAAAGCCTTTTTTTTTTTTGCAAGGTAGTAATATTATTCAAACTGTATCTTAGTATGGGGATAGTCTTGGGTTAAAAAGTACAAGGGATGATGGCAATATCACAAGTGCTCTTTTAAAAGGAAATTTAGAGTCTGGTTCTGGTAAGATGGGAGTAGACGTGCCTTATCCTGTCCTGGCTTCCCCAGTGGCACTAATGGTAAAGAACCCACTGTCAATGAAGGAGAGACTTCATTGTCAAACCCTGGGTTGGGAAGATCCCCTGGAGAAGGAAATGGAAGCCCACTCCAGTATTCTTGCCTGGAGAAACCCATGGATAGAGGAGCCTGGTGGGCTACAGTCCTCAGGGCCGCAGAGTTCGACACAACTGAAGTGACTTAGCATAGCATGGCATCCTGTCCCACGCTCTGAATGAAATCATAAAACCAGAATAGAATGCATGGAGCACCTATCTGAGATCTCTGTAAAGAGTGTAAGATAAATCAGAGGACATCAGAATTCAAGGTATTTCTGAATTGGTAGGGAGTTTACCTTCCATGCCCCTCCCTCCCTCCTTTGGTCCCTCCAGCTTGAACTTAACACAGCCAGATATCCAAAAGGGAGTCAGAACTCTGGGAAAAGCACACTCTCTCTCTGGCTCAAGGACCAGGTATGCGAATATCTTATCCTCAAAGAGTACAGCAATCTTCATCCCTTTATTTATTTATTTTTGTTCTTTCACACCCCAATCCCCAGGAAACCCTGTGGTGGTGTCAGTGGGAGCAGCAAGGGAAGCCTCCAAGAGCCACGCACCTCTCACAGACTGTGATTCCAGAAAGGTGGCGTCAACACCCCCAGTCCCCACTTCTGCTTTCTTACCCTCTCCCTGAACCTCCCACTGTCTGGCCCTGGATGAAGGTGAAACAGTGCAATTCATGGGCACAATAACTAGAGTCCTAGGAAACACGGGCATAGACAGTTTAAGTAACTTGCTCAAAACCATTCAGCCAGTGAATGCTTAAACCCAAGCAGCTTGACCCACAATAGTCTTACAATGCTCACACACTGAATTTTTCATTTTTACTCCCAACTTTCCAATACTGACTGAATGCATAAAACCTACATAATTAAAATCAATTTAGGAAACTGCTAGACTTTAGGTAACAAAATACCTGAGGTATCAATCATAAAGATCATAAACTAAGGGCAAAAATTTAATGACTAAAAAATTTTAACTGCTATAATTTTGAATAAATATAAAACAGCAAGATTCACTATTTAAGTGAATCAAATAATATATTCAGTTATATATATTTTATATATTCATCTTCAGATTCTTTATTATAGATTATAAGATATTGAATATAGCTCCCTGTGCTATAAGTAGCTTCTTATTGGTTATCTATTTTATATACAGCAGTGTGCATCTTAGTCTAACTCTTGATCTATCCCTTGCCTCCCCTTTCCCATTTAGTAACTGTAAGTACATTTTTACATCTGTTGAGTTTGCTTCTGTTTTGAAAGTTCATCTGTATCATCTTTTTTAGATTCCACATATAAGAGACATCATACATTTGTCTTTCCCTGTTTGACTTCTTCACTCAGTACGATAATTTCTAGGTCCACTCATGTTGCTGCAAATGACATTATTTCATTCTTTCTTATGGCTGAGCAATATTCCATTGTGTGTGCGTGTATATACCACATCTCCTTTACCCACTCATCTGCTGATGGATACTTAGGTTGCTTCCATGTCTTGACTACTGTAAACAGAGCTGCTATGAACACTGGTGCAGGTATCTTTTGTGCGTATGTGTGTGCATGCTTATGTTTTGGCTGCCCAACACAGGTTGTGGGATCTTCGTTCCTCAACCAGAGATGGAACCAAGTAGAAGCATGCAGTCTTAACCACTGGACTGCCATGGAAGTACCTGCATATATCTTTTGGAATTATAATTTTCCTCAGATATATGCCCAGGAGTGTGATCGCTGGATCATACGCTGATTCTATTTTTAGTTTTTTTAAGGAAACTCCATTCTGTTTTCCATTGTGGCTGTACCAATTTATATTCCCACCAATAGTGTAGGAGGGTTCCCTTTTCTCCAAACCCTTGTCAGCATTTATTTGTAGGCTTTTTGTTTTGTTTTGTTTTTTTGTAGGCTTTTTGATAATGGCCCTTCTGACTTCTGTGAGGTGATACCTCTTTGTAACTCTGATTTGCATTTCTCTAATAATTAGCAATGCTAAGCATCTTTTAATGTGCCCGTTGGCCATCTGTATGTCTTCTTTGAAGTAATGTCTATTTAGGTCTTCTATTCACCCTTTGACTGGGTTGTTTTTTGATACTACACCGTATGAAATGCTTATATATTTTGGAAATTAAGCCCCCATTGGTCACATCATTTGCAAGTATTTTCTGCCAGTCCACAGGTTGTCTTTTGTCTATGGCCTCCTTATCTGTACAAAAGTTTCTAAGTTTGATTAAGTCCCATTTGTTTACTTTTGTTTTTAATTTCTTTTGCATTGGGAGACTGATCTAAGAGAATATTGCTAGGATTTACATCAGAGAATGTTTTGCTTATGTTCTCTTCTAGGAGTTTTATGGCTGTCATCTCTAATATTTAAGTCTTTAGGACATTTTGAGTCATTTTTGTGTGTGGTGTGAGGGAGTGTTTTAACTTCACTGATTTATATGTGGCCGTCCAGCTTTCCTAACACCACTTCCTGAAGAGACTGTCTTTTCTCCAATGTATATTCTTGCCTCCTTTGTCAAAGATTAATTGACCACAGGTATACACGTTTATTTCTGGGTTCTCTATTCTGTTCCACTGATCCATATGTCTGATTTTATGCCAATACCATGTTGTTTTAACTACTGTTAAACAACTACTATTACTGTAGCTTTGCAGTACTGTCTGAAGTTGGGAGGGGGGTCATGGTTAATGCCTCCAGCTTTGTTCTTTTTCCTCAGGACTGCCTTGGCAATTCTGGGTCTTCTCTGGTTGCATCTAAGTTTTAGGAGTTATGTATTCCACTTCTGTTAAAAATGTCATAGGTAATTTGATAGGAATTGCATCAAAATTTGTAGATTGCTTTGGGTAGTATGACCATTTTAACAATATTAATTCTTCTAACCCAAGAGCGTGGGCTATCATTTTATTTCCTGGAACTGTCTTCAGTTTCCTTTATCAAGGTTTTACAGTTCTCAGCATTTTCACCTTTTTGGTCAGGTTTACTCCCAGGTATTTTATCTTTTTTGATGCAATTTTAAGCAGGATTTAAAAAACAAAAAAGTTCTTTCTGCTATTTCATTGTTAGTGTAAAGAAATGAAACAGATTTCTGTATGTTAATATTGCATCCTGCACCTTGCTGAACTCATTTATCAGTTCTAAAAGTTTCTGTGTGGAGTTTTTAGGGTTTTCTATATAAAGCATCATGTCATCTGCATATGATGACTATTAACCTCTTCCCTTCCAATTTGGAGAGATGAATAGAGATTTCAAAGTGTTTCCAAAAGATTTTATTCTATCATCTTTATCAATTTAACTGGTCACATACAGGTATTTATGACGGGGGTGGAGGGAGAGGGAGAAAGGAGGGAAGACTTGATAAAAAGACTTGGTAAAAAGAAGAAAATAAAAGTATCTCACATGGATGGACTCAGTCACATAATCTATTTTAGAAATGTGGAGATGGAAATCAGCCTTGTGTCTATGAGAAAAACATGCCAATTGAAAAAAAACATTATTAAAAAGGTCTCTTTTCCTTTCTGAGACACTACCTCACTGAAGAACTGCAGCTGATTTATGCTTTAATGGCTAAAATATTTGACACTGCAACTTCTTTTGTCTGTATGCCTTTTCCAAACTCCCTCTGAGTCAGGGACTTTTATTCACAAAAATGTAGCTTAGAAAAACTAGTATGTAGAATTTCATTCTTGGATGAATTACGTCATTTTTCGTTTTCTTGGAAAAAAAAATTTTAAAAAGTAGATTATCCCTCTGCTTTCATACTGTCATCCATGAGAAGAATTGCAGAGCTCTGATGTGAGAGACTACATAGTCAGCAGTTCTCAACATTAACAAAAAGTGACAGTCGTTAATTAACAAGAAGCTATAAGGCACATTATCACATATACATAGCCTATGTTTATAGGCAAATACAGGATGCAGATGTGCACAACAAACATCAAACCTTGTTTAGGGGCTTTAATCAAAAAGAAGTAGCTAAATTAAAATGGACTATTTTTTATGTATAAATTTGGAGCAGAATTACATTTGAACAACTGATCTAAACTAAGTATATATGGGAACTCCTCAGTAGTTCAGTGGTTAGAACTCCGTGCTTTCACTGCTGAGAGCTGGGGTTCAATCCTTGGTTGCAGAACTAAGATCCCACAAGTCACTCAGCACAGCCTCACCGCCCCCCCCAAAAAAACTAAACTAAGCATATGGGTTAAATCTAATCACTTAAGTTTAAAGCTTAAAATAAAGAGATTAAAAAAACTTCCCTTTCCAAATGAGACACTAGATGTCAAAAAAGTTAAGTGCTTTAGACAAGGCCATATAACTAGTAAATTAACAGGTGATAAGTCTAATAGTACTGAAAAGTACTAAACTACACGCATAGTCAGGGTACCTTGCTACTCACCTGATTTCACCTCTACTTGTGCCATCTGCTCTAAACACACTGGACTCCTTGCTGTGTCTCCAACATACCAGGTTTTCTCCTGCCCCAGAGCCTCTGTACTTGCTGCCCTGCTGTCTACAATCTGCTTCCTTAGACATCTGAGAATTTGCTTTCTTTTTTTGGGTCTTTGGTTTAAAAAAAAAAAAAAAAAAAAAAAATCACTTTTCATGAGGGCTTCCCTGACGATCCTATTTTAAATGTCACCCTCCACTGCACTTCCTTAACACCTCATTCCCTTTTTATATATTAGGTACTGTGTATATATTTATTTGTTCATTGTTAATATACACTAGAATGTACGCACTATGCAAAGATTTTGTCCGTTTTGTTCCCTTGTGTTCACAGTGCCCAGATGTCTGCAACACAGCAAGCACTCAGTGAGTATCTTTTGACTATGTCAGCGGGTTATTGGACTCACAGAGAAGGAAATGTAACATATTACTTAGTGCCATCTTAAACAATAATAAGTCATAATAATGAAAAGTTTTACAATAAACTCAAGACAGACAATCAATGGTGTAGGACAGAATGCAAATGTTACAGGCTATATAAGGTTAAAAAGAAAAGCATAGCTGATATAAGTTTGAAGGTAGGAGAACATGTCACAATTTATGTTAAAATCTTATCTGAAATATCTCATTGCTCCAATGCAAAGACACATTTTTTTCAAATTTCTAATGTTTCAGAAAGAAGAGCAAATTATGACATACTAGCCACTGCCAGCATTCTAGCAAGCTTATATGTGACTATAATGTATCTGTTCAACCGTCACTTCAGTTGATTTATTTCACTGGTATCATACATGATTGAACATTAAGTTTTACAGTGTGAAGCAGCTTTGAAATGAAACATTGAGTATGCAGAAGACTGTCACACTCAAGCTGTAAAACTGTAAGCAACAGAAAATATCTCATCTCCCAGGAGACCTGGGTTCAATCCCTGGGTTGGGAAGATCCCCTGGAGAAGGAAATGGCAACCCACTCCAGTATTCTTGCCTGGAGAACCCCATGGACAGAGGAGCCTGGTAGGCTACAGTCCATGGGGTCGCAAAGAGGGGGACACGACTGAGCAACTTCACTTTCACTTTTCACTTTCACGCAATGGAGAAGGCAATGGCAACCCACTCCAGTGTTCTTGCCTGGAGAATCCTCGAGAAGGGGAAGCCTGGTGGGCTGCCATCTATGGGGTCGCACAGAGTCAGACACAACTGAAATGACTTAGCAGCAGCAGCAGCACTATATGCTAGTGGTGTGTTTTCAATATAATGTATCTACTCATTTAATTTTCACGTGTGCTAAGTTGCTTCAGTCCTGTCCGACTCTTTATGACCCCATGGACTATATCCCATCAGGCTCCTCTGTCCATGGGATTCTCCAGGCAAGAATGCCAGAGTGGATTGCTGTGACCTCCTTCAGGGGATCTTCCTGACCCAGGGATCAAACCCATGTCTCTTACATCTCCTGCATTGGCAGGCAGGTTCTATACCACTAGCACTACCTGGGAAGCCCTAACTTAATTTTCATAACCTATACTAATTCCAGTTCTCATTTTATAGATGAAAAAACTGAGGCACAGAGAGATTAAATAATTTATTTTTAAAATTTTTTATTGACATATAGTTGATTTAAACTGTTTCAGGTGCAGTACAAAGTGATTCAATTTACACACACACACACACACACACACACACACACGGGGGCTTCCTGGCCTCCCAGCTTCCCAGGTGGCACTAGTGGTAAAGAACCTGTCTGCCAATGCAGGTTACATGTAAGAGATGCCAGTTTGATCCCTGGGTCAGCAAGATCCCCTGGAAGAGGGCATGGCAACCCACTCCAGTATTCTTGCCTGGAGAAGCCCATAGCGCCTGGTGGGCTACAGTCCATGGGGTCGCACGGAGTCAGACACACATAGATTGTTTTTCAGATTCTTCTCCCTCATAGGTTACTACAAAATATCTAGTATAGTTCTCTGTGCTATACAGCAGGTCCTTGTTGGTTATCTTTTTTATATTAACATATAGTAGTGTAATATGTCAATCCCAAACTCCTAACTTATCCTGCACCCACTTTCCCCTTTGGTAACTGTAAATTTGTTACCTATATCTGTGCTTCTACTTCTGTCTGATACTAAGTTCATTAAAAAAAATTTTTTTTAAGATTCCATATATAAGCAACATAATGGTATTTGTCTTTTCCTTTCTGGCTTACTTCACTTAGTGTGATAATCTCCAGGTCCATCCATGTTGCTGTCAATGGCTTTATTTCATTCTTTATTTATTTATGGCTGTGCTGGGTCTTCATTGTTGTGCACGGGCTTTCTCCAGTTGCAGTGAGCGGAGGCTACTCTTCATTGAAGTGCAAGGGCTTCTCATCACAGTGGCTTCTCTTGCTGTGGAACACAGGCTCTGTGCTGGCAGGCTTCAGATGTTACAGCACACAGGCTTCAGAAGTTGTGACATACAGGCTGAGTTGTTCCGAGGCATTTGGGATCTTCCTGGATTAGGGATCTTGAACCTATGCTTCCTACACTGGCAGGCGGATTCTTATCCATGTGTCAACAGGTAATTTCTCTTTCTTTCTTTTTAATTTGGCTGCACCAGGTCTTACTTGCAGCACATGAATTTTATTTGTGGCACGTGGAATCTAGTTCCTTGACAAGGGATCAAACCTAGGCCCCTTGCATTGGGAACATAGAGTCTTACCCACTGGGCCAACCAGGGAAGTCCCTATTTCATTCTTTTTTATGGCTAATATTCCATTGTATATACATACCACATCTTTATCCATTCATTAGAGGGTAAGTAATTTTTAAGAGAGATCACACAGTTAATAATAACTGGCATAGATCAAACACAAAGTCAGGGAGTTTGGCTTAAAAATGCACACACACACATCTAGATGCCTCTCCAGAATTTTATTACAGAGCTTCTGAAGCACAGGAAGCAGGAAAGTGATATAACTATATTTACAATTTAGAAAGATCACTACTATGCACTAAGACAATAGTTTGGAAGGGAAACAAGATCAAAAGCAACAAAAAAAGTCAAGAGCTCTTATAATGGTCTGAGGGAGAAAACAAAGATGAGGACTTGATTAAAGCAGTGGCAGCAGGAAAAAATAACACAAAATGAGAGGATAGTGAAGATCATATACAATATAGTGACTGTGGCTGACATTGTTAGTTGCCTACAGGACAGTCATCCTTTCAACTGGTTTCTCTGTAAGAAGTGCTTGCCACCTTGGTACAGGCTGAAAATACCAAATAAATGTTTTCTTGACTTTCAACTATAGATTTGACTTGATTCCATCTTAGCCAATGGGAAGTCTCCATGTATCTGTCTGTAAAGAGCTGTCCCATTCTGATAAAAAATGCATTTGTTCCCTCAGTCTTTACCGTTTGATAATAATGAGCGAGGACATAATTCTGTTTATTAATAGTATCTTTTTTTAATTAGCAGACAGAATTGTAAGACAAACTTTGAAACCTACTTTAATCACTACTCTAATATTATTACACTTTCACAGGCACTAGTATATTTAAAAACACATGGCAGAGATCAAACCAGCTGGAGCTTCATTTGACTGACATCTGCTGCTAAGACACTTCAGTCGTGTTCAACTCTGTGAGACCCCATAGACAGCAGCCCACCAGGCTGCCCTGTCCCTGGGATTCTTCAGGCGAGAACACTGGAGTGGGTTGCCATCTTCTTCTCCAATGCATGAAAGTGAAAAGTGAAAGTGAAGTCGCTCAGTCGCATCCAACTCTTAGCGACTTGATGGACTGCAGCCCACCAGGCTCCTCCATCCATGGGATTTTCCAGGCAAGAGTACTGCAGTGGGGTGCCATTGCCTTCTCCAGACTGATGTCTAGTAACTGCATTTCTATTTTGAGTAATTGCACAGTCTGTATTGTTTGTTCTCTAGAGTAGCTATGTCAGCCTTCAAAATTTAATTCTATAATCTCTCACTCCACTCTTCTACAGATGCCTTCACTTCTTATTTCTTTGAAAAAATATATCTTTAGAATAGAATCTCATCAATTTCAGGCCACCAACACCATAAATTTAAGTGCACTTGCCCTGTTTTCCACCTTTGCTACTATTAAAACAGAACCAGTATCCTTCCTCCACTCTAGAATTAATCCACTCTCTTCATGCTTCTTTGAGGAGACCTTTATGCTCATGTCTCTACCATTTTAAAAACAAAATTCAACACAAAATCAAGCCACCAGTGATTTATACATTTTAAATCAGTAAACTTCACTTTATGCAAATTATGTCTAATAAATCTGTTTTTAAAAAATCAAAACAAAATACACACACATAGTTTTTCAACTTCACATTCCTTTTGTTACTCTGCCTTTCTGTCTCCTTTGAAAAACAAAATTTAACTGCCTTACTGAGGTATAATTGACATACAACAAAATATGCACACTTAAAGTACACAATCTGCTGAGTTTTTTAATCATATATATAACTGAGAAACCATCATCAATCCAGCCATTACCACCAAAAGTTTTCTTCTACCTCTTGCAATACTTCCCCCCCTTGAACCCTTCTCCCATCACATAACCTTGTCTGACAAACTTCTGGGATTAGTAATCTCTAGATTTGTTATCTCCTTATTTTGCATCCGTCCATTCAACATAGATTTCATCTCCATGACTCCAATCTAAATCACCAACACCTTCAAATATTTAATCTAATGAAGTTTCATTTCTTATTTGATTTCTTTGTAGCATCTGACCATTTTTTTCTTCCCTGAAAATCTTGTGTCTGAGACGACATTATCCTGGTTTCTCGTCTCTGGCTACTTATTCTTATTTT
Source organism: Neotragus moschatus (assembly GCA_006410615.1). Taxonomy (NCBI): domain Eukaryota; kingdom Metazoa; phylum Chordata; class Mammalia; order Artiodactyla; family Bovidae; genus Neotragus; species Neotragus moschatus. Next base: position 1,457,335 of record SJYA01001474.1, on the reverse strand, counting down.
CCTTTGAAGATACTTGTTTATGCTGCCTGTCTTTTCTATATTTGTCCCAGGCTGCCTTCTCTTCTCACTTAGGCAATCTCACTGATACATGACTCTAATGATGATTTATATATAGCCTACATATATATTATTTGAGGATTCCATATTTGCAAACTCACCTACTCACTAAAATTTGTAACCTCAAAATCAAAGCTCACGGTGCTTTTGGTCAGTGGGGATCTGCATGTGCAAGTCTCATATGTACCTCAAATGGAACTTCATCTCNTGTTACAGGCTATATAAGGTTAAAAAGAAAAGCATAGCTGATATAAGTTTGAAGGTAGGAGAACATGTCACAATTTATGTTAAAATCTTATCTGAAATATCTCATTGCTCCAATGCAAAGACACATTTTTTTCAAATTTCTAATGTTTCAGAAAGAAGAGCAAATTATGACATACTAGCCACTGCCAGCATTCTAGCAAGCTTATATGTGACTATAATGTATCTGTTCAACCGTCACTTCAGTTGATTTATTTCACTGGTATCATACATGATTGAACATTAAGTTTTACAGTGTGAAGCAGCTTTGAAATGAAACATTGAGTATGCAGAAGACTGTCACACTCAAGCTGTAAAACTGTAAGCAACAGAAAATATCTCATCTCCCAGGAGACCTGGGTTCAATCCCTGGGTTGGGAAGATCCCCTGGAGAAGGAAATGGCAACCCACTCCAGTATTCTTGCCTGGAGAACCCCATGGACAGAGGAGCCTGGTAGGCTACAGTCCATGGGGTCGCAAAGAGGGGGACACGACTGAGCAACTTCACTTTCACTTTTCACTTTCACGCAATGGAGAAGGCAATGGCAACCCACTCCAGTGTTCTTGCCTGGAGAATCCTCGAGAAGGGGAAGCCTGGTGGGCTGCCATCTATGGGGTCGCACAGAGTCAGACACAACTGAAATGACTTAGCAGCAGCAGCAGCACTATATGCTAGTGGTGTGTTTTCAATATAATGTATCTACTCATTTAATTTTCACGTGTGCTAAGTTGCTTCAGTCCTGTCCGACTCTTTATGACCCCATGGACTATATCCCATCAGGCTCCTCTGTCCATGGGATTCTCCAGGCAAGAATGCCAGAGTGGATTGCTGTGACCTCCTTCAGGGGATCTTCCTGACCCAGGGATCAAACCCATGTCTCTTACATCTCCTGCATTGGCAGGCAGGTTCTATACCACTAGCACTACCTGGGAAGCCCTAACTTAATTTTCATAACCTATACTAATTCCAGTTCTCATTTTATAGATGAAAAAACTGAGGCACAGAGAGATTAAATAATTTATTTTTAAAATTTTTTATTGACATATAGTTGATTTAAACTGTTTCAGGTGCAGTACAAAGTGATTCAATTTACACACACACACACACACACACACACACACACGGGGGCTTCCTGGCCTCCCAGCTTCCCAGGTGGCACTAGTGGTAAAGAACCTGTCTGCCAATGCAGGTTACATGTAAGAGATGCCAGTTTGATCCCTGGGTCAGCAAGATCCCCTGGAAGAGGGCATGGCAACCCACTCCAGTATTCTTGCCTGGAGAAGCCCATAGCGCCTGGTGGGCTACAGTCCATGGGGTCGCACGGAGTCAGACACACATAGATTGTTTTTCAGATTCTTCTCCCTCATAGGTTACTACAAAATATCTAGTATAGTTCTCTGTGCTATACAGCAGGTCCTTGTTGGTTATCTTTTTTATATTAACATATAGTAGTGTAATATGTCAATCCCAAACTCCTAACTTATCCTGCACCCACTTTCCCCTTTGGTAACTGTAAATTTGTTACCTATATCTGTGCTTCTACTTCTGTCTGATACTAAGTTCATTAAAAAAAATTTTTTTTAAGATTCCATATATAAGCAACATAATGGTATTTGTCTTTTCCTTTCTGGCTTACTTCACTTAGTGTGATAATCTCCAGGTCCATCCATGTTGCTGTCAATGGCTTTATTTCATTCTTTATTTATTTATGGCTGTGCTGGGTCTTCATTGTTGTGCACGGGCTTTCTCCAGTTGCAGTGAGCGGAGGCTACTCTTCATTGAAGTGCAAGGGCTTCTCATCACAGTGGCTTCTCTTGCTGTGGAACACAGGCTCTGTGCTGGCAGGCTTCAGATGTTACAGCACACAGGCTTCAGAAGTTGTGACATACAGGCTGAGTTGTTCCGAGGCATTTGGGATCTTCCTGGATTAGGGATCTTGAACCTATGCTTCCTACACTGGCAGGCGGATTCTTATCCATGTGTCAACAGGTAATTTCTCTTTCTTTCTTTTTAATTTGGCTGCACCAGGTCTTACTTGCAGCACATGAATTTTATTTGTGGCACGTGGAATCTAGTTCCTTGACAAGGGATCAAACCTAGGCCCCTTGCATTGGGAACATAGAGTCTTACCCACTGGGCCAACCAGGGAAGTCCCTATTTCATTCTTTTTTATGGCTAATATTCCATTGTATATACATACCACATCTTTATCCATTCATTAGAGGGTAAGTAATTTTTAAGAGAGATCACACAGTTAATAATAACTGGCATAGATCAAACACAAAGTCAGGGAGTTTGGCTTAAAAATGCACACACACACATCTAGATGCCTCTCCAGAATTTTATTACAGAGCTTCTGAAGCACAGGAAGCAGGAAAGTGATATAACTATATTTACAATTTAGAAAGATCACTACTATGCACTAAGACAATAGTTTGGAAGGGAAACAAGATCAAAAGCAACAAAAAAAGTCAAGAGCTCTTATAATGGTCTGAGGGAGAAAACAAAGATGAGGACTTGATTAAAGCAGTGGCAGCAGGAAAAAATAACACAAAATGAGAGGATAGTGAAGATCATATACAATATAGTGACTGTGGCTGACATTGTTAGTTGCCTACAGGACAGTCATCCTTTCAACTGGTTTCTCTGTAAGAAGTGCTTGCCACCTTGGTACAGGCTGAAAATACCAAATAAATGTTTTCTTGACTTTCAACTATAGATTTGACTTGATTCCATCTTAGCCAATGGGAAGTCTCCATGTATCTGTCTGTAAAGAGCTGTCCCATTCTGATAAAAAATGCATTTGTTCCCTCAGTCTTTACCGTTTGATAATAATGAGCGAGGACATAATTCTGTTTATTAATAGTATCTTTTTTTAATTAGCAGACAGAATTGTAAGACAAACTTTGAAACCTACTTTAATCACTACTCTAATATTATTACACTTTCACAGGCACTAGTATATTTAAAAACACATGGCAGAGATCAAACCAGCTGGAGCTTCATTTGACTGACATCTGCTGCTAAGACACTTCAGTCGTGTTCAACTCTGTGAGACCCCATAGACAGCAGCCCACCAGGCTGCCCTGTCCCTGGGATTCTTCAGGCGAGAACACTGGAGTGGGTTGCCATCTTCTTCTCCAATGCATGAAAGTGAAAAGTGAAAGTGAAGTCGCTCAGTCGCATCCAACTCTTAGCGACTTGATGGACTGCAGCCCACCAGGCTCCTCCATCCATGGGATTTTCCAGGCAAGAGTACTGCAGTGGGGTGCCATTGCCTTCTCCAGACTGATGTCTAGTAACTGCATTTCTATTTTGAGTAATTGCACAGTCTGTATTGTTTGTTCTCTAGAGTAGCTATGTCAGCCTTCAAAATTTAATTCTATAATCTCTCACTCCACTCTTCTACAGATGCCTTCACTTCTTATTTCTTTGAAAAAATATATCTTTAGAATAGAATCTCATCAATTTCAGGCCACCAACACCATAAATTTAAGTGCACTTGCCCTGTTTTCCACCTTTGCTACTATTAAAACAGAACCAGTATCCTTCCTCCACTCTAGAATTAATCCACTCTCTTCATGCTTCTTTGAGGAGACCTTTATGCTCATGTCTCTACCATTTTAAAAACAAAATTCAACACAAAATCAAGCCACCAGTGATTTATACATTTTAAATCAGTAAACTTCACTTTATGCAAATTATGTCTAATAAATCTGTTTTTAAAAAATCAAAACAAAATACACACACATAGTTTTTCAACTTCACATTCCTTTTGTTACTCTGCCTTTCTGTCTCCTTTGAAAAACAAAATTTAACTGCCTTACTGAGGTATAATTGACATACAACAAAATATGCACACTTAAAGTACACAATCTGCTGAGTTTTTTAATCATATATATAACTGAGAAACCATCATCAATCCAGCCATTACCACCAAAAGTTTTCTTCTACCTCTTGCAATACTTCCCCCCCTTGAACCCTTCTCCCATCACATAACCTTGTCTGACAAACTTCTGGGATTAGTAATCTCTAGATTTGTTATCTCCTTATTTTGCATCCGTCCATTCAACATAGATTTCATCTCCATGACTCCAATCTAAATCACCAACACCTTCAAATATTTAATCTAATGAAGTTTCATTTCTTATTTGATTTCTTTGTAGCATCTGACCATTTTTTTCTTCCCTGAAAATCTTGTGTCTGAGACGACATTATCCTGGTTTCTCGTCTCTGGCTACTTATTCTTATTTTCCTTTGAAGATACTTGTTTATGCTGCCTGTCTTTTCTATATTTGTCCCAGGCTGCCTTCTCTTCTCACTTAGGCAATCTCACTGATACATGACTCTAATGATGATTTATATATAGCCTACATATATATTATTTGAGGATTCCATATTTGCAAACTCACCTACTCACTAAAATTTGTAACCTCAAAATCAAAGCTCACGGTGCTTTTGGTCAGTGGGGATCTGCATGTGCAAGTCTCATATGTACCTCAAATGGAACTTCATCTCTACCCCCAAGTATGTCCTCCCTCAGCGAACATGCCCACCACCCTACTAGCTGCCTACATGGGAAACTTTTCATACCAATCATAGTTTAGAATTCATGATTTCTAAGGCAAGCCCAGATATCATTTGCCCAGTTTGACTGAGAAAATGCATCTATCTCTAGGTTATAAGGGAAACATTTCAGGCTTTGGTTCTCCCACTCTACCCTAGGTCACCTGCATGTAAGTGTGTGGGACAGGGTGGGACAGGTTGGGTTGGAAGGAAGGCAGGTAAGGGAGGCACACACAGCAGAGGAGCTGAACATCTTGAAAGGATTTCAAAAGAACATTTGGAAAAGACCAAACAAAAACACTCTAAATAAGCTGCCCTACCTGTGTAAGATATTGTGTGTGCATGTTAAGTTGCTTCAGTCATATAAGACTCTCTGTGACCTTAAGGACCGTAACCTGCCAGGCTCCTCTGTCCACGGGATTTCCCAGGCAAGAATACTGGAGAGGGTTGCCATTTCCTCCTCCAGGGGGTCTTCCCGACCCAAGGACTGAACCCACATCTCTTATGCCTCCTGCACTGGCAGTCAGGTTATTTACCACTAACACCTCTTGGGAAGTCCTTCTAAGATATAAATTTTATATCTTCTGTGCTTACCTCTAAAATACATCCCAACCAGCAATTTCTTACCACAAATGAGAACTACACAGAAAGATACTGAGCCTTATTTATCTTACATAAAATACTTTAAAGCTATGTATTTTGTAGCCAATTAAAAGTGCTTCCATTAACTTTAATTATTTTAACCTCTCAGAATCCTATGAATGAGGTTTAAAAAATATATGTATGTATATTTGCTAATTATAAATATGATACATGTTCATGATAAAAAAAATACCACTAATTCCAAAGGACATATATTCAAAAGTGAACAAATCATCAATTCTTTACTACCAGAGGTCTGAATTACCTGTGTCTTCTTACAGATATTTCTTACATATATGTGAGCATATACATATTTTCTTAAATTTATTTATTTATTTATTTTTGGCTGCACTGGGTTTTAGTTGCAGCACATGAGTTCTCTAGTTGTGGCAAGTGGGCTTAGTTACCCCATGGCACATGGGATCCTCGTTACTCAACCAGTGATCCAACCCACATCCCCTACATTGGAAGGTAGATTCTTAACCACTGGACCACCAGGAAGTTTTAATTTTTTTATTTAACTATAAAAAGAATCATTCCATATAAACTGTTCTGTACCTTGCCTTTATCACTTAATGATACACTACAATATTCTGCATAAGCACATGCAGAGAACATTCTTTCAGCATTTCCCGTATCAACGATCACCACCTCTATCAGTCTGGGACAATATACTAGGTATTCTCTTTAATACTACCCCTTTTCATTTTCTAGATGCAATCTGTCTCCAATTCCTACTGCCTCAATTATCTTTCGATTTATCTTTCAATTTACTTTTCTTTTCATCTCAGCAGTCACCACTCTAGACCAGCCTACCATTATCTACCCTCTGGATTAGTAATCTTTCACCAGACTCTTTGTAACCACTATGTTGTTGTTCAATGGCTCAGTCATGTCTTTTGTGACCCCATGGACTGCAGAACGCCAGCCTTCCTTGTCCTTCATCATATCCAAGAGTTTGCTTAAACTCATGTCCACTCATGAATTGGTGATGCCATCCATCCATCTCATCCTCTGTCGTCCCCTTCCCCTCCTGTCTTCAGTCATCCCCAGCATCAGAATCTTTTCCAATGAGTTGGCTCTTCACATCAGGTGGCCAAAGTATTGGAGCTTCAGCATCAGTTTTTCCAGTAAATATTCAGGATTGATTTTCTTTACTACCACAGTTCAAAAACATCAATTCTTTGGCACTCAGTCTTCTTTATGGTCCAACTCTCATATCCATATACTGCTGGAACACCACAGTTTCCAGACTACCGGAAAAACCACAACTTTGACTATACGGACCTTTTGTCGGCAAAGTGATGTCTCTGTTTTTTAATACACTGTCTAGTTCTGTCATTGCGTTTCTTTCAAGGAACAAGCATCTTTTAATTTTTAAAAAATTCCATTATTCTAGAAGTCCCAAATTCTTAACATGGCCTACAAATCGTTGCCCTACTTCTTTCCAGGTCCATCTAAACTTCCGATACTATAGCTTTCCTTTATTCCTTGATATCATTCTTTCCTCCCACCACCAATGCCTATGTACATATACTTTCCATCATTCTGAAATGCTCTGCCTACCTTTGCACCTAATTCATTCCTACTAAACCTTTAGATATCAGGTCAAACTTTACTTTCTCAAGGAAGCCTTCCCTGATTCTACAGTCTGGGTCATGTTGTTTTGTTACATGTTATTAGAGAATCAGATTCCCTTTTTAAAAAGCACTTATCTCAAACAAATGTGACCTAGTTAAACTAAAAAAACTTCTGCACAGAAAAGAAAACCACAGATAACAAAAAAAGACAACCTACAGAATGGGAGAAAATATTTGCAAACAGCCATGACCAACAAGGGGACTAATCTCCAAAATATACAAATGGCTGTACAACTCAATATCAAAAATCAAACAACCCAATCAAAAAATGAGCAGATGACCTAAATAGACATTTCTCCAAAGACGACATACAGATGTCCAACAGCCACATGATAAGATGCTCAACATTGCTAGCTATTAGAGAAATGCAACTCAAAACTACAATGAAGTATTACATCAGACTGGTTAGACTCAATTCAGTTCAGTTCAGTTGCTCAGTTGTGTCTGACTCTTTCCAACGCCATGGACTGCAGCACACCAGGCTTCCCTGTCCATCACCAACTCCCAGAGCTTACTCAAACTCATGTCCGTAGAGTCGATGATACCATCCAACCATCTCTTTCTCTATCATCTCCTTCTCCTCCTGCCTTCAATCTTTCCCAGCATCAAGGATCTTTTCCAATGAGTCAGTTCTTCGCATCAAGTGGCCAAACTATTGGCATTTCAGCTTCAGCATCAATCTGCCCAATGAACATTCAGGACTGATTCCTTTAGGATGGTCTGCTTGGATCTCCTTGCAATCCAAGGAACTCTCAAGAGTCTTTTCCAACACCACAGTTCAAAAGGATCAATTCTTTGGTGCTCAACTTCCTTTATAGTCCAAATCTCACATCCACATATGACTACTGGAAAAATCATAGCTTTAACTAGATAGACCTTTGATGGAAAAGTAATGTCTGCTTTTTAATATGCTGTCTAGGTTGGTCATAGCTTTTCTTCTAAGGAGCTTTTAATTTCATGGCTGCAGTCACCATCTGCAGTGATTTTGGAGCCCCCCAAAATAAAGTCTCTAACTGTTTCCCCATCTATTTGCCATGAAGTAATAGGATGCCATATATTTTGTTTTCTGAATGTTGAGTTTTAAACCAACTTTTTCACTCTCCTCTTTCACTTTCATCAAGAGGCTCTTTAGTTCTTCGCTTTATGCCATATGGGTGGTATCATCTGCCTATCTGAGGTTATTGATATTTCTCGGGCCATCTTGATTCCAGCTTGTGCTTCATCCAGCCCTGCCTTTTGCATGATGCATTCTGCATATAAGTTAAATGAGCAAGGTGACAATATACATCCTTGATGTACTCCTTTTCTGATTTGGAACCAGTCTGTTGTTCCACAGCCAGTTCTAACTGTTGCTTCTTGACTTGCATACAGATTTCTCAGGAAGCAGGTAAGGTGGTCTGATATTCCCATTGGTTGAAGAATTTTCCAGTTTGTTGGTGATTCACACAAAGACTTTGGCATAATCAATAAAGCAGAAGTAAATGTTTTTTTGGAACTCTCCTGCTTTTTTGATGATCCAATGGATGTTGGCAATTTGATCTCTGGTTCCTCTGCCTTTTCTAAATCTGGTTAATAGCCATGTCAAAAAGTCTACAAATAATAAATGCTGGAAAGGGCACCAAGAAAAAAGAACTACCCAATACTGTTAGTGGGAATGTAAACTGGTGCAGCCACTATGAAGAATAGTAAGAAGGTTTCTTAAAAAACTAGAATCAGAGCTACCACATGATCCTCCAATTCTACTCCTAGGCATATATAAGGAGAAAACTATAATTCAAAAAGATACACACACCTTAATGTTGATAGCAGTACTATTTACAATAGTCAAGACATGGAAATAATCCAAGGGTCCATCGATAGATGAATGGATAAAGAAGATGTGATATACACACAATTTGGAATATTACTCAGCCATAACTTAGCGTTACCAAAGGGGAAAGGGGAGGGGGGAAAGTTAGGAGTTTGGGATCAAAATATGTACACTACTACATATAAAATAGATAACAACAAGGACCTACTGTATATATAGCACAAGGAACTATATTCAGCATCTTATAATAACCTATAATAGAACAGAAAGTAAAGAAAGAATGTATAACTGAATCACTTAGATGTACACTTAAAACCAACATAACATTGTGTATCAGCTATATTTCAAAAAAGACTTTTTGAAAAGAGAAATAAATAAAAAGCACTTATCTCAGTCTGTAATCATGTATTAGTAACACAGATATCAAATTAAAGTCTCTCCCCCATAAGGAGACTATAAACTCCACAGAGGGAGAACTATGTCTTATTTGCTTACCACTTAACATCTGTCTGGCACATAGCAGAAGTTCAACAAAAAAATTTATAAATACGTGAAGACAGATCTACCTTATTCTTTTTTTAAGTGTCAAAAAACTCCCCTCAACAGATGTCATAATTTCTTTATCTAGTCTCAGAATGATGTTTAACTGAGTTTCTAGATTTTTACTATTATAAACAAATTGCTAGAATCATCACTCACGCCAGGATATATCTATAGATGTAATTATCAAATGTAAAATTACTAGTCAAATGAAAAGCACATTGAAAATTTTAACTGATATTTTCCAAATTGCCCTCCCATGAGGTTGCAGAGTATCCTCCAAGCAATCAGCAATGTGTAAGAGGACCCACTTCAACATATCAGGTTGGCCAAAAAGTTCACTTGGTTTTTTCTATAAGATGTTAAGGAACCCAATACTTAATACTTGATTTGTATAATCAAAATGAATCTGTTTGGCTGGGTGTGGGGCACTAGAAAAGAGTGTTAGGTTTTATGTAAGAGAGGTAGGGTTGTTTGTATTTTTTAATCTTAATATTATACTAACCATTTAAAATTAAACATTGTTTATTATTCCTATACAAGTAGTTTCAGCAAGTAAGTTGCATAGACAAAGCTAAGTGATTAGGAAAATGTTTCATCATTGAGACTGTGGAAAATTTGTGTATTTTAAGAGTCATGTATTAAGTTCCCAGAGATTGTCAAAAATCACTTTTCCAATCATATTGACTATTTTTCTTTCTGAGGTTTTAGTTCATGTTTCATGCGTAGTACCAAGGTAGTAAAAAAGGAGGAGTAAAATCACAATAAAAATATTCACACATAAGAATATGCAAAAAATAGAGAAAAATGCTAAATTAAAGTTTCTCCTTCAAGATATTAACATTTTGGTGTAGTTCCTTCTATTTTTTCCTCCTCACACATCTCATAGTATATATAACTATTAATTGCTTCTTCTCACTAAATGGTGTAGCACGCACATTTATTTCTTCTATGACTTTAAATACAGATGATTCTTCTTCAGTCTCAAGTAGCAGTAACAAAAAGCACCTACAAGGCACCCCCTTCTCTAGATCTTCACTATGTTCTTAACCTCTTAAAGCTTCCATTTTCTGATGTGACAGATGAAGGCTTTAGTTTAAATGAACTCAATTAAAAGTTACCAGATTAAGGATACTACTACAATACTGTAAAGTAATTAGCCTCCAATTAAAAATTCTTTTTTCTATTCAAATAGAAAAAAAAAGATTAAGGATAAAATCCCTTTTGATTTAACTCTTCTGATTTAAGATTTTATAGAACATACCAGGCCTGTATTTAAGAAAGCAGATACCCACTTCCTTTGTTCCACCATTAGTAAGCACGTTCTGTTGAAAAAAACTTGATTCTTGCTAATTCAGAATTTTTAGGTATTTCAGGATTAGTATTTTCATTAGAAGAGTGGTCTTATTTGTAGTGATTTCAGATTATATACCAGAAATTTTTATTTAAATATAATGAGAAGGCTTCCGGTGCAAGATGGTAGAACAGAAGGACGTGTGCTCATCTTCTCCTGCGAGAGCACCAAAACTGCAACTAGCTGTTGAACAACCATCAACAGGAGGACACTGGAAAAAGATACTAAAAAAAGATAATCTATATCCAAAGACAAAGAAGTAGCCACAGAAAGATGGTAGGAGGGGCACAATCACAATAAAATCAAATCCCATACCCTATGGGTGGGTGATCCACAGAACAATAATTCCAAAGAAATTCTCCCACCACTGTGAAGATTGTAAACCCCACCTAAGGCTTTATAGCCTGGGGAATCTGACAAAGGGACTGAGAATCCCCAGGTAACCTGGTTTTGAGGGCAACTGGATTTGATTATAGATTTCCTTGATTACAGGATTTATTTTTACAGTCAACAAAAATAAGACTGGAAACTACCTGTGGCTCAAATCATGAACTCCTTCTTGCAAAATTCAGACTTAAATTGAGGAAAGTAGGGAAAACTATTAGACCATTCAGGTATGACCTAAATCAAATCCCTTATGATTATACAGTGGAAGTCACAAATAAATTCAAGGGATTAGATCTGATAGACAGACTGACTGAAGAACTAGGGACTAAGGTTCATGACATTGTACAGAAGGCAGTGATCAAGACCATCCCCAAGAAAAAGAAATGCAAAAGGGCAAAATGGTTGTCTGAGAAGGCCTTACAAAGAGCTGAGAAAAGAAGAGAAGTTAAAGGCAAAGAAGAAAAGGAAAGATATACTCATTTGAATGCAGTTCAGAAGAACAACTGACTGGTTCCAAATTGGGAAAGGAGTACATCAAGGCTGTATACTGTCACCCTGATTATTTAACTTATATGCAAAATACATCATGAGAAATGCTGGGCTGGATGAAGCACAAGCTGAAACCAAGATTGCTGGGAGAAATATCAATAATCTCAGATATGCAGATAACACCACCATTATGGCAGAAGAGCCTCTTAATGAAAGTGAAAAAGGAGAGTGAAACAGCTGGCTTAAAACTCAACATTAAAAATACAAAGATCATGGCATTTGGTCCCATCATTTCATGGCAAACAGATGGGGGAAACAATGTGAACAGTGAGAGACTATCTTTTTGGGCTCACAGAATCACTGAAGGTGGTGACTGCAACCATGAAATTAAAAGACACTTACTCTTTGGAAGGAAAGTTATGACGAATCGAGAGAGCATATTAAAAAGCAGAGACACTACTTTGTTGACACAGGTCCATCTAGTCAAAGCTATGGTTTTTCCAGTGGTCATGTATGGATGTGAGAGTTGGACTGTGAAGAAAGCTGAGTGTCAAAGAATTGATGTTTCTGAACTGTGGTGTTGGAGAAGACTCTTGAGAGTCCCTTGGACAGCAAGGAGATCCAACCAGTCCATCCTAAAGGAAATCAGTCCTGGGTGTTCACTGATGCCGAAGTTGAAACTCCAATATTTTGGCCATCTGTGCGAAAAGCTGACTCATTTGAAAAGATTCTGATGTTGGGAAAGACTGAGGGCAGGAGAAGGGGATGACAGAAGATGAGATGGCTGGATGGCATCACCGACTCAATGGAGATGAGTTTGAGCAAGCTTCAGGAGTTGGTGATGGACAGGGAGGCCTGGCGTGCTGCAGTCCATGGGGAAGCAAAGAGTCAGACAAGACTCAACAACTGAACTGAACTGACTGTGAAAACTGATAAACAAATCTTTTACTACTGTGTTTATGTCACTATTACTCACTTAATACTACTGTATCATGATTCATCAAGAGAAAAATAATATAATTCTGTATCACTGAAACTAGTATCTATTAGAGAAACCTTTTTTAAAATCACTTTTTAAAACCTAGATGCATATCAGAGGTATCTTGAAATTTTTCTGAAAACTACAAATGCTCAGGTATTGCTTTTTTTCTCCAGAGCTCCAGATATGTTTCTAATGAGCAGACATGTTTAAAAACAACTGGACTATATGATGATCTTTTACTTTTATCTAGTTTGTTTTACTTTTTCTATTTCATATTCAGTGCTTGCACTTCCTTTAGTTTATGTTCTGCAATTTCTTCATCTTTTCTCTTCTTGTTGATTGTTCTTTCTCAAGCTTTGACCAAGAGTAGTAGAAAAGCTTTTGTATACATATATATAAATATGTATAATATATATATTTTAGAAAACTTATGAATTTTTGCCTAACTAAAAAATTATGACATTTTTGATGCCACTTGTTTGACTTAGTATAAACAGAATGCTAGATTTCTAATAAAAAAAATAGATATGCAACAAGCAACAAAGGTTTACTGTATATCATAGGGAACTATAGTCAGTATCTTATAGTAACTTATGGTGGAAAATAGTTTCAAAAATAATATATGTGTATTTATATAAGTGAACCACCTTGCTGTGCACCTGAAACAATGCAAGTCAATAAAACATATATATTTAAAAATAAACAAATGGAGAAAAATCATTAATTATAATCTATTTTTCTTCTTATTAATTCTGACATTGAAGAAGAATATAAAGAGATTAGCTTTTGAAGTGTTTTCTTTTAACTGTCGTAATTAATGGAATTTCACATACAATAAACTGTCAGTTCTTTTCCACATCTAGATTTATAGAAACGTGAGGTCTTACCTTGACTGGGAAGCTACATTTTCCAGTACGAACTCCTTCTTCATCTGTCTGCCACTGATGTGGACGACTGGCCTCTGGAACATAAACATCTTTCTTTCTCCTAAAACTTTGCCGTAGTTTATTCATTTTAATTTTTACGAGCTGTAAAGAAATATGAAAAGGAAGTTACCACCTTCTCACACGAGTCTGGATGAACTCCGGGAGTTGGTGATGGACAGGGAGGCCTGGCGTGCTGGGATTCATGGGGTCACAGAGTCGGACACGACTGAGTGACTGAACTGAACTGAACCTTCTCACATATTTAAAGTTCAGATTACAATACTAATAAACTATTAACCCAAATCAAAGGTTTTGTTTTAGGGGGAAATGAGCAATTAACATACTTCCTTTTAGAGTAACCCTAAGTTCAAACAAACAAATCATTTCACTTTTTGCAAAGACAATTACAGTACTAGTTCTAGTAAAACAACAATAACGTCTTGTAGGATCTGGAGTTGTTATTCTAAGAACTTTCAAGCACTTTAATTGTAATAAACTAATAACTATTCCTACTAATCTACCTCTCAAATCCATTTTAACTACTGAATAAGGAAATTTGTACATGTAGGCCAAATTATAAACTGCTAACAATTTCTGAAAACATTCTGAAAACTTTGATCTTTATCACGAAAAAATCATTCTGAAACACTGAAATTGGGGAATTTTTTTGGTTTAAACTACAGTGTTTTTGTTACTGGAAGAGGTACTTCTCTAATGCTTTCAAAGGTATAGCAGAAATCACAAAACTACAGAGAAGGAACACTTATCTAATAAGAAACAATGGAGCATTTAAGAGTCAATGAGTAAACATAATGAATGTATCCCTTTATAGAGCAAATCTCAAAATCTGAAACCAATACCTTCAGTTTTCTGTTAAGGAGCACTGCTCATTCTTTCCATGAGGGATTTAAGCACCTCAACCAGCCTAAAAGGAGATCTTAACTTGAGAAAATGATGTGACAAAGCTATATAAAGGAAACGTCTCTGCCAGGAATGTTAAACAACAAGGGATGGAACATTAATTCCCACATAACACCGATGAAAGACTTGAAAATCAAAGCCTGCATTCAGATGAAAATCATTTTGTACTTTAAAGTGCATAATGCCACAGCAGAATTATTACCAAATTAGCTAATTCACACAGACAGGCTAATCTTACCACACATTTTCTTAAAAGGTAAAAATTCGGAGAGATGAATGATAAAATCTCTGGATTCTCTAAAAATGAATTTATTATTTCTCAATTCAAAGTTGATTTATAGAGTAGGTAAAGCGAAAGTGAAAGTGAAGTCACTCGGTAGTGTCCAACTCTTTGGGACCCCATGGCCTGTAGCCTACCAGGCTTCTCCCTCCATGGGATTCTCCAGGCAAGAATACTGGAGTGGGTTACCATCTCCTTCTCCAGGGGATCTTTCTGACCCAGGCATCGAACCCAGGTCTGCCACATTGGAGGCAAGACGCTTTAACCTCTGAGCCACCAGGGAAGTCCTGAGTAGGTAAGATGGATATTAAATAATCAAAGGACTGGATGGACAAAAGGTAATCCATTCCTTTGCTTTTAAGTAGATCACTTATTCCTAAACTACTTTAAATGAGAGTCTATCTTAATCTACTTCCAAGAAGAATTCCTTAACCTTCCTTAATAATATATCCTGTTATATACTTTCATATCACATTTCAAAAATATATACAAATACAAATATAAGAAAATAAAAAACATCCATATCCTTGCTCAAGGTGGCACTCTAAGAATCTTGAGACAAAAGTCTGTATGATGCCTTTCTTTTTAATTTCTTTCTCTTAGCAAAAAAAGACTATACACTTACCCAGCTGGCCAAGTCAAACACCTGAAAGTCACCTCTGCTTTTATTCTTTCTCTGACCAATAACTATGGATTTTATTTCCTTAGTATATCCTGAATTAATTTCCCCACCCACCATGTAAGTTCTACTATCCTCATTTTTGCTTATATCATTGCAAAAGCTTAATAACTTAATAGTCTCTCTGCTTCCAAGAGAGGAGGTCTATTCCAATCTGTTCTCCTGACTAATGCCAGAGTACTTTCTAAAACACAAATCTGAGCATTAATTCTGACCAATAATTACTCTGCTTAAAATCCTTCAATTGCTTCACATCACTTTTAAGTTAAAGTCCAAATTCCCAAGCATGGTGCAGTCTCTCTTCATCTGGCTTCACCCACCAGCTCCATTCATATGCTATGCTCCAGGCATATTCAACTACCCAAACTACTTTAAACAAGGCAGGCTATCTTTCAGACCCTCTGTACATGCTCCTTCCTCTGCTTAGAAAGACCTTTCTTTATTTGCTTCTGGTTCAAGACTACTCATTTTCAGAGTCAGCTCAGTCTTCATAGAAGCTAGCATTTTTTTCTGAAAAGCCCCTATCTGGTCTAGGTCCTTTCATTTCATATAAGTCCCATGAATATCCTCTGCTTACCTCTATAACTACTCCTCAAACCTTATAGCAATTTTCTACTTCCTTTATGGAAGGTTGTATCTTATTTGTTTACACTTACTTGTTTAAATAGTATCCTTGCATCCTAATACAGTGCCTGTCATATATACAGCACACTATAAAGTTGAAGAAATGAAAGATACAATAGATCCCATCCTATCAGATGGTATAACGTAGACAGTAAGACCAGAGAATCATTGATGTTGGAAGAGATTGCATTTAATAGTAGGCCAACCTCCCACTGACAAAGGAACTACTTGGACAGACATCCAGTGAAGTGAAGTGAAAGTCACTCAGTCGTGTTCGACTCTTTGTGAGACCATGGACTATACATTCCATGGAATTCTCCAGGCCAGAATACTGGAGTGTGTAATCCTTCCCTTCTCCAGGAGATCTTCCCAACTCAGGGATTGAACCCAGGTCTCCCGCATTGGACAGATTCTTTACCAGCTGAGCCACAAGGGAAGCCCAAGAATACTGAAGTGGGTAGCCTATTCCTCCTCCAGCGCATCTTCCCAACCCAGGAATCGAACCAGGGTCTCCTGCACTGCAGGTAGATTCTCTACCAACTGAGCTATCAGGGAAGCCCTGATATCCAACCTCTGTCTAAAGAACACCAGTACAAATCCATTTGCTCTTTGTTGTTGTACCATTCTACTGACCAATAAAGATAACAGACTGGAGATATCATCTGATTTGAGGGTCTAAATATCATGTCACTTTCAGTATTAAAATGGCTTGACATCAGCATTTCTACAAAGAGAACTACATATCAGTGATTTCTGAACTATCCTTTAGGTGGCTCTACAATTTCCACAGAGGAGTCTCTGGTACCACACGTGTTTGGAAGGAAAGAGGAGGAGGTTAGAAGACTGATATAACTCTCAGGAGGACTTTCAGACCCTATCACAACTTCAGACAAGCTTCTCTTTCTCTGACTTACATGTTGGGGCTCCACGTTAAAGTTTAAGGAAAAGGTTTCAGAGCTGGAAATTTTTTGAAAATGAGTGATATATCTGTAACTGTTCTAAAATGAACTTGGTAAAAAGAAAATACATAATCATAATATCTTGCTTGCTACTTCTTAACATGTAACTACCACTGGCCTACAAAATAATCTAGCAATTAAGATAATAATTAATACAAGGGAGAAACCAAACATTCTATTTTCAGGTAATCTATGTGTAATGATTTTGCTTACCAAAAAAAATAAGAAAATGTTAATTCAAAGTAATGTTTACTACTGGTTCTCAATAAGGTTAAACTTGACTCCCAAATAAAGAAAATCATACCCCCTGTGGAAGTCCTGGTTGAATATAGGTAAAGAATATATTTTTCTAAGTATAAAACCTGAGAACAAACTTATTTTGTCCTTAACTAAGTTTTTAAAAAACAGTATCCCCATTCTGCTAGATTTTCAGAGGTTACTGCGTACACTTAATTGCCCACATCAGGAAATCCTCTGGTTTATCCTCATCTCTGTTTCTACCAATGCCTTTGAGGGCTTCCTCTACTTTCTCACACCCACTGTAGATATTCCTCAAATATTAATTCTCCATTGGTGTTCTCTTTGCATTATCACTCTTGGAGAAATAATCAACACAAACTATTACCCCAATTAGGAGCATTTCCTAATTGTACTCTTAATTCTTCCTCTCTCACTTAAATTTCTGTATTTGGGTGCACTGATACTGCCTCAATCGCATTAATTCAGCCTTTAGATGGCTCTCTCCCTTTATAAAAGGTTCATTTCTGCACAACATAGAGAATGAAATAACAGCACTATATACAGTATCACCTAGAAGCAGTCTAGGTTCAGGAAACATTTCCTATAGGAGACACTGCCTGAGTTAAGTTTTAAAAGAACAAAAAACAGTCACATACTGTGGGAAGTAGCAGGGAAAAGATTATTTCAGGTAGAGTCAACAACATCAACAAAACACAGATTCAGGAAATCTATGAATTAACTGAGTCAACATGATGTAACTGTGCTTCAGGAAAGCATTCTGCCCAAGATGATAAGACTGTAAGCCAAGAATTAGCTACACTTTGTCAGGAAAGTTTAACACACTAATCTATCGGGGCAAAAAATCTGTGCATCAGGGCAAACAGTTCTCCTCACATGATAGCAGACTGCTCTTCTTGCTATGTCCATTAACTTTAAATATTGTGTTGTAAACTTTGCCCATCCGAACTAGTTCCCCACCTTGAAGGACCTGCCTTAAACCATCTGAGTCCAGATCTCAAAACTCCAGAAATAACCTTTCTAACTTCCACTAACTACCAAGACTCTATCATAGTGGTACTCTCCCTTGCTGCAGTAAGTTTAATAATCTCAGTTTTGGTTGGATCAATAGAATTCTCTTTGTGGAGAAAGTCAAGAGCAGGAATTAATTATAAAAGGTGAGGAAGAGAAAGAAATCAAAATATGACTCCTAAGTTTTAGGCCTCAGTAAGCTGGATAGAAGAATTCAGCAAACCGAATTGTTGAATTTGAGGGGTCTGTTTATCAGGCTGCTAGGTGGAGATGTGTATAAGCCTGAAGATCAGGGAAAAGACCAGGGCAACCATAAGCAGTTAGGATAGGTGAAACTTTTCTTGTGATGATCTCATTATTTTCCTAATTTTATCTAATAGATGTTAGTATATAATAAACAGAATTAAACCCAGCACACTCAAATGTGAATAGAGAAATACACACCATATAATTGGCCGGTATGACTTGATATAGCCATACCAGTGATAAGTTTTTGCAATGCTTATATTCTAGATAGTAAATATTCACTGTGCTGAGTCCCTTGCCTAGGATCCATTCCGTGACCTTCTATAACCCAACAACTGGTTTAACAAAGTAGTAAGGCCAGTGATCAGTGCAAAGAAATAAGGGAAAATAATAGAATGGGAGAGACTAGAGATCTCTTCAAGAAAATTAGAGATACCAAGGGAACATTTCAGGCAAAGATGGGCACAATAAAGGACAGAAATGGTATGGACTCAACAGAAGAAGAAGATATTAAAAAGTGGCAAGAATACACAAAAGAACTGTACAAAAAAGATCTTCATAACCCAGATAATCACGATGGCGTGATCACTCACCTAGAGCCAGACATCCTGGAGTCCAAAGTCATGAGGGTCCTAGGAAGCATTAATGGGAACAAAGCTAGGGGAGGTGATGGAATTCCAGCTGAGTTATTTCAAATTCTGAAAGATAATGCTGTGAAAGTGCTGCACTCAATATGCCAGCAAATTTGGAAAACTCAGCAGTGGCCACGGGACTGGAAAAGGTCAGTTTTCATTCCAATCCCAAAGAAAGGCAATGCCAAAGAATGTTTAAACTACTGCACAATTGTACTCATCTCACGTGCTAGTAAAGTAATGCCCCAAATTCTCCAAGTCAGGTTTCAACAGTACTTGAACTGGATGTTTAAGCTGGTTTTAGAAAAGGCAAAGCAACCAGAGATCAAATTGCCAACATCCGCCGGATCATGGAAAAAGCAAGAGTTCCAGAAAAACATCTATTTCTGCTTTACTATGTCAAAGCCTTTGTGTCGATCACAACAAACTGTGGAAAATTCTGAAAGAGATGGGAATACCAAACCAGCTGACCTTCCTCTTGAGAAATATGTATGCAGGTCAGGAGGCAACAGTTAGATCCAGACATGGAACAATAGACTGGTTCCAAATAGGAAATGGAGTATGTCAAGGCTGTATTGTCACTCTGCTTATTTAACTTATATGCAGCGTACATCATGAGGAATGCTGGGCTGGAGAAAGCACAAGCTGGAATCAAGATTGGATATCAATAACCTCAGATATGCAGAGGACACCACCCTTATGGCAGAAAGTGAAGAAGAACTAAAGAGCCTCTTGATGAAAGTGAAAGAGGAGAGTGAAAAAGTTGGCTTACAGCTCAACATTCAGAAAACAAAGATCATGGCATCCAGTCCCAACACTTCACGGCAAATAGATGGAGAAAGAGCGGGAACAGTAGCAGACTTAATTTTGGGGGGCTCCAAAATCACTGCAGATGGTGACTGCAGCCATGAAATCAAAAGACTCTTGCTCCTTGGAAGAAAAGTTATGACCAACCGAGACAGCATATTAAAATGCAGAGACATTACTTTGCCAACAAAGGTCCATCGAGTCAAGGCTATGGTTTTTTCAGTAGTCTTGTATGGATGTGAGAGCTGGACTATAAAGAAAGCTGAGCACCAAAGAATTGATGTTTTTGAACTGTGGTGTTGGAGAAGACTCAGGAGAGAGTCCCTTGGACTGCAAGGAGATCCAACTAGTCAATCCTAAAGGAAATCAGTCCTGAATATTCACTGGAAGGACTGATACTGAAGCTGAATCTCCAATACTTTGGGCACCTGATGCGAAGAACTGACTCATTAGAAAAGACTCATGCTGGGTAAGATTGAGGGCAGGAGGAGAAGGGGATGACAGAGGATGAGATGGCTGGATGGCATCACTGACTCAATGGACATGGGTGTGGGTGGACTCCGGGTGTTGGTGACAGACAGGGAGGCCTGGCGTGCTGTGGTTCATGGGGTCACAAAGAGTCGCACAGGACTGAGCGAATGAACTGAACTGAACAGTCCTATGGGCTTCTCTGGTAGCTCAGCTGGTAAAGAATCTGCCTGCAATGCAGGAGACCCTGGTTCAATTCCTGGATCAGGAAGATCCTCTGGAGAAGAGATAGGCTACCCACTTTAGTATTCTTGGGCTTCCCTGGTGGCTCAGTTGGTAAAGAATCTGCCGGCAATGTAGGAGACCTGGGTTTGATCCCTGGGTTGGGAAGATCCTCTAGAGGAGGGCACGGCAACCCACTTCAGTATTCTTGCTTGGAGAATCCCCATGGACAAAGGAGCCTTGCAGGCTGCAGTTCATTGGGTTGCAAAGAGTTGGACACGACTGAGCGACTAAGCACAGCATAGCACAATAGTTCTATATCTGTTAATGAAACTCAATTTATAGTTTAAAACCTTTCCACAAATACAACTCCTGGGCTAAATGGATTCACTGGTGAATTCTGCCTAACATTTAAGGAAGAAATCATACCAATTCTATAAACTCTTCCCAAAGAACTGAAGAGGAGGGAACATTTCCTAAAGCATTCTATCAGGCTAACATGACCTGATACCAAAACCAAAAACACTATTTATGGTTTATAAACAGATAGACCAATATCTCTCATGAACATACATACATAAATTCTAAGCAAAAATTTCGCAAATCAAACCAAACAATATATTAAAAATATATCATGACCACACGGAGTTTTTCTAATAAATGCAGGGTTAGCTAACATTTGAAAATGAATCATTAAGTCACCTTATTAGTAAACTAAAAATGTCACTGTCAATATGTAAGTTTATAGCTTCATGATGAACTGTATTTCTCCTTCTTTGAATTCATGAACAGATTACATACTGAACTCAGTTTTTTTTTTAATGGGTTAAAACTCAATTAATTATAAACATATATTTCTTCCTTCTCTATCTCCCATAAAAAGCTCGTATCTAGTCCTGACTCCTTTGTGAATTCTAGTCTTATATTTCCAACTTCAATTCAAATATCTCCAAATCCATTTATCTTCTTCCTTTCAAACAAACTCTTCTTCCTGACTTTTCTATTTATACATAACACCTTTACACCCATCAAAGCTTTAAAATGCCAACAGCATACTCTAAGGTTCATCTCTGACACTTTCCCATAATTCTTCTGTACAAAGTTCATCAATAGATGCTACTGGATGGGAGCAGGTATCAGTTATCTCTGGTATTCAGCCATTCAGCACTTCTATTCCTAATTGCCCTGGTAGAAAAATCACTTCATCCATGACTCTGCAACAACCCCTGGACTCCAAGCCCTCTTCCCTCTAATCTTCCTACAGAGTTGTACCAGATTAAATTCCTAGAATTCTTCCTTGACTATCTTCAAAACCCGTTAAAGATTCTAAAGTTTGATGTCCGAGTCTGGCATTCAGAAGCCTCTACAATTTGAACCCAACATTGTCCAGCCTTATCTCCCAGTACTTCCCTACATAATATCAGGCCTTTCAAATATACAATGGCTTTCTCACTTCTTTCTCTTTCTTTATCCTGTATATTCTACTTGTAATATTTTACTTTCCTCCTTTTTCAACTAAAATACTATATACCAGGGTATGATAAAGAAGCCGATTTAAAAATAATTTTATCATATAATAGATGTGACTTGTAAAGAACAGGAAAAACAGAAAAATCTGAAGAACGAAATACAAATGACCTGTAATCCCAAACAGAAATAACTTCCATCAACACTTCAGTTTTTTCCTTTGTTTTTTCCTATGCATATATGCTTCATACTTTCCTTTTTATAAAAGAGAGATCACGTGATTATCTTTCTTTCAGCTAGGAAAAGTTTAAAATCTTCTATCCCTTTCAGAGTAACTGCTTTTATTTATAATGTAGGTCAATAATTCAGAGAGGTAAGAATATTATGCTATTTTTATAATCAAAATTTCATATGAAAAGGTTTCAATTTATTTGAAGACAAAATTTATTTTTCATTCAGCATCTAATACATTTATTTTAATTAAAATTCACTTAGCAAGTATTCACTGACTGCCTACCATTCCAGCCTGCAGTAAACAATACAGAGCAAAACCTCTGCCTCTATGAAGGAGACAGACAGAAAATAACTAGCCAGATTATTCACAGTGATGTGCTGACTGACAAGATCCAACTTTTCAGCAAGTGTGTGAACTTGGTGTTAAACATAACCTTTGTTATAAATTAACTTATATAAACATAGTTATTTTAAAACAAAGATAAATACTAAAATCTTACTTCCTATTTTTACATTACATTTTACTGTCATCTATGCTCTTGGTGCTATTGATGATTTTGCATCTGTATGGTAGAAATATTGCCTAATGCTGGGCTACTGTACATCTCTTCCAAATATCGTATTCAGTGACTTCATATTGGTAACCTGAAATCGGCCACAGTGTAAATATTTACACTGTGAAATTTGGCAAAAACTATCAGTTACTGCTTGATTTATTGTTTTGTGCTTGTCCAGATCTAAGAAACTGATGGAAAAAATGTTACAATGCAGACTGAACTTAAGTGTGTGGTGTCTAAAGCACTACCTTATGAACAGCACAAAAATTTTAAGGAAATATTCTTCTACTATTTGAAAACTATTATCCAATTCAGCAAAGAAGCCTCTCATGTCATTGACAAATAAGTGACATTCTAACACAACTTCATTGCTTCACTTTCATCTTACTCACTACACAAGCAAAAATATCAACCATCATTCATGCAGGAACTGTATCTGGAAAACTAATTGTACAGCATTTACCTGAATACCACCAGCTCTGTGGTATATTAGAAGATGGTAAAAGCTATAGAGAAAAACATGAATAGGGTTAAGAGGGGGATTAGAAGTACTGAGGTAGGGATAAAATTTTAAATTAAGTATTATTTGAGTAAAGAATTGAAGTAGGTAAAAAAGTGAGTCATGCAGTAGGATAAATGTTCCAGAAAAAGAAAATAATCAATGCAAAGGTCCTAAAGGTCTTGTCTAGAGTGTCTGACAAACAGAAAGGAGGTCAGTGTGTTCACTGCAAAATGAAGACAAGAGAATAGGAAAGATGAGACAACATGGGTAACACACAACAAGTTAATAGAGAACCTTGTAGGCCAAACACTTCAATTTTCCTCTGAGAGAAATGGGGAATCACTGGAGGATTCTAAAAGAAAGCACTTAATTTTACATTTGGCAGCTGGTTTAAGAAAGGATTGAAGGGAACAAGAATGAAGCAGGGAGACAATTAGGAGACTTATAATAATCTAGCAAACGACAGTAAACTGGATCCAGACAATACTAGAAATGCCCCTGAATCTTTTCATACCTGCTCTAGAAAATGCACTACTTGCTGATATAATATCTGTTGAAATCAGATTTAGAGTATTTAAATGGGAGAAAAGTGTATTAAATTCCACTGCTGGAATTAAAGACAGTTTTTAAACAAAGTACTTGGCTCAACTGTTTCAAATAGAAAATCTTATCTATAATATTAATCAAAAGGTCAGTTAAATTATCATACTTTCATGGTAATTAAACTCATTCTTGACAAGACATAGGTTTACTGAACACTGCCTAAGTATATGAGTGTAAGAAGGATTACGAGCACACACGGTAATTTGCTCTATCAAGGAAAGAACAAAAAAAGAACAAGAATAATAAGTATTAAGCATTTACCATGAATGGTACTTTAACAGGAGTCTACAGACTTGTAAGAAATAACTGCTCCCAGCCATAGGAAGCCCATATCTATGGGAAGAAACAACTAATTGTAGGATCAATTCCTAAATGCTACATATATATATATACACACACACAGACACACACATAAATATAACATACTACAAAAAATGGCAAAATACAACTCCAAATAAAGCAAAGCTTTCTAAATGAATTCTCTCTAAAAAGTATCATCTGATTTGTTACATTCACCAACTAAGAAGGCTAAAGTTCCTAAAAGAATCTCCTATGTATGGCCTATTCAGTCATTGTAGGGTGTACTACTACCATGCCTTGAAACAAACAAAAATTCTCTAGTAAAAAATAAAAAACAATAAATATGTTTCATACAGTAAGGTACAAACTGAAAATGGTCTTTCTTGTTGGAAAAACATAATACAACTAAAAAGATCAAGAATTAGTGGGACAAAAAGTACCATTTCTAAAAATGGCTTATCAATGTTGCCCATGTAGTCAGGTTTATGGTTATAAAATTGGATTATTTTAATATTAAACCTTTACTAATACTTAGGCCACCTCATGTGAAGAGCTGACTCATTGGAAAAGATTCTGATGCTGGAAGGGATTGGGAGCAAGAGGAGAAGGGGAAGACCGAGGATGAAATGGCTGGATGGCATCACCAACTCAATGGACATGAGTTTGGGTGAACTCCGGGAGTTGGTGATGTACAGGAAGGCGTGGCGTGCTTCAATGCATGGGGTCGCAAAGAGACAGACATGACTGAGCAACTGAACTGAACTGAAGAGTTTTTGGTCAGTAACTCTATAGTACAGAACTTTTTCTTCATAGTGGTTATTTACATTGGAATGGATTACTTAGAAAGACTATAACAATCTCAATTTTAAGTATAGTTTATCTACTATAAACTGTGGAAAATTCTGAAAGAGATGAGAATACCAGACCACCTGACCTGCCTCCTGAGAAACCTAAATGCAGGTCAGGAAGCAACAGAACTGGACATGGAACAACAGACTGGTTCCAAATAGGAAAAGGAGTCCGTCAAGTCTGCATATTTTCACCCTGCTTATTTAACTACTATGCAGAGTACATCATGAGAAATGCTGGACTGGAGGAAGCACAAGCTGGAATCAAGACTGCTAGAGAATTATCAATAACCTCAGATATGCAGATGACACCACCCTTATGGCAGAAAGTAAAGAGGAACTAAAAAGCCTCTTGATGAAAGTGAAAGAGGAGAGTGAAAAAGTTGGCTTAAAGCTCAACATTCAGAAAATGAAAATCATGGCATCTGGTCCCATCACTTCATGGCAGATAGATAGGGAAACAATGGAAACAGTGGTCAGACTTTATCTTTTGGGGCTACAAAATCAATGCAGATGGTGACTGCAGCCATGAAATTAAAAGACATTTACTCCTTGGAAGGAAAGTTATAACCAACCTAGACAGCATATTGAAAAGCAGAGATACTACTTTGCCAACAAAGGTCCGTCTAGTCAAGGCTACGGTTTTTCCAGTGGTCATGTATGGATGTGAGAGTTGGACTGTGAAGAAAGCTGAGCGCCAAAGAATTGATGCTTTTGAACTGTTGTGTATGTTGGAGAAGATCTTGAGAGTCCCTTGGACTACAAGGAAATCCAACCAGTCCATCCTAAAGGAGATCAGTCCTGGGTGTTCATTGGAGGGACTGATGTTGAAGCTGAAACTCCAGTACTTTGGCCACCTCATGCGAAGAGTTGACTCATTGGAAAAGATTCTGATGCTGGGAGAGACTGGGGGCAGGAGGAGAAGGGGAGGACAGAGGATGAGACAGCTGGATGGCATCACCGACTCGATGGACATGAGTGTGAGTAAACTCCGGGAGTTGGTAATGGACAGGGAGGCCTGGCATGCTGCGATTCATGGGGTTGCAAAGAGTCGCACATGACTGAGTGACTGAACTGAACTGAGGAGGATATATGCTATGTACCAGAAACAAAATATTAGTACCCTAGTTTTAAAGAATTTCTAAAAATCAATAAGCAAAACAAACATTAGTTTAAAATAAAATATCAACAGAAAATGGGCAAAATAGAGCAAATACTTTACAAAGGAACAGAAACAGCCAACAATGTGAAGAAAATGCTCAACCCATCAGTAATCAGGAAAATGCAAATCAAGACATTATATACCAGTTTACATCTGTCCGTTTAGCAAATATTAAAGAATCAGACAATAAAATATGGGGCATCAAGCATTCATACCCTTATCGGAGCATAAACTGGTACAACCATTTTAATAAATAATTTACCATTGTCCAGGAAAGTTACAAGAAGGTATACAAGATAGTGTCTGTGCAGCATTGTTTAGTATTTGTAACAATAAAATAACAAACCCTAGAATCTATCCATCAACAAAATACAGAATATTCACACATTAGAATAGCATGCAGAAATAAAAATAATACTTCAATTTAAACACTTTTAAAACTAAAAAATAATCAAGAGAAAACGTAAAAGTGAATCATCTACAGTTGTGACAATCAACATGGATGAATCTTGTAATGCTGAGGGAGGAGGGAAGCAAATTATTTATGATTTTAGATTAGAGTCTCTTGAGCTAAACTAAGGAAATATGTGAGTTTAATAATTTTTTTCAGCTATTCAGAATGGTACCCATGTTTTCAGATTTTAGTTTATATATTATTACATTCAGAACCAACTAATACTGTTGTAACAGTAATTTTACCATTTTTTATAATTTTGATATTTCTTTTTCTTTCTTAAGGGGAAACTCATAATTAAGTGTAAAGGTCAAGTTTTCTGACTGTATCTATAACTTATGTATATCATGTATGTGCTATATAGTATTTGTGAATTTTTTTTCCTCACAGTGAGTTTCTTCCTTATAATTTACATACAAGAGGGGCCTAAGTTAGATGTGCAGCTGTGACAAGAGAAAAAAAGAAAAGCAAACAAGCATAATTGAGAAATGAAAAAAACTCTGGAGAGACAAGTCCCCACCTCCTAAGAGTTGTAGCTCTCTAATGTCCTTACAAAAGCCTCTGGTTCATTAAAAAAATTTCCCTTTTAAAAATCATTTTTTCTTTTCTTCCTCCCTTTCTTTCCTTCCTTCCTTTCCTTCTCTTTCTTTCTTGGTCCATTTTATTTTTTGGTTGTGCTGTGCGGCTTGCAGAATCTTAGTTTCCTAACGAAGGACTGAACCTGTACCCTCAGCAGTGAAAGTGTAGAATTCTAACCAATGGATGCCAGGGAATTCACATGAGGTTCATTCTGGATCGGGTTGGACATATTAAATTTCAATAACTTTATTCTTTTCAGTACAAGTCAGACATAGTTCAGTTGATCAGTCGTGTCTGACTCTTTGCAATCCCATGGACTGCAGCATGCCAGGCTTCCCTGTCCAACACCAAATCCCTGAGCTTGCTCAAACTCATGTCCATCGAGTTGGTGATGCCATCCAGCCATCTCATCTTCTGTCATCCCCTTTTCTACCTACCTTCAATCTCTGCCAGCATCAGGGTCTCTTCCAAAGAGTCAGTTCTTCGCATCAGGTAGCCAAAGTATTGGAGTTTCAGCTTCAGCATCAGCCCTTCCAATGAATATTCAGGACTAATGTTCTTTAGGATTGACTTTGATCTCCTTGCAGTCCAAGGGGCTCACATGAGTCTTCTCCAACACCACAGTTCAAAATTATCAATTCTCTGGCGTTCAGCTCTCCTTATAGTCCAACTCTCACATCCATATAAGACTACTGGAAAAACCATAGCTTTGACTAGATGGACCTTTGCTAGCAAAATAATGTCTCTGTTTTTTAATATGCTGTCTAGGTTGGTCATATCTTTTCTTCCAAGGAGCAAGCATAATTTCATGGCAGCAGTCACCATCTGCAGTGATTTTGTAGCCTGTAGTCTGTCACTGTTTCCATTGTTTCCCTGTCTATTTGCCATGAAGTGATGGGACCAGATGCTATGATCTTTGTTTTCTAAAGGTTGAATTTTAAGCCAGCTTTTTCACTCCTCTTGCACTTTCATCAAGTGGCTCTATAGTTCCTCTTTGTTTTCTGCTTAAGGTGTCATTTGCCTATCTGAGGTTATTGATATTTCTCCTGGTAACCTTGATTCCAGCTTGTGCTTCATCCAGCCCAGTGTTTTTCATGATGTACTCTGCATATAAGTGAAATAAGCAGGGTGACAATATACAGCCTTGATGTACTCCTTTTCCAATTTGGAACCAATCAATTGTTTGATGTTCAGTTCTAACTGTTGCTTCTTGAACTGCATACAAATTTCTTCGGAGGCAGGTAAGGTCGCCTGGTATTTCCATCTCTTTAAGAATATTCCACAGTTTGTTGTGAGCCATACAGTCAAAGGCTTTGGCATAGTCAATAAAGCAGAAATAGATGTTTTTCTGGAACTCTCGGTTTTTTTGATGATCCAGCGGATGCTGGCAATTTGATCTCTGGTTCCTCTGCCTTTTCTAAAACCAGCTTAAACATCTGGAAATTCTCGGTTCAGGTACTGTTGAAACCTGACTTGGAGAATTTGGGGCATTACTTTACTAGCACGTGAGATGAGTACAATTGTGCAGTAGTTTAAACATTCTTTGGCATTGCCTTTCTTTGGGATTGGAATGAAACTGACCTTTTCCAGTCCCGTGGCCACTGCTGAGTTTTCCAAATTTGCTGGCATATTGAGTGCAGCACTTTCATAGCATCATCTTTTAGGATTTGAAATAGCTCAACTGGAATTCCATCACCTCCCCTAGCTTTGTTCCCATTGATGCTTCCTAGGGCCCTCATGACTTTGGACCCCAGGATGTCTGACTCTAGGCGAGTAATCCCACCATCATGGTTATCTGGCTTATGAAGATCTTTTTTGTATAGTTCTTCTCTGTATTCCTGCCACCTCTTCTTAATATCTTCTGCTTCTCTTAGGTTCATACCATTTCTGCTCTTTATTGTGCCTATCTTTGCATGAAACGTTCCCTTGGTATCTCTAATTTTCTTGAAGAGATCTCTAGTCTTTCCTATTCTATTGTTTTCCTCTATTTCTTCACATTCATCACTGAGGAAGGCTTTCTAATCTCTCCTTGCTATTCTTTGGAACTCTGCATTCAGATGGGTATATCTTTCCTTTTCTCCTTTGCCTTTAGCTTCTTTCTTTTCTCAACTATTTGTAAGGCTCCTCAGACAACCATTTTGCCTTTCTGTACTCTTTTCTTGGGGATGGTCTTGATATCTGCCTTCTGTACAATGTGATGAACCTCTGTTCATACTTCTTCAGGCAGTCTATCAGATCTAATCCTTGGAATCTGTTTGTCACTTCCATTGTATAATCATAAGAGATCTGATCTAGGTCATACTTGAATGATCTAGTGGTTTTCTCTACCTTCTTCAACTTAAGTCTGAATTTGGCAATAAGGAGTTCATGATCTGAGCCATGGTCAGCTCCCAGCCTTGTTTCTGCTGATTGTATAGAGCTTCTCCATCTTTGGCTGCAAAGAATATAATCAATCTGATTCTGGTGTTGACCATCTGGTGTTGACCAAAAAGTGAGATGTAAATTTTATAATTAAATGTAACTTATTTTTCTTACCCCTTAGATGTCTCATAATTATACGTGTATCTATTTATATTTCTACAGTTCCCATCTCTCCCCTCAGAAGGATTTTAGGTGACTTGCTTTCCACATAATTAAATTATAAATAGCTGATGTATATAAAAGAATATACACATTCATATGTAGGTTATAGAACATAATGAAATGAAAACTTGTGTATCTTCTACTCAGTAATGCTCTATGAATTACATTACTAAATCTTTTCAAGTCCCCACATGAATCTTTGCTGATTATGTCCTCCTTTCTTTTCGCCCAGAAGTAACACTAACCTTAATTATGCTTATCATTCTCTTGGTTTTCTTTCCTGTTTGGGGTTGCCATGCCCTTCTTATTTAACTTTTCAGTGCCTGTTTCCTTATCTAAGAAACACAGATTAAAAATAGAATCTATGTGATAGGGCTACTGTGAGAATGAAATGAATCATTATATGCAAACTGCATGGCGTACAGTGCCCAGTACACAGGCGGTGTTTCCTGAGTGTTCATTGTTGTTAGTACTAATACCCAGAACTAGAACTACACAGTAAGCTCATACTGTGTATGCTGCTGCTAAGTTGCTTCAGTTGTGTCCGTCTCTTTGTGACCCCATAGACTCTGCACACCAAGCTCCTCTGTCCCTGGGATTCTCTAGGCAAGAATACTGGAGTGGGTTGCCATTTCCTTCTCCAATCCACGCCTGCATGCTACGTCACTTCAGTCGTGTCTGACTCTGTGCAACCCTATGGACAGCAGCCCAGCAGGCTCCTCTTCCACGGGATTCTCTAGGCAAGGATACTGGAGTAGGGTGCCATTTCCTTCTTCATACACTGTATGGTAGGCACAAAAACACTGTACCGCAGAAACTCATTGATAGAACAAGCAAAGAGAATCTAAACCTAGGTTTAATTATACTGTTTCTAACGCTTTCATTTTACTGTCCTCTGAACAAACATGGTTGAATGCGAATATATACACTTCCACCGTATTTTTCATCACACACCTATTCCTGAATTCTATAAGGAAAGTGAAAGTCACTTAGTCGTGTCTGACTCTTTGCGACCCCATGGCCTATACAGTCCACAGGATTCTCCAGGCCAGAATACTGGAGTGGTTAGCTGTTCCCTTCTCAAGGGATCTTTCCAACCCAGTGATTGAACCCAAGTCTCCCACATTGCAGGCGGATTCTTTACCAGCTGAGCTACAAGGGAAGTCCAACAATACTGGAGAGAGTAGCTTATCCCTTTTCCAGTAGATCTTCCCAACCCAGCAACTGAACCAGGGTCTCCTGCATTGCAGGCAGATTCTTTACCAACTGAGCTATCAGGGACAAGAAAAAAATGTTCTGACTGTACACCTGCTAACAATAATCTTAATAATAATTTGTTCCATCACTAAAAATCTAAGCTAAAAATGTCATATATCAAGTGATCGTTTAAAGTATAACATTATATGGCTCAGTGGTAAAGTTGGCTTTAAAAACTCAACATTCAGAAAACTAAGATCATGGCATCATGTCCCATCACTTCATGGCAAACAGATGGAAACAGTGAAAGACTTTATTTTTGGGGGGACTCCAAAATCACTGCAGATGGTGACTGCAGCCATGAAATTAAAAGATGCTTCTCATTGGAAGAAAAGCTATGACCAATCTAGGCAGCATATTAAAAAGCAGAGATTATTTTGCCAACAAAAGTCCGTCCAGTTAAAGCTATGGTTTTTCTAGTAGTCATGTATGGATGTGAGTTCAGTTCAGTTGAGTCACTCAGTCGTGTCCAACTCTTTGCGACCCCATGAATCGCAGTACGCCAGGCCTCCCTGTCCATCACCAATTCCCAAACTCTTTGCGACCCCATGAATCGCAGTACGCCAGGCCTCCCTGTCCATCACCAATTCCCGGAGTTCACTCAGACTCACGCCCATTGAGTCAGTGATGCCATCCAGCCATCTCATCCTCGGTCGTCCCCTTCTTCTCCTGCCCCCAATCCCTCCCAGCATCAGTCTTTTCCAATGAGTCAACTCTTCGCACGAGGTCGCCAAAGTACTGGAGTTTCAGCTTTAGCATCATTCCCTCCAAAGAAATCCCAGGGCCGATCTCCTTCAGAATGGATTGGCTGGATCTCCTTGCGGTCCAAGGGACTCTCAAGAGTCTTCTCCAACACTACAGTTCAAAAGCATCGATTCTTCCACGCTCAGCCTTCTTCACAGTCCAACTCTCGCATCATATGGATATCAGAGTTGGACTATAAAGAAAGCTGAGTGCCGAAGAATCGATGCTTTTGAACTGTGGTGTTAAAGAAGACTCTTGAGAGTCTTTTGGACTGCAAGGAGATCCAACCAGTCACTCCTAAAGGAAATCAGTCCTGAATATTAACTGGAAGGACTGATGCTAAAGCTGAAACTCCAATACTTTGGCCACCTGATGGGAAGAACTGACTCATTTGAAAAGACCCTGATGCTGGGAAAGATTGAAGGCAGGATGAGAAGGGGATGACAGAGGATGAGATGATTGGATGGCATCACCAACTCGATGGACGTGAGTTTGAGTAAACTCCAGGAGTTGGCGATAGACAGGGAAGCCTGGCGTGTTGCAGTCCATGGGGTTGCAAAGAGTCGGACACAACTGAGTGATTGAACTGAACAGTGGAAAGGAATTCACTTGCCAATGCAAGAGATACAGGTTCGATTCTTGAGTCGGGAAGATCCCCTGGAGAAAGAAATGGTAACCCCACTCCACTATTCTTGCCTGGGAAATCCCATGCACAGGGGAGCCTGGCAGGTTACAGTCCATGGGGTTGCAAGAGTCAGACACGACTTAGTAACAACTACCACTATACCCCAGACAAAGTATTTTGGTTTTGCATTTTTTTTCCCTTGATTTCTACTTTTTCTTATGATGTAGAACTTGCTTTCAAGATTTAGAGGGATGGAAAAAAACCCTTTTATTTGATCAAGTGAAAAAATGTAAGACTCTTAGCATGGCCTAAAGACTTAGAGGTAGGTCATCTAGTCAATCCCCTACTCAATCAATGAATCCTAAGAATTTTGGATTCCATGAAATATTGGTCTAACTGGCATAATGTGCCTAACAGGAAATAATTTATAACTTATTAAGTTGTACCACTAGCTTAGTGTTCCACTTAGGCTCTGAGCCAAATGAAAAGTAACAAAGTACAGCTTCATCACCAACAGTGAAGGAAATAGACCCAATACTTAACCTATAGGACTAATAAAGTTCACTTTAAAAGTTCATGGTCAGTTTTGTGAGAAACTTATGTTACAGATTCATGGAAAAGGAGAGAGAACAAAGAGTTGGCTTGTTTGCTTTTTAAATCTAGTTCTAAAAGGAAATATTTATTCAGTTTCTGTATAATCTTAGGTGTCAGTACGTTTGAAATTTGTTTGTATTTCACCTTGACTTTATTAGTAAGTTTCACTTCTTAGTGGATCCTAAATACTGTACTGCCTTATTTCAGAAAACCCTGCCATCTATGACATTTTTAAAAATTAATTTTTATTCAAGTATAGTTGCTTTACAATGTTTTGTTAGCTTCTGCTGCACGGCAAAGTGGATCAGCTATATATAAGTATATATAGATATAGCCCCTCTTTTTTGGATTTCCTTCCCATTTAGGTCACCACAGAACATAGGGTAGAGTTCCCTGTGCAATACAGTTGATTCTCATCAGTTATATATCTTACACACAGTAGTGTATACACACCAATTCCAATCCTCCAGTTCATCCCACCCCCATCCCCACGTATGGGATCATGTTTGTTCTCTGTGTCTGTGTATCTATTTCTGCTTTGCAGACAAGTTCGTCTGTATCATTTTTCTAGATTACACACAGACAGTAACTGCTTTTCTACAGCACTTGCAAAGTAAAAAATTTAAGAATAGATTAATTTTCAACAGCTAAAACTAAAGACTATTTTATCAGCTGTCAGACCAAAAGTTTAAAAAACAACAACAAATTGAGTCTGGGCTGCCTGAAAGGCTAGTATTTGAGAAGAGATTACTGTCACAGTTTGAGTGCTGATGCTCTCTAGCCACTACTCCACAGCTCTGATTCAGACCACATGTTCTTGACCAAGGCAGCCTGTACCCCCATAGGCTCTTCAGATTTAGAAATGCCCTAAGATTATATTCAAATATGAATGCTCATGCTTCTGTGCATTTTCTGAGGCCAGATTCAACTTTCTTTGGAATCTCAAAGGATTCTGTAACTATTAATCCTAAAAACTTAAGAAACACTTATTTAAACAGTATTCTATGATCCTTATCTATTACCTGACTTTAACTTCAGATTTCTGCCTTAGTAATTTTCATCTTATCCACAAAATTCTTTCATTTTGATACATGGCTTCTTTATTCACTCCTTAAAAATAATGGAAAACTAGAGCTTCAAAAAATAAGGAAAGACTGTCTACTAAAATTGCAGTCAAAGGTGGTTTCAAAAGCTGAACCTATATATATTTAAGAAACATGTAAAAAAAAAAAAAAGGCTATCTCTTCTGAAGAGTTTTTTTCAGTTACACACCCAATTTTATCTTTTAGTTTATCACTTGCCTTTCAATTGATAAAACAATTGGTGAACTGAATTGGTGATTTGGCTATTCTTAACTTTATCTTTTAAGGTATGTTGAGACTTAATAGATAAAAATATATATGACCATCACCCCTAATCCCATAACACACATATACAGAGACTGACTTCCTAAGATGCTGTTCCTTCAAAAATTAAACCTCTACTTATGGAACAAAATGGTTTTGCTCTGATATAGCAAGGACTGATTTAGCAAGGAACATCTTGATGAAAAAGGGCAGAACTGCTGAGAATGCTAGCCTACTTTTTAACTGACTTTCCTCCTCTAAGCATCTGTCAAGTGTGGGATGAGAAAAAGGTGCTGCAATCTGGAGAGGCAGACTAGAATAAAAATATATTTGGTTCCAAGAATTTAAAAAAGAGAGACAGAAATGGCACTGGAAAAATAATGGAAATAAGATTAAAAAAAACAGTTCTGCTCTCCTTTTCTGACAAATAACTACAAATTATCTACACACATCATCTCTTCAACTCTTTAACCTTCTCCAATCTGACTCCTTCCTTCCCCTCACAACCCTCTCCCTTTATCCAAGCCATTAACAAGACTTGTAAATGTATCTTAAATCTGTCCACTGCTCTCCATCTCTACCATAAAGGACCATGGTCCAAGATTACTGCATCTCCTACCTGAACTAGTATAAGCCATCGACTAGCATTTATTTCAATTTCCTCTGCTGTCCCCCTCTGATCAACTGTGAACAAAGCATTCAGTGTAATCTTTAAAAATGGATCAGGGCACTGAATAATACTCGATGGCTTCCTGATGCATCTTCAAGTTAGAGAGTCAATACAGCATAACAACTAACACTGCTTGAGAAGTGCTCAGAGCAGTGGCCAGCACTGTCTGCAGGGCAGACACTAACAACGTTCTGGTAGAGCCCTTGCCTGCCTCTCCTACCTCAAAGTGACACTCCTCTCAACCAACCAGCATTCTCTTCCAGTTAACTGCAAGCTCTTTCCCTCTCTGGGCCTGCTGTTTCCTTTTGTCTAAAATGCTTTTCTCTCAAAAACTTCAAGAACGCCTGTCTTCCATTCACACTTCAAGTCTCAACCTAAATGTTACCTCATTCCTGAAGCTTTCTTTTCTTCTTTCTAAATACCATCCTCTAAAATTCTTCTTAAAAAAATATCTTAGTATAGTTTATTATTTTTAAATTTTTATTTATCTGGCTATGTCAGGTCTTAGATGAAGCACAGGGGATCTTTAGTTGTGGTACATGAACTCTTTGGTAGTGGCATGTGGAATCTATTTCCCCATCCGGGGATCACCCCCTGCACTGGGAGCTTGGAGTCTTAGCCACTGGACCACCAGGGAAGTCCCTGTAATTCTTTACTGTTACTACTCTTCATTTTCCTTCACAGCACTTTCTATTTTTAAACTGTCTTTCCTTCTTTCTTTCTCTTGCTGTGCCCTGTGTGGCTTGTAAGGATCTTAGTTCCTCAACAAGGATGGAATCCATGCCCTCTACAGTGGAAGTGTGGAGTCCTAACCACTGGACCACCAGGGAATTTCTTTTAATCACTTGTTTTTGTTTCATCAGTTAAACTTTCTTGAACATCATCAGATGACTAAACATCCATCCAATAAATTCTCTAACTTCCTTAATGTAGGAAGCACTGGGCTCTGTTCTTTATATTTAAAATAATCTTAACTAATGTAGGTATTAACTTCTTCTCACCAAGAAGCTAGAAAACTGGTCACTAATATAAATGTGTCACAGTCTGTGCTATGATTCAGTATATCTACATACTTCCCGTAACTGTTAAATACAACCCTGTGCCCAACAAAGTATTGTGCTAAGTGCTGCAGGAAGAGGAGCCAGGATGACAAAATAAGGATTATTTCTTACATTAAGATCTTGAATAATATACGCACAGGACGGGAGAGACAAAAAACAAAACAAAACATTCCAAACCATTTCAAGTAGAGGATGGGGTAGGACAGAGTCATGGTATATATGCAAAAACGTATATTTCATCCAAGCTAAGATGCCATCAACTCATGGTAAGATATATTATTATTTTATGTTCCAAAACAGAAATGCTGCCAAAATTGTTAATAATTGTTCATTAGTTGGGAGGGATTGGGGGCAGGAGAAGGGGACAACAGAGGATGAGATGGCTGGATGACATCACCAACTCGATGGACGTGAGTTTGGGTGAACTCCAGGAGTTGGTGATGGACAGGGAGGCCTGGAGTGCTGCAATTCATGGGGTCACAAAGAGTCAGACATGATTGAGCGACTGAACTGAACTGAACTGTGAAATATCAAAAGTAACATGCACTCCAAAATAACAGATACATCCCAATTCAAGAATGAAGGAAAAAGAAGGGAGAAGAAAAGAAGGAAGAGAAGGAAAAAAAAAGAAAACGACTATTTTATGATTAACACAAAAGTCCCTTTTTGAGACTTCCTCAAAACACCTCAATGATATGGAATATCAGTTCTTTACTAAAGTTTGCTATCACGAGAGGGAGAAAAAAGTCACTGAAAGGAGCGGTCACACAGCAACACTTTCTTTTGTGATTGTTTCATTTCCATTTGCCTTGTTAATCTTCACTTATCCCTTTTCTTTTTTTAAAATACAAGTACTTTTATTTTTTTAGAAATGTTTATTTACTTATTTGGCTGACTCAGGTCTTAGTTGCAGTATGCAGGATCTTTGTTGCATTATTATTAATGGACCACTTCTTTTTAAAAGCTAAGTGCAATGTAAGAATGCCCACTCTTAACACTTGTATTGAACACTGTACTCAAAGTCCTAACTAGCATAACAAGGCAAGAGAAAGAAACTATGTAAGCACTGGAAAGAAAGACACAATTGCAACCGTCATACTTCAGCTAAGGTGGCTGAACGGAGATCTATATACCAAAAAAGTTTCGATCAGTAAATTGAAAATGTTTAAAAAAAAAAGAGGAATAACTATTAAAAATTTTAACAACAATAATTAAATTTAAGAGAAGATTTGAGAGACTTATGAGAAAAAGAAACTATTGAAAGATATTTTTAAATATCTAAGGGGCTTTCCTAATGGCTCAATGGTAAAGAACCCACCTACCAATGCAGGAGACACAGGTTCTAGCCCTGTTCCAAGATGATCCACATGCCCTGGAGCAACTAAGCCTGTGCCCCACAACTATTAAGCCTGTGCTCTAGAGCCTGGGGACTGCAGATACTGAGCCCACATACCACAACTGTTGAAGCCCTTGAACCCTAGAGTTCATGCTCTGCAACAAGAGAAGCCATCACAGTAGGAAGTCTGTGCACCACAACTAGAGTAGCTCCCGTTCACTGCAACTAGAGAAAGTGTGAGCAGCAATGAAGAACCAGCACAGCCATAAATAAATAAAAAATATCTAAATAGCTAGAAAGAGACACTATGTTTGAGGAGAGGAAGGCTCAATATAATGAAAAGAGTAAGTTAAATGCATGTATAGATTTAAGCCTCTGAAGTCTTGGACTCGTATACAAAGCAAGTCCTATTTTTAATAAGAGCTTTTGAACTTTTACATCACTTGACTCAAATTACTCCCTTTGATAGATATTTTTGGAATTGGTATAAACTTACTAGGCACTAATTATAGGTATTTTACTTTACTAAATTGTAGCAAGAGTTGATATTACACTTCAGAATTCTGACAGCTACAAGGAGTAAGTAAGAGTGAAGAGCACGTGATCAGTACATGGCTCAGTTCTGGTTGAATGTGCTGTGGTCCCACTGGTTCAAAGCTCAATCAGTGTGCACAGTGTCCACAATGTAAGTTTTAATAACCACTCCTGCAAGTGATGAAACATTGCCAGCATTTTACATAACATGTAAAGTTTTCATTCTTGATAATTATCTGTGAACACTGCCAAAACACAATCTCCTTAAGTCACCTAAAATCGTAAACATTTTGAATACAAATTCCACTTACAAGAGGAAAACAGACAAAACATTCATGATACAATGGTCATATTGAGCTCCTATGGACCTGTATGTGGTCCTTATACATGTAAGACCTAGAAGCAGTTTCCAAGTCGGCTTTACAATGGATCTGAATTTGATCAAACGAATGATTTTCTTTAGGTCTAACTTATTCAATTTAATTTCGGTTTATGTAGGTTTCATGTGCTGCTTAAACTTTGCTTTATCCAAATTTCCTAACAGTGAATTAGAAATAATGATCATCTGTTTTACTGGTTGCTAGGAGATGATAATACTATAGTTAACATTTATTGAATGCTTATTGTGTGCCAGGCACCATTACAAGTGCTTTGTATGAAAAGTGAAAGTGAAAGTCACTCAGTAGTGTCCGACTCTTTGCCACCCCATGGATTATAGAGTCCATGGAATTCTCCAGGCCAGAAGGCTGAAGTGGGTAGCCTTTACCTTCTCTAGGGAATCTTTCCAACCCAGGGATCGAAACCAGGTCTCCCACGTGGCAGGCGGATTCTTTACCAGATGTGTCACAAGGGAAGCCCAAGTGCTTTGCATACTTTAAATCATTTAATCTTCACAACAACCCATATCAGGCAGATTATATTACTATCACCATTTTACAGCTGGGAAAACTGAGGTACAGAAAAGTTAAGTAACTTTCTCAGCATCACACAAGTAAGTGGAGCAGCTTAGTGATTCATACCCAGGTACCTGTCTCCAGATCCCAAGACCCACATTACTATGTCATATTTCCTTTCACAAGTTAAAACATACACAAAATTATTATAGATGAAAAAAACCATCAAAAATTATCAATAAGAGTTAAACAACAGTTAAGTAATATTAATATCAATACAACTTATCACAGGTTGATACTTCACAGCTCTTGCAAAGTTTCATGGCCATGATTAAGAGTTTTGAAATTGGACAGACCTGGCTCTGAATCTTGAATGTGCCCTTTACAAGCTGTGTGACTTTGGATAACTTTCGTAACTTCACCAAGCCTCAGTTTCCTCATCTGTAAAATGAGAATAATAAACATCTCACAAAATTGTTGTTAGTAACATAAGTATTGCTACATTACATGGAAATGATAAATCAAAACAAAACACAGATACACAAAATAAAATGAGGAGACTCACAACTTCCCCCAGGAATCAGAGCTTTATTATGATGATATAATGAAGATGACCACTTCAAGTCATCACAGCAACTGTAAGGTCCACACACAAACAGAACCATAACCTCCTCTAATTAATAATAAATCATTCTTCTGAATAGCAGTCAAATGACTACAGGTAAACTAACTGAATCTCTGAAATATAAAATACCATATATACACAGAGAATGAGCCAAACAGAAAAGACATTGTTGTCTGTTGACAACAACTCCCATGAATCTCATTCTAGGCATATACTTTCTAAGACCAGTAGTATTCAAGGGGCCCAAAACAGGAAGAGGGGTGTCAGGAAGGAGTGATTCCCACCAATAGTAGAAAGGAATTTTTATAAAAGAAAAACAGAAGCAGACACATCATTGAAATAGGTTAGAACTATCATTACCACTGAAGAATAATTGTGTCCGTTTACACCTGGAATTTTATACTAGTCAAAACAACTGAAACTGTCACTACTGCTGTCTTTAGAATCTCAATAAAATAATTTTACAATGAATAATGAGATTTCTATCAACACCTGCATTTGCCAATAATACATCTGTCTGTTATAAGGTTAGGTGCTTCTTTGAAGGGGTGATTTTAGTAATACAATACAAAAATTTTAAATAGGAAGAATAGAAATTATACAAAAATCCTATAGGATAATTTTGTTAAAACAGTTCATCAATACTATCACCAAGGTGCATTTTTATGAATGTTATTAGTTTAAAATGTAAATTATATTATTAAAACAATACATCTCATAAAGATTATTTAAATAACTGCATTCATTGTAGTTCAAAGATTTAATAAAGAAAGAACTTCTATCCCCCAAAATACCCTCTTTTAACAAATAATGGCAAAAATGGCCTTCAATTTTTCTTAATAAAATTATAAAATGATTTGTCTGGAACAAAGGTCATTTAATTTTTACAAAGCACTTAAAAAAATTAGCTAAACAGGAAATGTTTAAGAAGTCCTTAAACTACCTATTTCATAAAAGTTTAAGGAAATGAACATAGGACGTGAGATGCCCGAGGTTACTAAGCCATGACAAAAATCCAAACAAAAAAATCCTTCTGTTCTATATCCTAATAATTTGGAGTTTTTCTACTTGATCAGCATTTGCTTTGCTATTTTCTCTAAGTGATGAGAATAACTTTTTGTTCTTTTCATAAATTCTACAAATCATTCATAAGATCAAGTTAGTTCAATCACAACTCAAGTATTTTAATTCAGGATTTTTAGGTAAATTTTTTATGTAACTTAAAGAAAATTTGCAAATATCACTATTTACATTTCACTCCATTTGCTTTGTCAGTCTCTTTCTTTCTCACACATTTTTTTTCCTGAACCACGTGAGAGTGAGTTGCAGACACTTAGCATTTTAGCCCTCAATATTTTTTTTTTATATAGTTTCCCAGGAACACAGACATTCACTTAGATAACTATACCTAACCAAATCAGTATTCTGTCAATGTTAAAATTTCTACTATATAATTACAACCCATATTAAAATATCATTAACTGCTTCAAAAAATGTCTTTTAAAGCTACCTATTTCCCTAGTCCAGAATTCAATTCAGAATCATGCGCTGCATATAGTGGTAATGCCTCTTTTAGAATCCTACCAACTGGAACAGTTTCTCAGTCTGTGTCTTATAAGACTGATATTTTTAAAGAACACAGACCATTTATTTTGTATAATGTTCCGCAATTTAGGTTTGTCTGATGGTCTCTCATGTTTAAACTCAGGCTATGCATTTTTTGTAGGAATGTCACGAGTAATGTTGGGTGCTTCTCATTGTATCACATCAGAAGCCATAAGAGGTTACGGGTTCCATTACCAGTGATGCTAACTTTGATCACTTGGTTAATGATTCTGCACCATGAAGTTACTGCTTTTCTCTTTGTAATAAGTAAATACATTGTTAGGAACTGTCTTGAGACTATGTAAATATCATATTCCTCATCAAACTTTACTCCACAATTTTGGTACCTGCAGAGGATTCTTGTGTGAAAGTACTATTTTAATTGTTCCCAAACGGCCATTTTCTAATTCCAACAGTTCTATACTTATTAGCCATTTTAATGAAGAACTTCCCCTTCTCCCCAACTTAAGTCATTTATTCATTCACTTACATGTGTATGGTTCTCATTTTTTCAATAGGCTATAATCTATAACTATCATCATTCATTTGGCCCATGGATGCTTCTCCACACTGGTTCTTGCTCCTTTTGACATATCCCCATCATTCTTTGACTATCTCCTTTCTTTCTGAAACAACAGTATGTTCCAGACTCCTCTTGTACTTTCCCTGACCCAGTTCTTCCTGGGATCAGCCATTTCTCCAAAGAGCTCTGGTTTCCTTTAAGTGGAGAATGGTTTAGAAATCAGCATATAGGAGTTGCTATTGTTGCTGCTGCTGCTAAGTCGCTTCAGTCGTGTCCAACTCTGTGCGACCCCATAGATGGCAGCCCACCAGGCTCCCCCGTCCCTGGGATTCTCCAGGCAAGAACACTGGAGTGGGTTGCCATTTCCTTCTCCAGTGCATGAAAGTGAAAAGTGAAAGTGAAGTCGCTCAGTCGTGTCCGACTCTTAGTGACCCCATGGACTGTGGCTCACCAGGCTCCTCTGTCCATGGCATTTTCCAGGCAAGAGTGCTGGAGTGGTGTGCCATTGCTTAGGTATGTGCAATTGCTTCAAGGTCTCTTAGCAAACAAAACTGGAATGTAGACATACATATATGTACATGCATACACATATACCTATACATAAATTATACACATCCCTAAGAGAAAGATACTTAAGTGTATACATGCATATATGTATATTTTTGTCTTTATATAAATAAATGTTAAAAATCATGAGTTCATAATTTCCAATTCAAATCCAACGGAATTTACTGGAGTCTTTTCTTCTATATAGGGCTCCCCTGGTGGCTCAGACAGTTAAGTGTCTGTCTACAATGCAGGAGACCCGGGTTCGATCCCTGGGTCGGGAAGATCCCCTGGAGAAGGAAATGGCAATCCACTCCAGTACTCTTGCCTGGAGAATCCCATGGAGGGAGGAGTCTGGTAGGCTATAGTCCATGGGGTTGCAAAGAGTCGGTATAAAACTACCTTCTCCAACAATTGAAAAACCTGGCTCCCATTATCCTCAATATACTTATTCATTTGTTGAATCCTAATATATATAGAAAATAGTTTCAAAGTTGCCAATTCATATCATTACAAAAAATAGCCTACAAATTAGGGTTTGTTATTTGTTTACAGCTCTTTTTGAGTTTCAAAGTACAGAATGCTCAAAAGTTACTTGGGTTACTTATTTTTCCCCTTCAGTGTGTTTATATTTATTTTTCCCCTTTCAGTGTGTTTATGCTATAATTTGAAACACTTCAGATTTATTTCTATTTACATTTTAGGGTTTTATCCCGATTTTATTGATTTTCTTTGCTGATTTTTTT
Source organism: Neotragus moschatus (assembly GCA_006410615.1). Taxonomy (NCBI): domain Eukaryota; kingdom Metazoa; phylum Chordata; class Mammalia; order Artiodactyla; family Bovidae; genus Neotragus; species Neotragus moschatus. The sequence goes on along the minus strand of SJYA01001474.1, from coordinate 1,414,197 downwards.
TTTCTTTTGTTTAGTATCTAAAAGGTTAGCATGATAATGTTCTCTGATATTCTGAATTTATGTCATATGCAGTGTTCCCAGGAGTTCTTTCAACCAGTGGCTGGAATAGAGCTTTACAGTTTAGAAAGTATATTTCCCACAGGAAATGAGCCATTCTGCAGCCAATCACATGTATCTACCACCATTCCACTGAGGCCAGATGTTTTCGGGGAATTACTATTTCAAGATACAAGAAGAAGGATAAAATGAAATGGGCAACTCCAGCAACTTCATAGATCATTGCTGGCAAAACAGTTTTCAAACCATGCTACTCAGATGCCACAGGGTGGAAAAGGGCAGGACCTGGAGGCAGAACTCCAGGCCCCTGCCCTGACTTGAATTAAAGTTGCTATTGCTTTTACTAGTAATATACTGAGCATCAGTCTGAGATTTCGTTCATCTAATTCAGCAAACATTTACTGAGTAACTATGTTGTCCCATACACTGCTCTAGGTGCTTCAGTGCAGAAAGACTTCATGAGACTTAGAATTCTACTTGCAGGAGAGATAAACTATAAACCTAAGGAAACTGTATAGTCACTTAAAAAATAAAAGTTATAGAAAAAATTCAACAAAATGGTTTGCAATACTAGATAGCATGTTCAGTTTAGGTCTCACTGAGAAAGGAAAGGTTACTTTTATATGAATAATTTTTTAAGCTTGAAAATCATGAAGAGAGAAGATTAATTTTTCAGTTGGTGCTAAATTGTCTTCAGATCAGAACATGAGAAAAAAGTCATGAAACATTTTCCTTCCTCTTTCATTGAATCTTAGCCAATATTTAGATTTTCTCAATCTAGATCCTCTACTTTGTAAGTAACTACACATTTCTCCTCAGTTCAGTTCAGTTTAGTCACTGTCATGTCCGACTCTTTGCAACCCCATGAATTGCAGCATGCCAGGCCTCCCTGTCCAGCACCAACTCCCGGAGTTCACTCAGACTCACATCCATCGAGTCGGTGATGCCATCCAGCCATCTCATCCTAAGTCGTCCCCTTCTTCTCCTGCCCCAATCCCTCCCAGCATCAGGGTCTTTTCCAATGAGTCAGCTCTTTGCATGAAGTGGCCAAAGTACTGGAGTTTCAGCTTCAGCATCAGTCCTTTCAATAAACACCCAGGACTGATCTCCTTTAGATGGACTGGTTTGATCCCCTTGCAGTCCAAGGGACTCTCAAGAGTCTTCTCCAACACCACAGTTCAAAAGCATCAATTCTTCGGCACTCAGCTTTCTTCACAGTCCAACTCTCACATCCATACATGACCATTGGAAAAACCACAGCCTTGACTAGACGGACCTTTGTTGGCAAAGTAATGTCTCCTAGATTTTGGCAAAGGGCTTTTTTGTTTTTCCTTTTCTTTTAAACAATTTTAGTGGGAAAACTGACTGAGGTAAAATCAGGGCTGTTAACCACTCTTTAAAGTACATTAATTTTTATCATATTCAAATACACTATCACTCCCCTATATTTACAGTCAACAAAAGACTAAGATATCTAATCTTTCTCAGTTGTGCTAAATCATACCACTCAAATCCTAAACAACTGAGTTTGAACCTAAGTGGAGAACTTTATAATAACCACAGGTAACAGTTAATCAGCACTTACTATGTCCCAGCTATTGTCTTAAATGATTAATGTATATTACTTTATATTTCAAAACAACATTACAAACGTTACTTGATAAGTACAATCAGTACCTTCCTTTTATAGATGAAGAAACTGGAGAGATGAAATAACCTGCTCAAGGTTTCACAGCATCTAAGTGACAGAGCCAGAATTAAAAATCAGACAGTTTGTGCCATTAACTGTGCATATTAAACTGATTCTCAAAAAATCTTTCATAATGTGTTCTAAATTCCATCCTGTTAAATTTAACCAATTCAGTCTATGGAGGGAAAAAAAAATCTGATCTCAATGCTATCATCTAATATATATGGCTATTTTTCAAAGCTTCAATTGAGTACTTGATCAGTATGCCATGAAGGGGTCTAAGAAACTATTAATAAAAATGTGACCAGGAATAGTAGCAAATGAAATCCAACAATGTATAATAAGAATTACACACAACAACCAAGTAGGATTAATCTCAGGTTAGTCAAGGCTGATTCAACACTTGAAAACTATTTCATGCAATCCAACACATTAACAGGTTAAAAAGAAAAGTCACATGATCATATCAAGAGATACAAAAAAGGCATTTCACAAAATCCAACACTCATTCCTGATAAAAACTCTCAGCAAACTAGGAATAGAGAGGAATTTCCTCAGGTTAACAAAGAACATCTATAAAAAACAAAACAAAACAAAAAAAACAAAGAACATCTATAAAAACTGACAGCTGACATTTTACTTAATTGTGAGCAACTGGAAAACTTCCTAATAAGATTAAGAACATACAGGGAGCTCAAATCTGATGCTCTGTGACAACCTAGAGGGGTGGGATGCGGTGGGAGGTAGGAGGGAGGTTCATGTTCATATATGGCAGACACTAACAAAATATTGTAAAGCAATTACCCTCCAATTAAAAATAAATACTTTTTTTAAAAAAGAACAAGGAAAGATGTCTCCTCTCACCACTGCTTTTTAAAACCCCATCCTTAGTTAACATATCCTAACAGCATCCATTATGCTACTTAATGGAGTAAGGAGATAAAGAGAGTTAAGTATATTCTATATAAAACTGTATTTTATATAAAAAAAAATAAAAGTGTCTTTTCACAGATGATACGATAATCTATGTAGAAAATTCAAAAAGAATCAGCCAAAAATCTCCTGGAAATAATAAGCAATTAACTATAGCAAAGTTGCAGGACACAAGGTACAAAAGTCAATATACCATCAGTAAAGAAGAATTTGAAATTAAAAATGACGTATTTTACATTAGCACCCATAAAATTAAATACTTGGGTAAAATTTATGGCAAATCTAACAAAATACATAAAAGATCTTGAATCTACAAAACTCTGATGAACAAAATCAAAGATGAACTAAATAAATGCAGAGATAATCTATGTTCATGGATAGGAAAACTCAAAATTATCAAGGTCTCAATTCTTCCCTACTTGATCTACAGATTCAACACAATTGCAATCAAAATTCTAGCAAGTTAGTTTGTGGATACTGACAAACTCATTCTAAAATTTAACGCCCCAAATGGACTCACGTGAACATTGTCAACTGATCTTTCACAAAAGAATAAAAGCACTATAATGGAGAAAAGATAGTATTTTCAATAAATGACACTAGAACAAGTGGACAGCCACATGTAAAATAAAATTAATTTAGGCACAAACTTTACACCCTTCACAAAAACTAATTCAAAATGGGCCACAGAATGGGATGTAAAATGCTAAACTACACAACTTATAGAAGATAACATGGGCAACAAAAAAATCTAGATAACTTTAGGTGTGGTAAAAACTTTAAAAATAGACCAAAGGCATGATCCATGAAAGAAATAAGTGATGAGTTAAGACTTCATTAAAATCAAAAACTTCTGCTCTGCATAAGACTGTCAAGAGAAGAGATTACAATTCACAGAATGAGAGAAAATATTTCCAAAAGTCACATCAGAAAAGGGACTGTTATCCAAAATACACAAAGAACTCTTGAACCTAAAAACTCTATTTAAAAATGGGCAAAAGACCTGAACAGATATCTCAACAAAGAAGATATAGAGATGGCAAAAAAATATCATGATAACATGTTCAAAATCATACGTCACTGAGGAACCACAAACTAAAATGACAATGAAATACCACTACACATCTACTGGAATGACTAAAACCAAGAACACTGGCAACACCACATTCTGGAAAGGATATGTAAGTTTCACTCATTGTTACTGGGAATGTAAAATGGTACAGCCATTTTGGAAGAGCTTGGCAGTTTCTTACAAAACTGAACATACTATTACCTTACAATCCTAGGTATTTACCCAAAGAATCTGAAAAACTCCACACAAAATCCTGCACGATTATTTATAAAAACTTACTACATAACTGCCAAAACTTGGAAACAACCAAGATGTCCTTCAGTAGATTAATGAATAAATACAGTTAAATCTCGTACACACAAACGAGTTCAGTTCTAAGAGCGTTTTCCTAGGTCCAATTTGTTCATTAAGTCCAACAAAGTCAGCCTAAATACCCAACTAACACAATCAGCTATGTAGTACTGCATTATAATAGGCTTATAATACTTTTCACACAAATAATACATAAAAAACAAACACAAGAAAATAAACATTTTAAATCTTACAGTACAGTACACCCTAAAAAGTACAGTAGTACAGGACAACAACTGGCATACAAGGGCTGGCACTGGGTGAACAGGCAAGAAGAGTTGTTGACTGGAGGAGGGAGAGGAGGTGGGAGATGACAAAGCTGAAGGATCATCAGCTATAGGAGATGGAGGGCAAGCCACAATTTTGACAATAATGGCAACTTGCTGGTTCTGGTTCCTTGTTGGATCCAATTCTATCTGTGCCGTGCTAAGTAGCTTCAGTCATGTCCAACTCTTTGCACCCCTATGGTCTGTAGTCCACCAGGCTCCTCTGTTCCTGGCATTCTCCAGGCAAGAATACTGGAGTGGGCTGTCATGCCCTCCTCCAGGGGATCTTCCTGACCCAGGGACTGAACCAGCATCTCCTGTTTCCTGCACTGGCAGGTGGGTTCTTTACCACTAGCACCACCAATTCTATCTACCCTCTTGAAAAAACAACCCAGTGTCATCTGTTCTCATCACAGATGACACACACAGTAGCACTGGACTGCATTCAGAACAGCTGCTGCAACCTTTGTGGACTGTTCTACATTCAGGTCCTGTACCTAAAAACTGACAATGCCTCCTCAAACACAGAAAATCTTGCCATTTCCTGCACTGTCAATCTCTTCGGTTCTTCAGTTACTTCTTCCTCTTGTTTCAAACTGTCCTTTCTCCGTGCCTCCAATTCCATCAGGTCTTCATTAGTAACCTCCTCCTGTTACACAGCAACAGTACTGTAGAGTAAGGTACATAAAAGCACATCCACTTATAGAGGATGCACACACGTGGCAATGTACACTAAACACGTGAGCTAACTTATGTGACTGGACATGCGAATGCACATTTGCATCTTTGCAAGTCTGCAACTTGAAGGTTCGTATTATTGTAAACTGTGATACATCAAAAGAATGGAATAATATTCAGTACTAAAAAGAAATGGGCTATCAAGCCATAAAAAGACACTAGGAACAGGCCAAAAAGACTTCTCTCCAGAATCAAGTGGGTTATGGAAACATACATGTTTGCCCTTTGTGTATAAAATTTTACCCAGTTGTTAACTCACCTATCTGAACTATCAGGAGACCCACATTATGCATGGAGGGGAAGAAAAAAGTGAAAGGGATGAAGCAGTACAAACCTCTAGTTAGAAAATATATAAGCAGCAGGGATGACATAAGGAACATTGTCAATAACATAATAACTGTCTATAGCGACTAGACTCATTGTGATGATCATTTCATAATGTATGCAAATATAAAATGGCTATGTAATACTCCTGAAGCTAATGCAATATTGTATGCCAACTATATTTTGATAAAAAAAGAAATCTGTGTTTCTAAATCTTATTCAAAAACTTGTCTCAAAAGAGTTTAGTTCCTCTTCTTATACTAGACAAAAACATCTATATATTGCTTCTTAATTCTGTTTTTTTTTTAATTCTGGAATTTTTTAATGCACTTTGTGAAAAAAAACTGTTGTAGTTTGAACCAGAAAACTTATCTTCATTTATTCAACAAATTATGGATTGAGAACCAATTATAGGACAGATACTCTTCCAGACTATGGAATAAGGCAGAGAATGAAACAAAGCCCCTATCGTTCTGGTATATTCTATTTGAGGAGACTATAAAAATAATAAGGAAACAAATATATAATGAAGAAAAATCAAGCAGGATGAGAAGAAAGTTAAGTGTTGAGATTGGAAGGTAGGTAGAAAGGAGGACTCTCTTTTAAATTAAGTAGTAAAGCAAGGCTTTACTCATTAGGCTACATTTGAACAGAAAGATCTCAAGGTATTTAGTGAAAGGACAAGTCCAAATAGAGAGGTGGGACAGAACATTCCAGGTCAAAAGAACAAGTGCACAAGTATGGAGGCAGGACTATATTCACTGTGCAGGAGGAACAGCAAGGAGATGATGTGGCTACAGCTCCCTCAGTGAAGGGAGGGTAGAAACTGCAGTCAGAAAGGAAGTCAAGTGCTTTAAAGAGTTTCATAGGATAGTTGGTCTATTTATGAGGTGTACTATAAATCTATTCTTCTATTCTTAACAAGATCAGCACCACTAGAAGTTTCTGACCAGAGGAATAATGAGATTTATATTTTTAAAGGATCATTTTGGCTACTGTAGGTAAACAGATCATAAAGTTGAAACTAGTTAGGTCTATTAAATTTCAGACTGCCTCAAGAACTATGGACGGAGGTTCATGACACTGTACAGGAGACAGGGATCAAAACCATCCCCAAGAAAAAGAAATACAAAAAGGTAAAATAATTGTCTGAGGAGGTCTTACAAATAGCTGAGAAAAGAAGAGAAGCTGAAGGCAAAGGAGAAAAGCAAAGATATACACATTTGAATGCAGGGTTCCAAATAATAGCAAGGAGAGATAAAAAAGCCTTCCTCAGTGAGCAATGCAAAGAAATACAGGAAAACAACAGAGTGGGAAAGACTAGAGATCTCTTCAAGAAAATTAGAGATACCAAGGGAATATTTCATGCAAAGATGGGCACAATAAAGGACAGAAATGGTGTGGACCCAAAAGAAGCAGAAGATATTAAGAGGTAGCAAGAATACACAGAAGAACAATACAAAGAAGATCTTCACAACCCAGATAATCATGATGGTATGATCACTCACCTAGAACCAGACATCCGGGAATGTAAAGTCAAGCGGGCCTTAGGAAGCATCACCACAAAGCAAGTGGAGGTGATGGAATTCCAGTGGAGCTGTTTCATATCCCAAAAGATGATGCTGTGAAAGTACTCCACTCAACATGCCAGCAAATTTGGAAAACTCAGCAGTCTCCACAGGACTGGAAAAGGTCAGTTTTCATTCCAATCCCAAAGAAAGGCAATGCCAAAGAATGTTCAAACTACCGCACAATTGCACTCATCTCACACTAGTAAAGTAATGCTCAAATTTCTCCAAGCCAGGCTTCGACAGTACGTGAATTGTGAACTTCCAGATGTTCAAGCTGGATTTAGAAAAGGCAGAGGAACCAGAGATCAAATTGCCAACATCCACTGGATCACTGAAAAAGCAAGAGAGTTCCAGAAAAATATCTACTTCTGCTTTATTGACTACGCCAAAGCCTTTGACTGTGTGGATCACAACAAAGTGTGGAAAATTCAAGAGATAGGAATACCAGACCACCTGACCTGTCTCTTGAGAAATATGTACGCAGGTCAACGGTTAGAACTGGACATAGAACAACAGACTGGTTCCAAATAGGAAAAGGAGTACATCAAGGCTGTATATTGTCACCCTGTTTATTTAACTTATATGTAGAGTACATCATGAGAAACACTGGGCTGGAGGAAGCAGGAGCTGGAATCAAGACTGCCAGGAGAAATATCAATAACCTCAGATATGCAGATGACACCACCCTTATGGCAGAAAGTGAAGAAGAACTAAAGAGCCTCTTGATGAAANGTTTATTTAACTTATATGTAGAGTACATCATGAGAAACACTGGGCTGGAGGAAGCAGGAGCTGGAATCAAGACTGCCAGGAGAAATATCAATAACCTCAGATATGCAGATGACACCACCCTTATGGCAGAAAGTGAAGAAGAACTAAAGAGCCTCTTGATGAAAGTGAAAGAGAAGAGTCAAAGTTGGCTTAAAACTCAACATTCAGAAAACTAAGATCATGGCATCTGGTCCCATCATGTCAAGGCAAACAGATGGGGAATGCAGCCATGAAATCAAAAGACCCTTGCTCCTTGGAAGAAAAGCGATGACCAACCTAGACAGCAAATTAAAAAGCAGAGAATTACTTTACCAACAAAGGTCCATCTAGTCAAAGCTACAGTTTTTCCAGTAGCCATGTATGGATGTGAGAGTTGGACTATAAAGAAAGATGAGCACTGAAGAACTGATGCTTTGGAAATGTGGTGTTTGAGAAGACTCTTCAGAGTCCCCTGGACAGCAAGAAGATCCAACCAGTCCATCCTAAAGGATATCAGTCCTGAATATTCATTGGAAGGACTGAAGCTGAAGCTGAAATTCCAATACTTTGGTCACCTGATACGAAGAACTGACACATTTGAAAAGACCCTGGGAAAAGACTGAAGGGAAAGATTCTGGCAAAGATTGAAGGTGGAAGGAGAAGGGGACGACAGAGGATGAGATGGTTGGATGGCATCACCGACTCAATAGACATGAGCTTGAGTAAACTCTGGGAATTGGTGATTGACAGGGAAGCCTGGCGTACTGCAGTCCATGGGATTGCAAAGAGTCAGACACAACTGAGCGACTGAACTGAACTGAAACTAAACCAGGTGAGAGGTGATAGTGGTTTGGACCAGACTGATAGAAGTGGAGATAAGATAGGTCAGAGAGGTATGTGATCCACTATCTGTGCCCCTAGCTCCAGAAGAGACCACACCTGGAGAAGCAATTGCAACACTTTCACCAAATGAATAAATTCACAATACACAACAGTCATTTTCCAGGACATGTTATCTTAAGATGTATCTTAAGAACGGAGGTGACAGGATTTTGCTCATGAATTGAACACTGTGAGAGAAAGTGAAGAATGAAAAATGACCTTAAGGTTGCTGGGGTGAGCAACTGCAAGGACAGAGTTGCTGTTTATTGAGACACAGAAAGATACAAGGTGGAGTAGGTTGAAGGGAACAAATCAGAAATTTGGTTGCTATGCCTGATAAAATGTAAAAGTTTACAAATGAGATAGCTATATGTTAAATTCGCTTTTGAAAATGGCAAGCTTCAAGTCTAGTACATATATTACATTCATCATNAGTTGCTGTTTATTGAGACACAGAAAGATACAAGGTGGAGTAGGTTGAAGGGAACAAATCAGAAATTTGGTTGCTATGCCTGATAAAATGTAAAAGTTTACAAATGAGATAGCTATATGTTAAATTCGCTTTTGAAAATGGCAAGCTTCAAGTCTAGTACATATATTACATTCATCATTGAAGTGAAGTGAAGTCACTCAGTCGTGTCCAACTCTTTGTGACCCCATGGACTGTAGCCTACCAGGCTCCTCTGTCCATGGGATTTTTCAGGCAATAGTACTGGAGTGGATTGCCATTTCCTTCTCCAGGGGATCTTCCCGACCCAGGGATCAAACCCAAGTCTCCCGCATTGTAGACAGACGCTTTACCATCTGAGCCACCAGGGAAGTCATTTAACAGTCCTAATCTCCAAAACTGAATGTAATATCTGCTCCCTCTGATCACTACTTTTTTTCACTGCTTAAGGCCTTTATTACCATTTATGTATTGTAATTATTGGTGTACATCATGTCCCATAGAGTTCAGATACCTTGAGAGCAAAGTTCATGGTTTATAGTTGTAAAATAATAAAAAGTGAAAGTGTTAGTTGCTCAGTCTGACTCTTTGAAACTCCATGGACTGTAGCTAGCCAGGCTCCTCTGTTCATGGAATTCTCCAGGCAAGAATACTGGAGTAGCCATTGAATGGGTAGCCATTCGCTTCAAGGGTATCTTCCTGACCCAGGGATCAAACCCAGGTCAACTGCACTGCAGGCAGATTCTTCACCATCTGAGCCATCAGGGCAGCCCATAATAGTAAAAAAGGCCCATCATTTATTGAGCACATTCATCATTTATTGAGCTCATTTATCATTCATTTATGAATTTATCATTCCTTTATTGAGTTCATGTAATTCTTCTATTATTGGTATTTAACACATAAGAAAATTCTGGTTCAGAGATATTATTCACACTTCAGAACTCTGCTCAAATATCACTTTCTCAAAGTAGCTATCTTTGATCACGCATATCATCTGAACTAAACTTCTGTAATAAATTCTATAGAACTAAAACTCTATGATAAACTCCTAATACCTTGTTTGTCTCCTCTACTGTTTATCACAATATAAATAAATGTGTTTTTGGTAGCTCTCCTCCCTAAAGAATATAAGGTACATAAAGGCAAGATACTCATACACCAAGTTGACCGCAATGATTTAATACATGCTTTAAATTGTTTATAATAATGCCTTATTATAAATTAATAATATTATTTGATAAATGATTTAATAACAAGTAGAGACATCCATTACAAATAATTATAGAGTAGATTGTACCAGACCAATTCTCTTGGCAAGAAAAACTAAAAATTGAAGTTAAAAACAAACAGTAAACAAGGAAGACAGCCAGGATGTGAGAAGACAAAATACAGGCAAAAAACAAAATGCAGAGTTAAGCCTAAAATGCTCCACTAATTTTTCCTCTTGAGGCAACTAGCTGTAAGCTAGAATGTTTAGCAGTCTCACAGACCTGCAGAGACAGAAATCAGAGTTCAGGGCTTATCAAGACAAGCAGGATTTGAGGGGCTAAGATTTCAGAGGCGAGTCTGAACATAGGGTACTGTTTTTGACCTCAGGGTATTTACTGAATCCTAACCTGTGTGGGGGCAAGAAGCCAAAAACCAAGCAAAGTGCCTATTTTAAAGCAAAAAAGTTAAGTAGAATTTTTGGTAGTCTCACAATACAAGGAAAAGAAAAATTATAGTTCACCCTGGCAAACATTGCAGAATTCTATTTGATACCTTGGAAGGACAGGACTAAAGGGAAACTGGATTTAAACCAACCCTTAAGAAGCCTAAAACAGAGCCTCAAGTTATCTCAAGCCTGTACTGAATCAAGGTCATCTGCTCCTACTTTTAACTATTACCAGAAGAAAATTAAATCCTCTCCAGTGAACAATATCACCATTAAGAGCCTCTATCATTTCTCATACTTAATGTTTGACATTCAGTTTTTAAATTACTAGCAATCCTAGGAGACAAGACCAAATGACTGAAAGCCACAAGAAAAATAAGACAAGAGAAAAAGATCAAAAGGGGATCTAGAAATTATAATTATTAGACACAGACTTTAAAGTAACTATTTAATATGTTCAGCAAAGTAGATGAGAATTTCACCACAGAAATTTCACCACAGAGAAAAATAACTAATTAAAATTCTAGAACTAAAAAATATATAATATAAAGTTAATAATAAACACATCCTTATAACAGATTGGACACTAAATGAAATAGAAAACAGGTCAACAGAAAATATATACATGAAGAACAGATGGGGAAAAAAGGATGAAAAATACTGAACAGCATATAACAGATATTTAGGATGCAAAAAAAGGTCTAACATCCATTACAAATTATTATAGAGTAGATGGTATTAGACCAATTCTCTTGGCAAGAAAAACTATAAAAGATCTAATATATACATACTTAGACCCCCAGAAGAAAGTGAGTGCAAGAGTGGGGCAGAAGCAGTATCAGAAGAAATATGCCAAACCTGACAAAAGACATTAAGCTGCAGACTCAAGAGTACAAATGAAACTCAAGCACCTTAGAGATAAAGAAAACCACCTAAAAGCCTAACAGAAACATGAAAACCAAAGACATTACCTCTCTAACAAAAACAATGGTGTCAAAAGGAAATGGGATGATATATTCAAAATGCTCAAAGAAAATAACTACCAACCTGCAATTCTGGGCCAACGAAAATGTCCTTTAGAAGTGAAGACAAAATAAAAAGTGCTTTCAACAAAAAGTGAATATTCACTACCTGAAACTAATACAATATTGTAAATCAGCCATGCTTCAATTAAAGAATTAAAAAAACAATTATCTGTAAAGAAAGAAAATAATCTCAGATGAAAGCACACTAACATAGGAAAGACTCAAGAATACCAGAAAGAGAAAATGTGAGTAAAATTAAATAACTGAATTATTTAAAACAATAATAAAATAAAAACAAAAGTAAAAAACTCAAAGAAACAAAAAACAGAAGGAGAATGATAAATCAAATAAAGAGATGTAAGGTACTTGCATTATCCAGACAAGCAGTAGACTGTCTACAAAAATGGCCAGTTATTTCTCCCATTCCTTATGCACACTCCTTTACAATGTGACTTTGCTACTCTTCCTATCAAAATGCCACTCTTCCCACCAAGAGGAATTTGTTTTCTTTACCTCTTGAATTTGAGCTTTGGCCAATGGGACATTAAAAAATGTGATACAGCAAAGACTTGAAAAGTAGTTGAACATTTCAATCTCTGCCTCTCTTAGAACTCTGAGTCATCAAGTGAATGAATGTGCCTGCTAAAAAAGACCACATAAAGAACAAACTCCTCAACCCTACCCTGGCCCAAAGCTTGCCAACCAACATACACTTAAGTGAGGCTATTCTATAATACCATTTGGCCCCAGTCAAACCACCACCTGACTATAGAGACCAATATAGCGCAAGCCAAACTGCCAATCCATGAGCTATTAAACTATCTAAGCTACAGCCTTTTATGAAGTGATAACTAACTGATATAGAACATGTAAGTACATCAGTGGTTCTCAAACAAGGCTGATTTTGCACCCAGGGGACATGTGGCAATGTCTGCAGACATTTCTGATTGTCACAACTGAGTGGGTGTTACTGGCATCTATTAATAGTAAGACCAGGGATGCTGATAAAAATCTTATAATGTCTCCACAACAAAAAATTATCCTTCCTAAAAAGTCAACAGTGCCCAGATTGGGAAGCAAAAAAGTAAAGAATGATGGAATGAGGCAGCCTTTAGAACAATTCCTATCTAGAAGAACTTTCTACATGAAGAAAATGTTTCCTATCTGTGCTACCCAATATAGTAGCCACTAGACACATTTGCTAGTAGGCACTTGAAATATGGCTACTTTGACGGAGCAATTACTTTTAAAGTGTATTTGGCTTTAATTCATTTACTTTACATTTAAATAGCTACATCAGCTAGTGGCTTCTCTACTAAACAGCACAGCTCTAAAATTTAAAGCTAGTGATACTAAGAGTACTTAAAATTAGATTGGATAACAGCTGAAAAGAGTTTGATAAAGTTAATGCCCACAGTCACTTGCTACAAATAAATACTCTGAACATTCTTTTTTTGTTCCTTCAGTATCTATAAATTCAGAAATGTATTACACTGATAAAACTATAACTGAAATTTTAAAATAAATTTACCATATCCTGCAAAAACAAACATGATTATTCAGGAAATGCTGACCGACAATCTTAACTACAGGGCTTTTCTAGATTATTAGCATGAATGCCCTAGGAATTTCCTGGGCCTCTTTTTTTTTTTTTTTGAGGTTTAAAGAGATCTATAAAGAACTGCTACATTTTAGACAGCTTCAAATGGTACAAAATGAATAGCTTTTCATCAAATCATTTCAGGTAATTAAATATTCACTTACTCCCCCACAGCAGTTCAGTCTCCTTTTTCACCCTCTTCTCTACCCCACCCTATCCACCACAAGAGAAGGAAGAAGTTGATTCAATACTGGTACAAATCCATAGTTTTTTTTTAAACTTGTCAGCATTAAGTAGGTCAGTTTTCTGCTCTATTGGGTATTTTGGCAAAAGGTTTTCTTACTAGAATACAGTGGCTACTCTGCCTGGTAAGCGCATACCACAAAGAAAAAAAGACTTTGAATAACTCTCCAAAGGGAAGAAAAGCGGCCTAATCTCTAGAAGAAAATCCCTGAGTCTTAACTGAATACTACCAGGAAATTCTGACAGCAAAATGAAACAGAAGAAAATTTCAATTCAAAATTTGTTCTATAAAATGAAGTCTAAATACGTTAAAAGCCCTTAGTATCTAGCAATCCACAAACATTCTGTTGAGACTCATATGAACTGTGGTGTTGGAGAAGACTCTTGAGAGTCACTTGGACTGCAAGATTAAACCAGTCAATTCTAAAGGAAATCAATCCTAAATATTCATTGGAAGGACTGATGCTGAAGCTGAAACTCCAATACTTTGGCCACTTCATGCAAAGAGCTGACTCATTAGAAAAGACCCTGATGCTGGGAAAGATTGAGGGCATGAGGAGAAGAGGACAACAAAGGACGAGACAGTCGGATGGCATCATCAACTCACTGAACGTGAGTTTGAGCAAGTTTCGGGAGATGGTGAAGGACAGGGAAGGCCGGCATGCTGCAATCCATGGGGTCGCAGAGTCAGACACGACTGAGCAACTGAATAACAACATATATTATCAGCCCAATTCTAATTACTGAGATTATAAATCAAAGGAAAGGTAATAAATTATAATCTATCAGATGTTTTGTTAAGAAGTCTAATAGAAAAACATCTGTTTCTGCTTTACTGATTGTGCCAAAGCCTTTGACTGTGTGGATCACAACAAACTGTGGAAAATTCTGAAAGAGATGGGAATACTAGAGCACCTGACCTGCCTCTTGAGAAATCTGTATGCAGGTCAAGAAGCAACAGTTAGAACTAGACATGAAACAATACACTGGTTCCATATTGGGAAAAAGAGTACATCAAGGCTGTGTATGGTCACCCTGCTTATTTAACTTATATGCAGAGTACATCATGAGAAACACTGGGCTTGATGAAGCACAAGCTGGAATTAAGATTGCCAAGAGAAATATCAATAACCTCAGATACACAGATGACACCACCCTTATGGCAGAAAGTGAAGAACTAAAGAGTCTCTTGATGAAAGTGAGACCATTGTGTACATTATGTCTTCATTAAAATGTAATACCTATTCTAAAAATAAATAAATAAAGTGAAAGAGAAGAGCAAAAAAGCCGGCTTAAATTCAACATTCAAAAAGCTAAGATCATGGCATCCAGTCCCATCACTTTGTGGGAACTAGATGGGAAAACAATGGAAACAGTGAGAGACTTTAATTTTGGGGGCTCCAAAAATCACTGCAGATGGTGACTGCAGCCATGAAATCAAGACTCTTTCTCCTTGGAAGAAAAGCTATGACCAACCTAGACAGCATAATAAAAAGCAGAGGCATTCATTACTTTGCTGACAAAGGTCCATCTAGTCAAAGCTACGGTTTTTCCAGTAGTCATGTATGGATGTGAGAGTTGGACTACAAAGAAAGCTGAGCAATGAAGAATTGATGCTTTTGAACTGTGGTGTTTGAGAAAACTCTTCAGAGTCCCCTGGACAGCAAGGAGATCAAACCAGTCAGTCCCAAAGGAAATCAGTCCTGAATATTCATTGGAAGGACTGATGTTGAAGCTGAAACTCCAGTATTTTGGCCACCTGATGCGAAGATTTGACTCACTGGAAAAGACTCTGATGCTGGGAAAGATTGAAGGCGGGAGGACAAGGGGGTGACAGAGGATGAGATGGTTGGATGCATCACTGACCCTATGGACATGAGTTTGAGTAAGCTCCGGGAGTTGGTGATGGACAGGGAAGCATGGCATACTGCAGTCCATGGGGCTGCAAAGAGCTAGACACAACTGAGTGAACTGAACTGAACAGAAAAAATCTTATCACTAAAATGGAAATTATGGAAAACCTCTCCCTTGTAAGACATACTTCCTGTGATGACTCTTTCAAGTGAGAAATAACTTAGAACATTTTAATGATTCTATTAGGAAAGCAAATTTGGTAGAAGCTTATTAGAATAAATGATTTATACATAATTATTATTTCTTTTAAAAATCAATATTGTCTATTGTGGGTCTGAAAACTCATTTTTAATCATTTGTAAATCAAATATTAAAGATGAAAACTGACAGATACACATTCAGTCAACTGATTTATTTCATATCAAACCAAAAGTTCCTGCAGAAGCAATATTACTATTCTCTATTATGGACAGTGGTTCAGGGAGTTCCCTGGTAGCCTAGTGGTTAGGATTCTGGGCTTTCTCAACTGTGGCTTGGGTTCAGTCCCTGGTCAGGAAACTGGGATCCCACAAGTCATGGTGCCAAAACAAAAACAAAAACAAAACAATGGTTCAAATGAAAGAAAGGTCAAAAAAACTATTTATTGAGTTTGTTTTCCAGAAAGTTTCAAGAATTTTGACAAATTCTAAAAGAAAAAAAGTGGAAATCCTGCAAGCTAGATCACATTGATGACTACGGAACACAGTTAAGCTCACTAGGAATAAACTACATGAAAAACTAATGCATTGTAGCCAACATTCATGTTGCTGTAAAATATATTTACATTCACTTTATCATACTTCACTCACTGTTAGAAACAAAATTTAGAAATATACAACATTCCAGATATAAATTCCAGAAAAAAGCCAGAAATTCACTCACATTCATCTTTACTTAAGAACTGAAATAAATGTACTGCTAGACTTTTTATTTTCTTAAAGTAGTTTCAGTCAAGAAGCTACCCATTCTCTTCCCCAATGTCAGATGTTAAAAGTAGATAAAATCAAATTTATAGTAAATGAGTAAAATTTTAGAATTTGAATGTCAAAATATACAATGGCTATATAGAAAGAAATTCCCAATACTGGCTCCAAATCTAATAAAAGCCTTCAAAATAAAGTACTTGCAGCTCATTGTCTATGCGGGCCAAGAAGAGTCACAAGTTCTTGCTGGGATCTTTTCCCCATTTTAACAGCTTGGTACCATTAGTAGCAACTTTCATAGCAAGCAAGTCTTCGTATATTTTAAAGTGGTGTTTCAGAATGATGTAACATACCAGAGGTAAGGCAAGAAGCCTCAACTAACCATTTGCAACAGGGACTAAAGGTAGGTACTCACCAACATAGCCATATGTGATGCCAGATGTGTTCTCCAGCAGGAAAGGCATAGTTTTTGTTTTTTCTGTCTCAATTGTTCTCTTTTTAAAAGTATAAATAACAAAAGGTATTTTCTTGCTGACAATAATGCAGGTGAGCTGAATTTTAGGATGTATAAAAGGATACAAACACAGCTAAAAAAGAAGATCTTTAATACAGCTACTTTTCTCTACATGGAATAGAATCTAAAATGAAGTTCATATAGACTTCAAGTGGGAATGGAAACCAATATAGCCTTTCTAGAATTCAATTTGGTAATACACATCCAAGACTTTTAAATGAACATTTATCTAGGAATTTACCATATAGATATCATCACCTCAATCAGGTACATCTGCACACACAGTGCGTCTCAAGTTTTAGCATGCATCAGAATCACCTAAAGAACTTGTAAGACATAGCTGGGACCCAACAGAAGAGTTTTTGATTTTGTAAGCCTGGGTAAAGGCAAAGAATTTGCATTTCTAACAAATTCCCAGTTAATACTGATACTGCTGGCCCAAGAACCATACTGAGAACCACTGATACATAGCAATGTACTCTATGAAGCCACTGAAAATGAAGTATATCTATATGATATATATAAGCAGTAGTGTGCTGATAAAATGGCTCTGGATGGAAATGAGCAGGGAAGGGGAAGCCCTGATTTGTAGCCATTTGCCAGTTTCTTTAGTTTAACTACTTCCACCATACTTAACACTAAGTTACCAATAATATGGGCTTGCAATTAATTCTTTAATTACTGGTTCTGGTGAGTTGATAATTTAGAAAAACATAATGGTCATAAATTATTGGCAAGTGAAAATTTAAGTTATGAAATTGTATATATGATCCTATTAATAAAATACACACTTGTGTATGTATATATGAATTTGTACGTGTATGCATAATTTAAAGATCAGAACGATATAGCCATATTAATAGCAATTACCTCTGTATTAGAGATAACCTTTTTATATTTGCCTATTTGTAGTTTCAAAAATAAATACAACAAACAAGTATTATTTTGGTAACTTTTTTAGTCAATATGCAAGGGAGATAAACGATGTCTAAGTAAAGAGATGCTCAACCTCACAATCACAGAAATGTAAATTAAAATACTACTTTATTACAATCAGACTCAAGAGACTAAACAGATGGATAAAACCAAATGCTGGTGAGAATTTAAGGAAATGGGAACCCCAATACACTGCCGGTGGGAGCATAAACTGGGCAATCATTCTAGAAAACAATCTGGCAGTATTTAGTGAAATTAAGTATGTGTATGGATCATAAATCAGGAATTCCTTTCTTCAGTGTAGACTACAGAGAAGCCTTTGTACAAGTCAACAGGGGATATGTATAAGGAAGTTCACAGCAGTTCTACTGTATTAGTAATTTTTAAGCCACATCTAGAAATCTGTTATCAGATAAATAAGTAAAATGTAGAAATGCACATAAAATGCAATATTATACAACAGTCAGTAGATATTAACTAGATTTACACATTATGTTTAAATCTTAAAATAATGTTGAGCAAAAAAGAATAATTGAAATTCCCAGCACAAAACCATTACACCAAGTCCCAGAATTCAAGCCAGTTTCACCTTGCATAACCAAAATCTCACAACTAAATTTAAAATTCATTTTGTTTCCATGTTTCTCACAGTACCCAGAAAAATATTACGTAATTATAAAGCACCTATGTGTTGAACATCATACTGAAACAACATGAATGCATTTCTAAAGTGAAATGAATGTTATTATACAACAGGGACAGATACTATTTATTGACTACCCAAAAAGCCACTCCCAATCCTTCCTTCCTTCTTGTCTCTCACTATAGAGACCAGTTAGAGGTGTCCATAAAACCCATTTTGGCCCATGCGACATTAGCAGCACTTATGAACAAGTCACTTCCAGGAAAGCTTTTTCTTGGCCTGGATCTTTTGCTGTCCTCTGTAACTGTGGCAGTTATCTTAGGACCATGAAGGCAAAGCAAATTACAAAGATATAGGCCCCAACACCGTTGAGTCACTGAAGCAACACGAGCAACTGCCTTTTCAGTCTTACGTAAGGAAAACAAACTTCTCTTTGTTTAAGCTTTGTAATTACTTATCTTTATACAATCCTTTTATTTCACCATATCAGAAACTCTATATAAGTAATAAATTAGCCTGACAAAGTTCTAACCTTCTGATAAGGTACTGTAATGAGTATCTGCTTAGAGTACTACAAGAAGTCTGAGCTGAGGGAAGAATGAGACAGAATAAGAATACAGAATCAAGAAGTTCTCTAGGCTCTGAATTGCACACATTGGAAGAGCCCAGACACTCATATTAATCCATAAGAGTATTCATCAGGACAATCATCTCCGTGAACAAATAACTTAAGCCTTCAAGTGTCAAAACACACACCTGGAACACTAAGACTACTGTCCAAAACAACTCATACTGTTAATATTCCTAGGTATGATAATGGTATTAGGTAATGGTACTATTCTTTCAACATTCTAATGGATTTTAGAGCTCCATGATAAAAAGTAGGTGTTAATATTAATTTCCTCGTTTGAGTATTGTGTTTTAGCTATATAAGATGTAACCACTTGGTAAATGGCACAGAACCTTCCTGTCATCTTTTTACAACGTCCTATTAATTTAAAATTACATCAAAACAAAATGGTAAAACAAAAATGTTGGAAGAATTTCCAACAGTTTAGTAATCACTATAAAACCTGGATAGAATGCATGAACAGTGAGAGGGCAGACATCAGAAGCAGGAGGAAATATAATCTTGCAGCCTACAGAACACAGATCACAAACACAGAAGGCTAGACAAAATGAGATGGCAGAGGAGTGTATTCTGGAAGAAGGAACAAGATAAAATTCCAGAAAAAAACTAAGTGAAGTGAAGACAGGCAACCTGTCCCCAAAGAATTCAGAATAATGATTTTTTAAAAAAAGATCCAAGATCTTGGAGAAAGAATGGGGGAATAGAACAGGAAAATATAAGAAATGTTTAATGAAGAACTAAAAGATATAAAGAACTAGCAAACAGAGTTGAGCAATATAGTAACTGAAATGAAAAATACATGAGAAAGAATCAATAGCAGAATAAATGAGGCAGAAAAATGGATAAGTGTGAAGACAGAGAGGTGGAAATAACTGCCACAGAACAGAGTAAAGAAAAAAGAATGAAAAGAAATAAGGACAGTCTCAGAGACCTACGGGACAACATCAAATGTACCTATATCCGCATTATAGGGGTCCCAGAAGAAGAGAGAAAGAAGGGGCCTGAGAAAATATTTGAAGATATAATAACTGAAAACTTCCCTAACATGAGAAAAGAAACAGTCACCCAATTCAGGAAGCAAAGAGAGACTCATACAAGATAACCCCAAGGTAGAACATGCCAAGATATTTGGCAAAATCGAACGACAANAAAAAAAAAAAAAAAACTGTAAAAAAACACGAACACACGGAGGCTAAAAAATATGCTATTAAATGACCAGTGGATCACTGAAGAAATCAAAGAGGAAATTTTAAAAAAACACCTAATGGCAAATGACAATGAAAACACAATAAAAAAAAAAAAGAATGCATGAACAGCTATGTGAAGACTCTGAAATGTAAACATCAGAGGTAGATCGGTGAAAAGCAACAGAATTTGCTGTTTATCAATGCACTTGCTGTAAGTTTAGCATTTTTCCTCCTCTAGTATCCCCCAGGCTGAACTCAGCACAGCCCAAAACCCAGAAGTGAACACAATGGTGGAGGCAGAGATACTGGAGAAACCCTCTAGCTCTGGCTCAAGGACAGAAAATAGGAGTGTCCGACTTTGTATGGCTCCTCTAAAGGGAACTTCCTAAGTGCAAAGAAAGCAGGGAAATCACTAGGGTATTTTTCATTCTCCTTTCTCTCCATATTCTCATGTCGCAGTCCCTAGGCCTTCTGTGGGGGATGCAAAGCAACAATAGAAAAATCAATTAGGAATGGAAGCCTCCAGGAGCAAAAACTCTTGAGGGGACTATTCCTCTCTGTTCAACAGAACCCTGCTTCCAAGTGGACAGGCCAAACTCCATTTTTTGCCCTTTTCTCTCCCTGTTCTCGAGAAAATATCTCCACAAAGTTGTTTATGAGCTCTGAGCCCCCTCTCACCTGTGACGGTATGAATCTGATGCCAATTAACATCATATAACCTTTGAAAACAGAGAAAATGAGCAGACCTCCAACCAAATCCCTGACTGATCAGTGAGAGGAACACATATAGGACAGAGCTGAAAAGCACTGACAGAGCTGTGAAAACTGAATTGACATTGGAATCACAACCCATAGAATGCTAAAACAAAAATATCAACATTTTTCACAGAAAGTAAACAAAACCTAGAATCTCATTATATAAAACTCAGATTGAATGTCCAGGATACAAACCAAAATTAGTCAGCCTGAGAACCACAAAAATCTCAGCTCACATGGGAAAATACAACATTGATGAAGAGATGAACTTAGATATTAGAATTACCCCAGGACTTTAAAGCAGCTATTGTAAAAATGATCAAATAAATATCAAACACTCTTGAAATAATTGTTAAATTAGGAATCACCAGCAAAAAAAAGCCCAGAAGACAAAGAACAATAGAAATTTTAGAACTGAAGTTGTGAAGATTTCAATGTCCTTTGAATTAAAATATACTTTTTCTTTCTCTCCCAATTTAATGTTTTCCAAAAAATCAAACTACTGAAATATATCCAGTCTAAAAAAAAAAAAAAAAATTAAACTGGAATGAAAAGATTCAGAAACCATACACCTCACTTAATGAACCAGGGGGGCACCTCCACTCTTCTTCCTCATCCTTAAGTAACCCCTCAATGTAAACTGACCTTTTTTCAGACTCCAACTTAGGTAAAATACTATCAATCTTCAGGGCACAGATCAAATGCCATATACATGAAGCAAGTAAGAAAGCAAGTAATATTTCTCACCTATAAACTCAAGAAGTACTAAAAATTGCACACTGAAGTTTGGCATCTATGTAAGACACATAATTTCTTTTTTATGGTTATTATAAATAAACTAATAGACCTAATAGATCTCTTCTAATAGATTTAAAATTCTTTAAGACCATGAAGTTTTGGCTCCCATTTCTTATCTACCTCAACATCTTCAATGAATTGATTAGTACAAATCTGTTGAACTGAACTTCAATTATTAAAAGATCTTTCAAACAAAATGTATGAGAGAACTTTGAGCTATATCAAAACTTTCAGCTTCTGTGTTTTAGTTTATGATCAAAATCTACAGAATGACAAATAATTATTTGCATACAAAAAAATGAAATAAGCATTTACTGTATAGCACAGGAAACTATATTCAACATCTTGTAATAACCTAAAATAGAAGATAATTTGAAAAAAATACATATATATGTATATAACTGAATCACTTTGCCTACATTAACACAGTATTGTAAATCAACTACACTATAGTTTTCTTAAAAATGAAGAAACATGTAACATGGAAAGAGACATTTCCTTAATCCTTTTCTTACAAAAGTTTCTTTTAAAAGAAATATTAAAATTTAGTTCCCCCAAAGTCAAGCAAATAGAACACAAGGGAATTTAGCTATAACTTGTAAGGATAAAACAATTAAAATTGATCCTTAAAAATGGGATTAACTTAAAATTGTAATAACCACATTCAACTTCAAACAAACAGCTGTAATGCTAACAGTTACTATAAGTAAGTGCTAGTAGCTCAGTCATGCCCGACTCCTTGCAACCCCATGGACTGTAGCCCATCAGCATCCTCAGTCCATGAGATTTTCCAGGCAAGGATACTGGAGTAGCCATTTCCTTCTCCAGGGGATCTTCCCAACCCAGGGATCGAACCTGGGTCTCTCATACTGCAGGCAGATTCTTTACCGACTGAGCTACAAGGGAAGCCCAAAGTGAAAGTGAAATCGCTCAGTCCTGTCCTACTCTTTGCGACCATATGGACTGCAGCCCACAAGGCTCCTCCACGCATGGGATTCTCCAGGCAAGAATACTGGAGTGGGCTGGCCCTCAAATTTCTTAAGTATATACAACAATGCCATACTATAAAACAACAATAGGTGATTATAGAATCAACTTTCCACTCTACCTTCCCAAAATCCAATTTAACGTCTATCCTTTGGCCTAAAAAATAAGATAGTTCACTACAAGTAAAAGACACCAAAATCAGTACTATGTACAGTGGAAAGAGCATCCACTCTTTGGAATTAATCCTGGGTTTAAATTCTCCTTCTGCCTTTCAAAGTCATTTTATCAGTCTAGGCTTGTCTCCTCAACTGTAAAACCATCTATCTCATCTGGATTAAAGAAAATATATACATGGCTTAACATAGCATCTGGTACACAAATAAATGTAAACAGCAGTTGGTATTGTCATCATTTCACCACTGGCACAACCACTGAGAAAAAGCTCTTTTTCAGCTTCTCCAAACCACAGTTGTCCTGCTCACATAGGAATTCTGATATCATTCACTCTGATTACTAATGAAAATCTTTAATTTCTAAAAAGATTCAGTATCAAGAGTCTTCTTTCTCTGTACCTGAGATCAAACTATCTGAAGGCCTTTTGAAGAAACAAACAGTACTTATGACAGAAGTCTCAACGCATCACCTTGATTGCTCTGAAACCTTTTCATTAACAACTGCTACTATCCTTTCCAACTAAATTAATGACCCCTTTGAAATCACGAAACTCTGCATCTCCACTAGATAGTGTGGCATTACTTTTTTTTTTCTTTTTTGAAAAAGACAAGGCTTAATTTAGAAAATACAGAGAGAAGCTAGATTTCTAAATGATTCCAAAAATGATAAAAGTAGAAAATTCTGGGAATTCCCTGGCAGTCCAGTGGTTAGGACTTGGCACTGACACAGCATGGCATAGGTTCAACCCCTGGTCAGGGAACTAAGATTCCACAAGCCTCAGGGAATCACCAAAAAAGGAGAGAGAGAAAAAAAATTCTGCATCTAACAAGTAATTATCCAAATTTTGATAATCTCTGGATTTAGGACAATCGTAGGGGGTGGGAGAAGGTACCCAAATACACATTTTTAAAAAGAAAAAATTTAACCTAACCTACTTAACAGGTCTTCCCTGGTGGCTCAGATGGTAAAGAATCTGCCTGCAATGCAAGAGACCTGGGTTTGATCCCTGGGTCAGGAAGAGATATCCTGGAGAAGGAAATGACAACCTACTCTACTTTTCTTGCCTGGGAAATCCCATGAAAAGAGGAGCCTGGAGGGCGGGCTATAGTCCATGGGGTCACAAAAGTCAGACACAACTTGTGACTAAACCACCACCATAGGGTCTAAACTAGGATGAGGCAAGTGAGGTACCCTAGCACAGAATTTAACAAGGTACTTACTCTCAGGATCATGCAAAGGACTCCCCCATGAGGCTACTACTCATTCATTTATTCAACACATATTGGATGAATAGGCCTACTCCTTGTCCTTAAGGACATAGCAGTCCAGTGAAGGATGCCAATACACTAATACATAATTGCAATTCAGTCTGAGAATTGCTATAATAAAGGTAGATACTACCTACAGAGGTATCACAGAAGATGAAGTGGTTAAACTGGCTTGGGTGAGCCACGGAGCAATTCAAAGAGGCAATTTATCTGGAGTTCAAATAATTTATCATAGTACTCCCAAGAGGCTAAGGTGGGCAGGAAACAGCATTCTAGGAAAAGGGAATAGCTGGCAAAAGCTCAAAGGCAGAATGTATTGAAGGAACTATAGGAATTTGGTGAGAATAATCTAAAAGGAAGCAGTGAGCTATAAAACTGAAGTGGTAGCTAGAAAACAGTTAAGAGTTTAGGCCCATAAGGTAGGGGTCTGTAAACATCACATTTAGAAATTTATTTCACAACCAGTAGGGTATAATTATGAGTGGTAAATCAGACCTGTGACTTAGGATAATTCTGGTTACTTTGTTTTCTGACTGTTCTGGACTAGAACAGTGACCTCCAAATTTTTTTGATCCTGTACCCCATTACTAAAATATTTTTAGCATATCCTTCAATGTGTGTGCATTTTTTACTATATCTGGATAATACTATAGTCACATATTGATCACATAAGTAGAAAAGGTTTAAAGCATGAGATGATAAATATAATAACACATATATAATAAGAGTCAAAAAGGAGAAACAATCCAAAGGCCTATCAACAATGAATGAATTTTTTTAATGTGGTTTCGCCATACAATGGAATACTACTCAATAATAAAAAGGAACAATGCTGCTTGATACACGCTACAGTATGAACCTCAAAAACATTAAGCTAGGGACATCCTTGGCAGTCCAGTGGTTAAGACTTCATCCTCCAACGCAGGGGGTATGAGCTTGATCCCTGATCAAGGAGCTAAATTCCATATGCCTCACCACAGTCAAAAAACCAGAACATAAACAACAGAAACAATACTGTAACAAATTCAATAAAGACTTTAAAAATGGTCCACATCCAAAAAAATGTTTAAAAAAAAAATTAACCTAAGTGAAAAAGGCCAGACACGAGATTCCATATTATATGATTCCAACTATGTGAAATCTCCAGAAAAAGCAAATTTTTGAAATACAAAGTAGATTACTGACTACCTGAGGCTGGACATAAGTACAAGAATTAATTGCAAACGCATACAAGGGATTTGGCAGGGGGGTGGGGGAGTGGAAATGAAGACATTCTAAAACTGAATTTTGGAGACTGTAGGTCAACTACACATCAAAAACAAAACTTACAGAAAAAAAAAGATCAAATTTGTGGTTACCAGAGGGAGGAGAGTGGAGAAGGGGAGAATTACATGAAGGCAAACAAAAGGTACAAACTTCCAGTTATAAGTATGTACTAGGGATATAAGGTACAACATGGTAAATATAATGAATACTGCTGAATGTCATAAATGAAAGTTAACAAAGTAAATCCTAAGAGTTCTCGTCACAAGGGAAAATTTTTTCCTTTTAATTTTACTATGGGCTTCCCTGGTGGTTCAGTTGGTAAAGAATCCACCTGCAATGCAGGAGGCCTGAGTTTGACCCCTGGGCTGGGAAGATCCCCTGGAGGAGGGCATAGCAACCCACTCCAGTATTCTTGCCTGGAGAATCCCCATAGACAGAGGAGCCTGGAGGACTGCAGTTTTTCCTTTTGTTATACTATGAGATGACAGATAAGTTTCACTGAGAGAAGAAAGAAACAAAGTGAAGTCGCTCAGTCGTGTCCAACTCTTTGCGACCCCATGGACTGCAGCCTACCAGGTTCCTCTGTCCACGGGATTTTCCAGGCAAGAATACTGGAGTGGGTTGCCATTTCCTTCTCCAGGAGATCTTCCCGACCCAGGGAATGAACCCGGGTCTCCCACATTGTAGGCAAACGGTTTACTATCTGAGCCACCATCCACTGAGAGGAGAAAGGAGCGACAGAGGATGAAATGGTCAGATGGCATCACTGACTCAATGGAAATGAGTCTGAGCAACTCTAGGAGATAGTGAAGGGCAGGGAAGCCTCGTGTGCTGCAGTTCATGGTATGGAAAAGAGTTGGATATGACTTAGTGATTGAATAACAACAAATTTACTGTGATAATCACTTCATGATGTATATAAGTCAAATCATTATGCTGCATACCTTAAACTTATACATTGCTGTACTTCCTGGTGGCTCAGATGGTAAAGAATCCTCCTGCAAGGTAGGAGACCCGAGTTCTATCCCTGGGCTGGGAAGATCCCCTGGAGGAGTACATGGCAACCCACTCCAGTATTCTTGCCTGGAAAATCCCCATGGACACAAGAGCCTAGTAGGCTACAGTCCATAGGGTTGCAAAGAGTCGGACGTGACTGAGCAACTAAGCTTATGCTTAGTTATGCTTACATTATAGTCTAAATATTTAGAGCATTATGTCTANAATGAACCCGGGTCTCCCACATTGTAGGCAAACGGTTTACTATCTGAGCCACCATCCACTGAGAGGAGAAAGGAGCGACAGAGGATGAAATGGTCAGATGGCATCACTGACTCAATGGAAATGAGTCTGAGCAACTCTAGGAGATAGTGAAGGGCAGGGAAGCCTCGTGTGCTGCAGTTCATGGTATGGAAAAGAGTTGGATATGACTTAGTGATTGAATAACAACAAATTTACTGTGATAATCACTTCATGATGTATATAAGTCAAATCATTATGCTGCATACCTTAAACTTATACATTGCTGTACTTCCTGGTGGCTCAGATGGTAAAGAATCCTCCTGCAAGGTAGGAGACCCGAGTTCTATCCCTGGGCTGGGAAGATCCCCTGGAGGAGTACATGGCAACCCACTCCAGTATTCTTGCCTGGAAAATCCCCATGGACACAAGAGCCTAGTAGGCTACAGTCCATAGGGTTGCAAAGAGTCGGACGTGACTGAGCAACTAAGCTTATGCTTAGTTATGCTTACATTATAGTCTAAATATTTAGAGCATTATGTCTAAGAAAACAATGTACATACCTTAATTTAAGAATGTTAATCACCATCTGAGCCTTCAGAGTAATAATCTTTTGCAACAATAACACCAAAGATCACTGATCACACCATAACAAATATAATGAAAATAAAAATGTCTAAAATAGTGTGAGAATTACCCAAATGTGACACAGAGACATGAGGTGAGCAAATGCTGTTGGAAAAATGGCGTAAACAGACTTGTTCCATGCAGGATTGCCAAACTTTAAATTTGCCAAAAATTCAGTATCTGCAGAGCACAGTAAAATGAAGTAAGCATCTACTGTAATGTAAAAAGTAATACAGGTATCTATGCAAAGTAACTTCCTAATAGACTAGGAAAGAAAGTCGGAAGAGAAAAGGCTGGTTGGGGCCTATCTGATAGTTGAAAGACACCACTAAGACCTAAATGCAAGACAGTGATAGTGAGAATGCAAATCTAGAGCTTCAACAATTCAACAACAACAAAAATCCAAACAATTTGATTAGAAAAAAGGTGAAGGACTTGAACAGATATTCCCCAAAGAAATTGTATTTGTATAAAAGTCAACAAGCATGTGAAAAAATGCTCAGATGGCTTCATAAAGACCATTACTGAAAAACAAACAAGAGTTGGTGAGGATGTGGAGAAACTGGAACCTCTCTGTATTGTTAGTGAAAATGTAAAATGGTACAGCAGCTATGGAAGCAGTATGTCAAAATTTAAACAAAGTACCACAATTCCACTTTTGGGTATACACACAAAAGAATTGAAAGCATGGGCACAAAGAGATATTTGTATATCAATACTCATAACAGCATTATTCACAACAGCCTAAAGGTGGAAGCAATCCAAAGGTCCAACAAAGGATGAATGGATAAATAAAATGTACTATACACAAACAATGGAATGTTATTCAGCCTTAAAATGAAAGAAACTGATACATGCTACAGCGTGCATGATCCTCAAGGACGCCATGCTAAGTGAAATAAGCCAGTCGCCATACTATAAAGAGTATACAATTCCATTGACATGAGGCAAGAATACACAGAAGAACTGTACAAAAAAGATCTTCACGACCTGGATAATCACGATGGTGTGATNCTTGGACTGCAAGGAGATCCAACCAGTCCATTCTGAAGGAGATCGGCCCTGGGATTTCTTTGGAAGGCAATGCTAAAGCTGAAACTCCAGTACTTTGGCCACCTCATAAGAAGAGTTCACTCATTGGATAAGACGCTGATGCTGGGAGGGATTGGGGACAGGAGGAGAAGAGGACAACAGAGGATGAGATGGCTGGATAGCATCACTGACTCAATGGACCTGAGTCTGAGTGAACTCCGGGAGTTGGTGAAGGACAAGGAGGCCTGGCGTGCTGCGATTCACGGAGTCGCAAAGAGTCAGACACAACTGAGTGACTGAACTGAACTGAACTTACATGAGGTACCTAGAGTGATGAAATTTATACACAGAATATAGATTGCTGGTTGCCAGGGGCTAAAGGGAGAGGGGAATAGGGAGGTCTTTATTGGGTAGAATTTCAATTTTGCGAGATTTAGAGTTCTGCAAGATATGGGATATTGGTGGCAAAACAGTGTGAACATATTTAGTACCACTGAACTGTACACTTAAAGAATGATTAATATGGGGACTTCTGTGGCAGTCCAGTGGTTAAGTATCCATATTTTCAATGAAAAGGGCAAGGGTTCAAGCCTTGGTCAAGGAACTAAGATCCCATATGCTACATGCAACCAAAATAAGAAAAAAGATTAATATGGTCAATTCTACACTATGACAATGACTTCCCTACCACAAATTCTAAATACTTTTGTTAAACATTTCACATCTAATATATTGGAAACCAGCTTCCCAAATAATTCTCAAATTATTAAAATAAACAAGAAAAAAAAAACACCCACATAGACTGTGAACAGAAATGATTAGCATTTTCTAGAAACAAAAAACCTAACTATAAATCTTATTTTTCATCTTGTTTATAAAGTTTTGTCTCTACTTTTGACTATAGCACCATGCTTTGTTGATATGAAATAAAACTCAAAATTGATTTTACTTCTTGTTTAGGCATCTTATTTTCAGTATATTTCAGTAAATAAGAGCACACAAAATTCTTATTGGACTCATACATCATAATTTCCTGCAAATATTCATTTTTTTCATTTATTACACCCCTGTTTATATTCTTTATCTTAAAAGTAATGCAAATCGTGGCAAATCACGTAGTTCAAAAATGGCTACAATGGCAGATTCCATGCCATATGCTCTTATAATCTTATGTTGATACTCTTCCCTTCAAGTGGTAGGGTTCAATGTCCAGCTACTCCTCTGAACCTGGGGAGACCTTCATGACTACCTCAACCAATAGAAGAGAGCAAAGTAACAGTATATGACTTCCAAAAACTAAGTCAAATATGCCATACAACTTCACCTTGCTCTTTCGGATGCTCTCTCTTGGAACCCAGCCAACACTGCTGTGAGGAAACCAAAAAGTAAAAAACAGAGGTCATATATAGGCATTCTGGCCCATAGCCCAGGCCCCTACCAACTGCCTGTATCAACCACCAGACACAAGAGTGAGCAAGCCTTCAAATGATTACAGCTCAGGGGAATGAGCTACCCCCTTTCCTCCAGCAACCTCACCTCATTCCACTTGTTAACAGACAAGCTGTCCCCGCCAAGCGAGCTTTTCCCAAATTACAGATACACAAGCAAAATAAATGACTGATAGGCCTAAAACCACAAAGTTTTGAGTGGTTTGTTATGCAACAATAAATAAGTAATACAAGTTCATAAATACAATCTGGAAAATGTACAAAACGAGAAAGAAAAAAACTTTAATTATCCTAAATTTCACCACAGTTATCATTTGACACATATTTTACAAGCAAGAAAATCTTTCACCCCAACCAAATAAGATTCCAAATGCTTTGTTTTTAATCAGCTTAAAGGGTTAAATTCTTAAAGGCAGTCAACTGCTTGCATCTAATAAGAAATAGGAAGGAAGACTATTAGCATTCACCCTACTTTTTTTAATTCTCTCTTTCACTTACCTGTCCTGAGTGATGTGTCTGAGGATTGCTAGCCCACCAATATTCCAATCTATGGATGTGGATTGAGATCTTGGGTTATAACAGCAGCTGCGCTGGCCTTCTTCCTTGGAAGAAGTTGCTTAAGCCCCAAATCTGAAATTTTCAAAGAAAGAAAATACTCAATATAGATGTCTTTTTAAAATCACTTATAATTCCACCTCTACAACTGAATAGGGGCTATTAGAGGAGGGTAAGATTACACAGAGTGAATCCACAGGTTTCACTAAAATGGATTTGGGTAATACGGATTTAATCCAGTTCTGCTTCTTAACAATTACAGGATTTTAGTGAAGGCACAAATTGTGCTAGTCCTGAATATCCACTGGAAGGACTGATGCAGAAGCTGAAGANACTGAATAGGGGCTATTAGAGGAGGGTAAGATTACACAGAGTGAATCCACAGGTTTCACTAAAATGGATTTGGGTAATACGGATTTAATCCAGTTCTGCTTCTTAACAATTACAGGATTTTAGTGAAGGCACAAATTGTGCTAGTCCTGAATATCCACTGGAAGGACTGATGCAGAAGCTGAAGATCCAATACTTTGGCCACCTGATGCAAAGAACTGACTCATTGGAAAAGACCCTGATTCTGGGAAAGATTGAAGACAGGAGGAGAAGGGGGTGACAAAGGATGAAATGGTTTGATGGCATCAGAGGTTGAGATGGTTTGATGGCATCACTGACTTGATGGACATGAGTCTGAGCAAGCTCTGGGAGCTGGTGATGGACAGAGAAGCCTGGTGTGCTGCAGTCCATGGGGTAGCAAAGAGTCAGACACGACTGAGTGACTGAACTGAACTGAATCTCATCATGTGGTGAAGATTGAGGGAACAGGATCAAAATTTGGGGCTGAGAGTCAGTCAGAAGACCTGGATTTTAAGTTCAGTGATCATTCTGCCTTGCTGTTAAGAACTTAAGATACTTCTCTAGGATACATCAACTCTAAAAGGAGAAGACTGCATTTCTTGAATAGGTGCCAGCCATGACCAAAATATGGATTTAAAGTTACCAAACTGTGTTTACTATGAAACCATCCTTCCTACTATTTTGGTGTTAAAATGGTTTCTACGATGATGTGATAGACAGTACTAGTTGTGTTTTAAATACCCTAAAGAGTCAAAATCAAAAGTTATAAACCTACATAAACGATCTAAAATTTTTAGAAATTCTACTAATATTATTTACATGAATCAAATTCCTTTTACTTCTAACATTCTAAATATCCATTTATTACTCAACTAATATTATATACCTAACATGGGACAAGTACTCTACCAGTGGCTGAGGAGCCCTAGAAATATTTCAGACTAGTCTCTGCCCTAAAAAAATCTCCCAATGTAACAGGGAAATCAATACATAAACTTCAGATACAATTTAATAAGTTAAGTCTTCAAATAGAGGTTTTGCACCTGTGACAAATATATAGGAGGTAGAATAGCAGAATGAATGAGTTTTTAAATAAGCTGGATTTTGGACTGAGTTTTGTAGTTGTGTAAGAAATTACCTCTGTGATCCTCAATTTCCATATTTGCAAAACAGGTATGATACAGCTACCACTGAGTTATGGTAAATAGATAAGATATTAAAGGCAAAGAGTCAATCCACCCCAAAATTTGGCTTAATAAAATGATCTGGCACAAAAGGAATTATTTCAACACCGATTTACGCTCAGTGGTACCTTTCTCTACCAGCCTCTAGACAACAGAAGGACATACCAAGTTTGCTCCATTTTACATTTCTAGCACATAGTACAATCTCTTGTAAAGAAGAGGTATCAAATAGTTTATAAAGAAAAAAATGACTTATTAAATGAATGAATTCTCTTTTTCCCCATAGGAATTAAAGTTATAGTAGCTTGAAAGTAAAAATTCTTAAGATTTTTTATTCAAAACTAATTTTAAGTATATACATTAATCACCCAAACCTATGATATTGGAACCTGGATACGTATGCCTGTTTTGAAAAGCAAAATAAATTCACCATTGACAATGCCAAAAGTCGTGTTCCTGAATAAAAATATTCTTGAAAGTACGTATTTACCAAAAACTCTTCAAAACATTTTCCATGAATTATCTCACTTAATCCCGATAACAATGCTTATGAAATGGACTATTAATGTTATAATTTTATAACTAGAAAAACTAAGGTATAAAGAAGTTACTTTCAACATCACAGAACTACTAAGCAGGATTGATATTAAAAAAAAAAAAAAAAGGCTGCATGACCCCAGACTACTCTTTTATATTTTCCTTCAACTAAATAAAGGAAAAACAAAACAGATTTTACCAGAACTAGGAACATTTGCTCTAATGACTCTTAAAAAAACAAAAAAAGCACTAAACAAAGAGTCCTTTAGTATGTGTGCTAAACACAAACACATATAACACAGTCCCTGCTCTGAAAAGCCCCACAAACCAGTGCAGTAGTGTAAATTAACAAGACACATTCTTTTATTCTTTTAAATTTAATTATTTCAATGTTAAGCTTATCTGCAATTTCTTTCTCATTTACTTTACATTTATGTTACTTTTCCATTTATTTTATATTTCAATTACATTTCCAGGTATTACTACATTGAGTTTTCAGAATATATAGGAAAGGCTTATATGGTTCTAATGGAGAAGGCAATGGCAACTACTTCAGTACTCTTGCCTGGAAAATCCCATGGACGGAGGAGCCTGGTAGGCTGCAGACCATGGGGTTATAAAGGGTTGGACATGACTGAGCAAATTCACTTTCACTTTCATGCATTAGAGAAGGAAATGGCAACCCACTCCAGGGTTCTTGCCTAGAGAATCCCAGGGACGGTGGAGCCTGGTGGGCTGCCGTCTATGGGGTCGCACAGAGTCGGACATGACTGAAGCAACTTAGCAGCAGCAGCGGCAGTGTATGGTTCTAAAGTTAAATTATTTAGAGTTAAAAATTGGAAGACATTGGAAACTTATTTTATATGGACATCCACTTTCAGATAATTACATTATAAAAAACCTACAGAATAAGGAGAGTCGAAATTCATTTTCAGTAGAGGCTCTAACAAAACAATTTCAGATGTAAGTTGCATAATATATTTTTAGCATACAATGTGTTTTACTTCATTTTCTCCTTAGCCTGATTCTAGAACAGACTATAATGCTTTTGATGTTTTACTTTCAGTTTTAACAATTATGTTAAAAAAGAACTAAATACCAAAATAACAATAGGTGCAGCAAATGCTTTTTAAATATGCCAGAAATCGACTGGTACGTAACTAGTTAAAACACATTACATGTAGTTCATTTGATCATAATGAACCAATACAATTAAAGGAACACTGAGATTTATCTCAGTGTAATCCATGATTACATTTCACATCTTTCTGCCTATATAACAAACAATAACTAACCATATTATACCTATTTTCAAAGGAAACCAATATTACAATGACAGAAGCCATAATAAATTATGGGTGTTAGCAGTAATTTCCCAATATCTTCAGTCTGTAACAAATTAGTTGTTTATTAAAGAGGATATATGAATATATATTACTTCTAAAATAGT
This sequence comes from Neotragus moschatus, assembly GCA_006410615.1. NCBI lineage: Eukaryota > Metazoa > Chordata > Mammalia > Artiodactyla > Bovidae > Neotragus > Neotragus moschatus. The sequence continues at coordinate 1,380,194 of SJYA01001474.1, read as the reverse complement.
AAAAGAATGGGAGGAGGATATAAAAAACATAATTGGAAACAACAGCATTGTGAATTAACAGAACTAAATGTAAGGCTGCTGGTTCAAAGATTTCGCTTGCCAAATTTTTTCCTATGGGTAAATATTTGATATCCACTGGGCATTTTATACCACCTCCAAGATTAAGAGTCTTCTGCTAATTCTATGAAGATAAATGAACTCCTAGGTTATTTATTTTCCAAGTAGCTAATACTAGAGGAAGAGATCAGAAAAGGGCAACTTAAGCACACTTAAGCTTTATTCAGACCTATAACAAAGAAATCTGACATACTTTCCACACAGAATGTGTCTACAGGAAAAAATACATATACATATTAAAAAACAACAACCAGCATTTACTTTTTTAAAAAAACTAGAATCACCATCCCAGTTAGAATAAGTAAAAGAGGAGAGAAAATCTTCCCAATTACAAACTGAGTCCTCCTAGTCAATACTGTACTCATAAATTTTATCTGACTAGACAGTTAATTTTTATCATATCTGAAGAGCCTCATGTCTTTTACCTCCTAGTATCTTTTCAAAGGTTTTAGACCCTTTAAGACCATCCAGCCTTAGTTCGAGATGCCATCCCCAAAAAACAGATTACCTCCTCAATACTCCCTCTTTATATGTGAAATTAATAGCTCTTATAATTCCATTTCACCAAGGTCAAGTTCTGAGTGATGTGTTGCTCAGAACTCCAAGCCTGTGCTGCTGCTAACTCACTTCAGTCATGTCCGACTCTGTGTAACCCTAAAGACGGCAGCCCACCAGGCTCCCCCTTCCCTGGGATTCTCCAGGCAAGAACACTGGAGTGGGCTGCCATTTCCTTCTCCAATGCATGAAAGTGAAAAGTGAAAGGGAAGTCGCTCAGTCGTGTCCAACCCTCAGTGATCCCATGGACTGCAGCCTACCAGGCTCCTCCGTCCACGGGATTTGCCAGGCAAGAGTACTGGAGTGGGGTGCTATTGCCTTCTCCTACATGGGCCCAAATCCCTCCTCTCAAAAAGGTTAACAGGCTATTCTTTTTTCTTAATGAAATACTAATTCCTTGCTACTCAAACTGTGGTTCATAGACTGGCACTACAAGCAGCATCCAGAAGTTTGTTAGAAATGCAAAATCCCAGGGCCAACGTTGGACCTATTGGTTCAGAACCTGCAATTTAACAAGATCCTCATGTGATTCATACACACAGAAAAATTTGAGAGGCACTGTCCTTGTTCACTCTTTTAGGGTTTCTTCCTCCTGCTTTACAAGTTCCTCATTTCCTATCTGGCATATAAGGGACCAAATCCTTTTTCTTTTAAGCATATTAAAACCCACCAAAATGAAATAAGGACTCTTTAAATTAGTTCAAGCTGGTTTTAGAAAAGGCAGAGAAACCAGAGATCAAATTGCCAGTATCCGTTGGATCATGGAAAAAGCAAGAGAGTTTCAGAAAAACATCTATTTCTGCTTTATTGACTATGCCAAAGCCTTTGACTGTGTGGATCACAATAAACTGTGGAAAATTCTGAGAGAGATGGGAATACCAGACCACCTGACCTGCCTCCTGAGAAATCTGTATGCAGGTCAGGAAGCAACAGTTCAAACTGGACATGGAACAACAGACTGGTTCCAAATAGGAAAAGAAGTACGTCAAGGCTGTATATTGTCCCCCTGCTTATTTCACTTATATGCAGAGTACATTATGAGAAACGCTGGACTGGAAGAAACACAAGCTGGAATCAAGATTGCCGGGAGAAATATCAATAACCTCAGATATGCAGATGACACCAC
>SJYA01001474.1:1276387-1376411 GCA_006410615.1 Neotragus moschatus | reverse complement strand
TTGGAGAAGACTTTTGAGAGTCCCTTGGACTGCAAGGAGATCCAACCAGTCCATTCTGAAGGAGATCAGCCTTGGGATTTCTTTGGAAGGAATGATGCTAAAGCTGAAACTCCAGTACTTTGGCCACCTCATGCGAAGAGTTGACTCATTGGAAAAGACTCTGATGCTGGGAGGGATTGGGGACAGGAGGAGAAGGGGATGACCGAGGATGAGATGGCTGGATGGCATCACTGACTTGATAGGCATGAGTCTGAGTGAACTCCAGGAGTTGATGATGGACAGGGAGGCCTGGCGTGCTGCGATTCATGGGGTCGCAAAGAGTCGGACACGATTGAGTGACTGAACTGAACTGAAATTAGATCACAGAGTTCTTTATAACCTTCATTTCATAAAAGATTATAAACTCCATGAAGCCAGGGACTTGACTGTATCCTCAAAACCAAGACAGTGCCAGGCAAATATATATAGAGAGAACAAATTAGATAGCAGATGTTCCCTAAAGTCCTTGAACTCTTAATTTTTTGGTTCTTGCATTTGCTATGCAAGCAAAACTCTAAAGCAAAAAAAGCTAAAATAAGAAACCATCTAAATCTGCAAAATGAAAACTATTCCACTTTAAAGGGTTTGATCAAGGTCACAAGCCAGGTTCACGATTAAGTCCATAAGGCTCAACTTTCATCAAATCATTATAAGCATGATTTTATTTCATTATTATTTGTTGTTGTTCAGTGGCTAAGTTGTGTCCAACTCTTTGTGACCTCATGGACTGCAGCAACTAGACATCCCTGTCCTCCACTATAACCTGGAGCTTGCTCAAGTTCATGTCCATTGAGTTGATGATGCTATCTAACCATCTCATCCTCTGCAGCCCTATTCTCCTTTTGCCTTCAATATTTCCCAGCATCAGGGTCTTTTCCCATGAGTTGGCTCTTCCCATCAGAGCTTCAGCTTTAGCCTAAGTCCTTCCAATGAATATTCAGGGTTGATTTCCTTTAGGACTGACTGGTTTGATCTCCTTGCAGTCCAAGGGACTCTCAAGAGTCTTCTTTAGCACCAATTTGAAAACATCAATTCTTCAGCACTCAGGCTTTTTCATAGTCCAACTCTCATATCCATACATGACTACTGGAAAAGCCATAGCTTTGACTATACAGACCTTTGTCAGCAAAGTGATATCTTCACTTTTTAATATGCTGTCTAAGTCTGTCATTGCTTTTCCTCCAAGAAGCAAGCATCTTCCATTTCATGGCTGCAGTCATCATCCACAGTGATTTTGGAACCCAAGAAGAGAAAAATCTGTCACTGATTCTACTTTTTCCCCTTCTATTTGCCATGAAGTGATGGGACTGGATGCCATGATTTAGTTTTGTGAATGCTGAGTTTTAAGCCACCTTTTCCACTCTCCATTATTATATTCCAGGTCAAATGACTATAATACTTCCTCTACATATACATCCTCCACTAAAATCCAGTATTTAGCAAACTCAAATGTCCAGAAGAGTTGCGCACTTGGAGCTTAAAATGTACACAATTTCCAAATCCGTATATAAAAATCAAAGACTACATGGTATGATTAAGTTTTTTCAATCCTTATAAAGCTCACGTTGAAATCAAGACTAGAAACAAAAGAATAAAAGTATTGAAAATGTTAAAAAGAATCAGGAACCAGATATAGCAACAAGATACAGAAAAGATCAGGATTAAAAGTAATCAAAGGTTTCAAGGAATGAGACATAGGCAAAAGCAGTTACAAAGACAAAGAAAAATACCAACAGAAGCAGCATCTTCTTCAACAACCTCTAATGACACATAATGAAAGAAATTTTGAGAACAAGTAAAAAATTGTGGAATATCTCCTGGAGTTAATGTACCATTTCTCCAACCTACTATAGTCTACATATCTAAATTAACAAGTAAATATCTCCCGAATCCTTAAGAGATCAATAAAAAGTAAATTAGGTTCAATATGTACTTGTTTTCTATGGCAAGTAAGTATTGGTTTGGAAACGTTTTCATCAATCTTTATGAAGATTTTCATTAAAAAAAAAAAAAGTTAGACTTTTTATTCTTCACCTGCCTTTTACATTTCATTTTCCCAAACTACACACACACCCACCATTAAATCAGGGTGCGCCACAACCACCAGAAAAAAGAAACCAAACAGAAATTGTAAAGGACTAATAAAACTGGCTATAAAAAGTAAAGCAGCTACACGGCAAAAGAGATTATGAAGAAAAAATAAGAGATAAAAATGACAAATTGGGGGAAGTACCTATAATATAAAACAATATATACAAAATATTTAATATGCTTAGTATATAAGTTAATAAGAAAAAGTTAATGTTAACAATAAGAAAAAGATAGGAGCAGAAATATATGAATTCGCAACTCACAAAAGAAACAAAATTGTAAGCATAAGATGTTCAACTTCACTAGCAGTGACCAAGAGATGCAAATTACTATAATCTCAGATTAACGAATACTAAAAAGATCGATAATACCCAGTATTTCATAAAGCATGAGGAATCTGACACCCCTCTTCATTATTTGGGACTATATTTTTAAATAGTTTATAAGTATAAAAACTTTCAGGAAAATAATCACATTTCAAAATATGCCCATCTTTTGACCCAACAGTCTTACTTCTAAAAAGTTTATCCTAAGTAAATGGATGTGTGCAAATATGTCTGTACAAAAGAGCCATTACACATGCCAAGCTGATGAATATCTGATGAATAAATGAACCATAATAGTGCTTATTACAGCAAGAACTGTTAATGATAGAAACATCTACAAATAAACCAGGACATATCCATAGTCTGGAACCCTATGCAGCCAGCCACTGCAAAATTACAGAAACAGACCTATAATTATTTATTAAAAATATATCTATAATACAAATGCAAAAGAAAGCCAGTAAAATGTATGTCCATTCCTCTGCACCGCCCCCCCCCCCCCCCCGCAAAAACACAGAATTACCATGCAATCCAGCAATTCCATTACTGAGTGTATACCTAAAAGAACTGAAAGCAGGACTCATACAGATATTTGTACACCGATGTTCACAGTAGCATTAGTCACAACAGCCAAAAAATGGAAACAATCCAGGTGGCTGGTAGATACTCAGAGTAGTTATATTCCTAGAGACAGAGAGCAGAATGGAAGTTGCTATGGGCTGTGGGGAGAGCAGCACAGAAAGTTAACCTTGAATAGGTACACAGCTTCATTCTGGAAAGTTCAAGTTCTGGAGATGGATGGTGGGGATAGTTGCACAATCATGTGAATATACTGAATGCCACTGAGCTGTATACTTAAAAATGGTTAAAACAGTAAATTTTATGTTACATATATTTTGCTACAAAAAAACAATAATGCAAACCATACACAACTTCTAGACTGAATGAATACAATGCCTATTTATTATTTTTGAGTCCTACAGTCATAAAAACAAGATTTAAAACTTTATATACACACAGTTTTAGTGCTAGCTAAAACTATACACACACACACACACACACACACATACACACACACACACACACAACAGTAACTTGGTTATTCCTGTTAAGAGTCATCAAGACTTTTTTATTGTACCAAGTACAAATATTCTCCCTCTGAGATTCAGAGCATAGCTCTGTAAGTTACAATTCTAATAATTCTAAATAACTATAAACACTGAATCAGAGTTAGAACATGTAGTTCTCTGCTTTACTTTATAATTAGTTAAGATTAAAGTCAAATAAATAAATTCCCATGTAAATTAACTCTTTTCCTCTTCAGTGAAAAATATTCTAGCTATTTAATCTGCAAACAGAATGAAGACTTTAAGAAAGAGGAAATACCTGAAGTATCTGAATATGTACTAGCAAGCCACCAGAAAATTGAAGAATTAACTACTAAGATTTGAGCCTTAAAGCATATACAGTTTATGGTTAAGATAAGCAATAGGGGAAGCCAAGTCTGACATCACAGTAAATATCAAGAATAGAAAGCCAGAAGCATCCCAGCTCCCCGCATCCTCAAGAGAATGGTGTAACACTGGGATAACTCAAAATATTTAGTTAAGGCATACCTAAGGAATTCATTTCATCAAGGAGTAGCAGGTACTTACGGGCTAAATCCAAATTTAGTGCTGGCTGAAACTTTATAGAGCTCAAGAGCCAGATGTTTCCAGGTGTAGAACAGTCCTCCTGCTTAGCCAGCTGCACTTTCACTTCATGAAATGCTATCCCTGAAACACTCTATAAGTAAAGGAAAGCCAGATCAACACACCTGTTCTCCAAAGGAAACCAAGTTAAAGATCCTGAACCGTGAAGTCATCTAGGGTATAGTCAGCACATAAAGAGAAAAGAGAAAAATAGAAATGCATCACGTGTAATACGGGTGAATACTGATTCTCATTTTTCTGTCTGTGTAATAGTGGGTGGATCACTTCATGGAAAGTAGATGGGGAAACACTGGAAACAGTGGCAGACTTTATTTTGGGGGGCTCCAATATCACTGCAGATGGTGATTACAGCCATGTAATTAAAAGACGCTTACTCCTTGGAAGGAAAGTTATGACCAGTCTAGCTAGCATATTAAAAAGCAGAGAAACTAAAAATTAAAAAGAAAAAAAAAGCAGAGACATTACTTTGCCAACAAAGGTCCATCTAGTCAAGGCTATGGTTTTTCCAGTGGTCATGTATGGATGTGAGAGTTGGACTATAAAGAAAGCTAAGGGCCAAAGAATTGATGCTTCTGAACTGTGGTATTGGAGAAGACTCCTGAGAGTCCCTTGGACAGCAAGGAGATCCAACCAGTCCATCCTAAAGGAAATCAGTCCTGGGTGTTTATTGGAAGGACTGATGCTAAAGCTGAAACGTCAATACTTTGGCCACCTGATGCAAAGAGCTGACTCGTTTGAAAAGACCCTGATGCCGGTAAAGATTGAGGGCAGGAGGAGAAGGGGACAACAGAGGATGAGATGGTTGGATGGCATCACTGACTCAATGGACATGAGTTTGGGTGAACTCCAGGAGTCAGTGATAAACAGGGAAGCCTGGCGTGCTGCGGTTCATAGGGTCGCAAAGAGTCGGACACAACTGAGCGACTGAACTGAATAGTGGGTGGAGGTGGGCAGGGGTTGATCACCATCAAAAATGCCTAAAATTCACTGTTGTAGAGAAATACTTGTACCTGAAGACGTAAGTAGGAACAGATCTGTAATACCAACAAAATAGGGGGAAAAAAAAGTCTGTCTTGAGAAGAGATACACTGTGGTAACAGACATACAATTCATACACATATCTGAGAAAATTAACCATAATTACACATATGAATGAATCTTTAAAAACATAATGTTGATTAGCCAAAGCAAACAAGAATACACACACAGCATGGTTCCAGTTTTAGAGTTAAATAAAACTAAATGAAAAATTTTGAAATATATACAAATGTGGTAAAATTAAAAGGAAGGGAATCATAAATGAATATATCCAAAACAAAATCCTGAATAATTTCATCCCTGGTAGAAAGACAGGTAGATGGAAATCAAAGAGAAATATATCAACAGCACTGGTAATGTTCTTTCTCTTAAGTTGGGTGGTGGGTTCACAGGTATTGATTTTATTATATGCTTTATTATTTACATATACAGCACCATATTCTTATCTATATATCAAGTAGATCAAAAGGGGAAAGGAAAACAGAAAAGGAAGGGAGAAGGAAGAAAAGGAAAGAGAAGAACAGACATCAATAATGAAAACCAACATGGACCTCCCCTCTCACCCTGGAAAGGGCACATAGGCTTCCATTAAATACAGGTTCCATCCTGAAACTCCACTAAAACAAAAGTTTTTCATTTTGAAAGAATAAATCTGAAATGTAATGCAAGTAGGTAACTTACCTATCTTTGGTTTTGAAAAATTAATACAATGGCTAATGTGAAATAAGAGGAGAAAAAGTTATTTTAAAAATATTTTAATACATTAATGTTCCAATATAACCATCCTAGAATTCATATTAATAAGGAAATAGACACTTGCTCCCACACACAGAAATACCATGAACATGACAGTTACAAATGAAGATTGGCACAAACGATCTGTGTTGGGAAATCAAATACCATAAGCAGCAATGCCACTGATAATACGATTTTCTACAACAGTTAACAACTCTTGTTTCTGAACAAAATAAAGTACAATTTGCCCTCCGTTTACTCAGTAGTTACATTCCTGGAAAATTCAATATCTATTAAAGCCAGGCAAAAAAACACTGTGTTAAAATGTAAAACCAAATTAGAATCAGATGAGTACAAACAGGTTTTTCACCCATAAGAAGGTCTGGGGAAATGTTCAAAATCCACGCAGAACTGTCTCGTATCTTGTGGGATGTATGGCATTCGTGACTCCTGCTCACTGAATGCCAGTGCTGTACCTACCCCACCTTAATCACTGTGGCAACCAAAAGTGCACCCTCAAGGATCCAAGCACAACATGGGCAGGTACTGACCCCACTGAGAACCAGTAACTTCAAGAAAGGCTGGGTCCCAGTTTACACTCTAGACAGGCCTTATTTTTCATGACATCATGAAGCTGAATGTAATGATAAAGTCTAACCATTTTCTAACTTTGGCAAAGGAAGAATCCTCACACAGTGAAGAAATTTACCATGAGGGAAAACATAAAGGCAGACAAAATCCAAAGGATATTCACCCTAAATAAAACCGATACATCAAATTGATAGTTGGTATGCCATCCATACAAAGGAAATCTTTAAGGACAGTATTGCTGTTTTGGGCTTCCCTGGTGGCTCAGACAGTAATGAGGGAAACCTACGTTCAATCCCTGGGTTGGAAGATCCCCCGGAGGAGCCCATGGCAACCCACTCTAGTCTTCTTGCCTGAAGAATACCCATGGACAGAGGAGCGTGGCAGGCTACAGTCCATGGGGTCACAAAGAGTCGGACACGACTGAGCGACTAAGCAAAGAGCATTGCTATTTTGCTAAAAGACAACAAACATCACACTGAAAAACACCCCGTAACACTCTTAAGAGTTATGATATAGCTCACAAAGCATTTTATTTAATTTTAATATTGACAGCAATGTTATGAGACAGATATCATTGTTTTCTTCACAAGTAATTTGAAAAGAATAATCTCAACAGGTGAAAGTCACAGAGCAAATAAATTGACAAGAGACAGGACTTTAAATCCTCTGATTTCAAAAACTGTGATCTTTCCCTCAAACTCTATCTGCTGCACAAAGGCCCAATAAAGGGCAATACAGATCAAAGGAAATTTGTCAGTCAATACAACAAAAATGTCAATGGCAAAGGCTCAATATAAAGTTTCCATCTATTTTGATAGATGACAAACAGTTGTACTTATACCACACATATCAGTTATTTCTCAATAATTTTAAAATGTTAAAAGTCTCATCTCACATTGAAAAAAGAAAAATAATTAAAAAGTAAAATTTTAGCAATTATCATGATAAATAGTGTCTAATTATTTCCTCATATCGGAAAGATTCTGAATCAGAATCCTAATGAAACCTCTACTTAAATTAAGAATCCCAACACAGTTCAGTTCAGTTGCTCAGTCGTGTCCAACTCTCCGCGACCCCATGAACTGCAGCATGCCAGGAGGAGTTCACCCAAACTCATGTCCATCGAGTTGGTGATGCCATCCAGCCATCTCATCCTCCATCATCCCCTTCTCTTCTGCCCTCAATCCCTCCCAGCATCAGGGTCTTTTCCAGTGAGTCAACTCTTCACATCAGGTGGCCGAAGTACTGAAGTTTCAGCTTCAGCATCAGTCCTTCCAATGCACACCCAGGACTGATCTTCTGACAATTAAAGAGTTAACAAAGTATTTTTAAAAAACCTTTCAATTTAGGGAGAAATGCATAACCACTAAGATCTTATCAACTTAAGTAAAGTAGCACAAAGGTAGTCATTAGATGGATGGATCAGTACCCTCTGAACATCTAAAGTTCACCTGAAAATGACTACCTGATGGGATGACATATTGAATTAGTTCTTATTATTCATGACTGGTAGATTAATTTTAAAACTCTAAATGGCATTATGCCATGCTTTTTACTTGGTAATACACTTTCATGGTTCCAAACACCTAGATTCACACAGCAGTTTACAATATAAGATAAAAATAAAAACAAAGGCATACTCAGGGCTTGAGGTAAGAGCAAAAAGGAAGTAGTATGTCTTATTATTTCAGTCAAAGAAATAAAGTGATCATTTATTACCAAGCACAATCTCTCTAAACAGCAGAATAATCAATTCAGGATCCCCCTAATAACAGTAATAGATGATAAGCTATCAGACTCATCCCTCCACTAATTCAAAGCCAACATCCAAGAATAGTTGACGTTTCTATTTTAAAAGAAAAAAATTTTAATTTATACTTTTGAATTAAGGGTAAACTTTAACAGACTAGAGTGAAGTCTTTAGGGGTTACAATACACAAGCATATGAAAACTAAAATACAAACTGGAAGTCTGTCTAATTAATATTTTATCCCTCTTTTTTGTGACTCTTTCCCAAAGAAGATTTTTACCTCAGCATAACTATGGTTGTTGAAGCCAAAACCTCTACCTCAAAACCACCTTTCTTCCCCACTCATGTACACTTTTTAAAAATATTTACTTATTTAACTAATTTTTGGCTGTGCTGGGTCTTCGTCATTGTGCGGGCTTTTCTCTAGTGGCAGCAAGTGGGGGGCTACTCTGTAGTTGCGGTACAAGGACTTCTCATTGTGGTGGCTGCCCTTGTTGCAGAGCATGGGTTCCGGGGCACACCAGCTTCAAGCAGCTGTGGCACACAGGCTCACTAGTTGCAGTTCCAGGGCTCTAGAGAACAGGCTCAACAGTTGTGGCACATAGGCTCAGTTGCTCCACGGATGAGAGATCTTCCCACAATCCATGCCTCCTGCATTGGCAGGTGGACTCCTCACCATTGAGACACCAGGGAGCCCCTCATGTATACTTACAACATTCCATTTTCCTGACTTAAAATCCACTCCAGGGACTTCCCTGGTGGTCCAGTGGCTAGGACTCCACGCTCCCAATGCAGGGGGCCCAGGTTCCATCCCTGGTCAGGGAACTGGATCCCACATGTCACAACTGAGAATTCACAGGCCACAACTAATGGTCCTGCATGCTGTAACTAAGTCCCAGTGTGGCCAAATAAGTAAATTAAAAAAAAAAAAATCCACTCCATTACAATGTCCATAATTTCTTATGATATCCACACAAACTGCACTGATATTTTTTATTAGTAGCTAAAGTACATGCAATAGAGCTTAAAAGAATTATCAATTACTGGAATACCACAAAGAATACAGCACCTCAGCACTTTACAATATTGAAAAAAATTCCAATTTCTCCTGAAAATTTTCCAATTCAAGGTTGCCAGGACATAGATTGAAATTCAATTTAAATATTCCACCCACCTCGACACAAGGGTTTGTAAAATAATAAAAATAATAATAATATAGTAATAATAATAAAGAAAAAATGAAAACAAAAAAAATCCCATGTCAAAGCCTCCATCTATGCCATAACCAGACATATTTGCTAAAATTTCAAATAATGACTGACAAGTGTTTTCGGATAACTATGTAGATACACACATATTATACATATATGCACACTATAAATAGACATCTATCTAAATAGTGTGGATATATATAGTGCTGCTGCTGCTAAGTCACTTCAGTCGTGTTCGACTCTGTGTGACCCCATAGGCGGCAGCCCACCAGGCTCTACCGTCCCTGGGATTCTCCAGGCAGAACACTGGAATGGGTTGCTATTTCCTTCTCCAAAGCATGAAACTGAAAGTGAAAGTGAAGGTGCTCAGTCATGTCTGACTCTTCACAACCCCATGGACTGCTGCCTACCAGGCTCCTCTGCCCATGGGATTTTCCAGGCAAGGGTACTGGAGTGGCACATGTATGTAAATACACACACACACAAGTAGACATCTATTTGAGGAAGGCACAGCAACCGACTCCAGTATTCTTGCACGGAGAATCTCATGGATAGAGCAGTCTGGCAGGCTGCAGTCCACAGGGTCACAGAGAGTGGGACACGACTGCAGTGACTTAGCACGCACAAGCACATACATCTATTTATCTATCCATACTATCTAAACACAGAAAACAACAAGAAATTCTAGGACTCACTGAAAATACAATAGTTGCCATATATAAAGAACTGACTTTATGCTAGGTACCATTCTAAGAATTTAGCCATGATGGTATGGTCACTAACCTAGAGCTGACATCCTGCAGTGTGACCTGAAGTGGGCCTTAGGAAGGATTACTACAAACAAAGCTAGCGGAGGTGATGGAATTCCAGTTGATATTTAATATCCTAAAAGATGATGCTGTTAAAGTGCTGCACTCAGTATGTCAGCAAATTTGGGAAACTCACGTCAGTTTTCATTCCAATCCCAAAGAAGGGCAATGCCAAAGAATGCTGAAACTACCATACAACTGTGCTCATTTCACATGCTAGCAAGGTTATGCTCAAAATCCTTCAAGATAGTCTTCAGCAGTATGTGAACCGAGAACTTCCAGATGTACAAGTTGGGTTTAGAAAAGGCAGAGGATTCTCATCCTGTGAGAGCACCAAGACTGCACCTAGCTGTTGAACAACCATCGACAAGACACTGGAACCCACCAAAAAAAAAAAGATAATCCACATCCAAAGAAAGAAGAAGCCACAGCGGGATGGTAGGAGGGGCACATTCACAGTAAAATCAAATCCCATATCCACCAGGTGGGTGACCCACAGCCTGGACAACAGTATTACAAAAGAAGTTCCCACACTGCTGTGAAGGTTCTGAATCCCACATTAGGCTTCCCAGTCTGGGGATCTGACTAATGGACAAGGAATTCCCAGGGAATCTGGCCTTGAGGGCCTATAGGATTTGATTAAAGGACTTCCAGAGGACTGGGACAAACAGATACTCCAGTCTCAGAGTGCACAAACAAAATTTAGCACACACCAAGACAAAAAGGAGAGGAGCAGTGACCCCACCGGAGATGGATTCAAAACTACCTGCTAGTTCTGGAGGGTCACCTGTGGAGGTGTGGGTTGGCAGGGGCTCACCACAGGGGCAGGGGCACTGGAAGCTCCCCTTTGGCATAAACCCTCCTGGGGTTCACCATTAACCCTAACATAGAGCCCTTAGACCCCAGGGCTGGGTCCCCTCAGGCCAAACAACTACCAGGGAGGGAGTGCAATCCCAGCCATCAGCAGATAATTGGATTAAAGCCTTACTGAACAAGGCCCTGCCCACCAAAACAAGACCCAGTTTTTCCCATAGCCAGTCCCTCCCATCAAGAAGCTTACACAAGCCTCTTAGCCTCAGCCATCAGAAGGCAGACAGAAGAATAGTCTCACAGTGGCTAACGCAAAAAATCCTATTTCAGAAAGTTAATCGTGATGAAAAAGCAGTTATGTCCCAGATGAAGGGACATGATAAAACCTCAGGAAAAAAACTAAATGGAGACAGGCAATCTTTCAGAAAAAGAATTCAGAATAATGATAGTGAAGATGATCAGAATCTTGGGAAAAGAATGGAGGCAAAGATTGAGAAGATGCAAGAAATGTTAACCAAAGACCTACAAGAACTAAAGAACAGACAGACAGAGATGAATAATATACTAGAAGGAACCAACAGCAGAGTAACTGAGGCAGAAGAACAGATAAATAACCTGGAAAACAGAATGGTGGAAATCACTGCCACAGATCAGACTACAGAAAAAAGAATGAAAAGAAATGAAGAAAGCCTAAGAGACCTCTGGGACAACGTTAAACACACCATTTGCAGTACAGGAGTCCTGGAAGGAGGAGAGAGAGAGAAAGGACCGAAGAGGTAACAGCTGAAAACTTCCTTAACATGGGAAAGTAAATAGTCAACCAAGTCCAGGAAGCACAGAGAGTCCCAGGCAGGATAAACCCAAGGAGGAACACACTGAGACACATAGTAATCAAAATGACAAAAGTTAAAGACAGAAATAAAATATTAAAAGCAACAAGGAAAAAATGACAAATAACATACAAGGGAACTCTCATCAGGCTATCAGCTGATTTCTTAACAGAAACTCTACAAGCCGGAAGGGAATGGCATGATATATTTAAAGGAATGAAAGGGAAGAACTTAAAACCAAGAATACTCTAACCAGCAAGACTCTCTTAGATTTGATGGAAAAATCAAAAGCTTTCCGGACAGACGAAAGTTAACAGAATTCAGCACCACCAAACTAGCTTTACAACAAACGCTAAAGAAACGTCCCTAGGCAGGAAACATAAGAGAAAGAAAAGACTAAACCCAAAACAAGAAAACGGTAATAGGATCATACATATTAATCATTACCTTAAATGTAAATGGGTTAAATGCACCAACCAAAGACACAGACTGGCTAGGTGGATGAAAACGTGTGCAGGTATGCACTTCCACTTACCACATCACTCTGATTGACCCCACTGTCTGGCTATTGATCTTGAAAACTGATAAACATCTTTTCTCGATCTTGATTTAGTTCAGTTCACTCGCTCAGTCGTGTCCAACTCTTCGCAGCTCCGTGGACTGCAGCATGCCACACTTCCCTGTACATCTCCAACTCCCGAAGCTTGCTCAAACTCATGTCCATCAAGTCAGTGATGCCATCCAACCATCCTATCCTCTGTCATCCCCTTCTCCTGCCTTCAATCTTGCCCAGCATCAGGGTCTTTTCAAATGACTCAGTTCTTTGCCTTAGGTGGCTAAAGTATTAGAGTTTCAGCTTCAGCATCAGTCCTTTCAATGAATATTCAGGACTGACTTCCTTTAGGACTGACTGGTTTGATCTCCTTGCTGTCCAAGGGACTCTCAGGAGTCTTCTCCAACACCAGTTTAAAAGCATCAGTTCTTCCGTGCTCAGCTTTCTTTATGGTCCAACTCTCACTATTGTGATTATGTAACTATTACTCACTTAATACCACTATATCATGATTGGTTAACAGAAAGATAAGAGAACTCTGTATCACCAAAACTAGGATCTAATAGAAAAATCTGTAACCAATTTTTAAAATTCAGATGCATATCACAATTATCTTGAAACTTTTTGAAAAATACAAATGCTCAGGTATTGCTTTTTTTCTCCAGACCTCCAAATAAGTTTCTAATGAGCATTCATGTTAAAAAACAACTGGGCTATATAAAGATCTTTTACTTTTATCTAGCATGTTTCACTTTTTCTACTTCATATTCAGTGCTCAGAATTCATTTAGTTTATGTTCCACAATTTCTCCATCTCTTTTTTTTTAAATGTTCTTTCTCAAGCCTTTATCAAGTGTAGTACAAAAACTACAGAAGTAGAAAAGAAGAAATATATATGCATACAAAAGATAACCTGAAGAAGGAAACGGCAACCCACTCCAGCACTCTTGCCTGGGAAACCCCACACAGACAGAGGAGCCTGGTTGACTACAGTTCATGGGTCACAAAGAGTCGACATGACTTAGCAACTATACAACATATAAATATGTATAATATATATATGTTAGGAAAATCATGAATTTTTGCCTAACTAAAAATATTATGACATTTTGATTCTACTTGTGTTACTTAGTATGAATAAAATGCTAGATTTCTGATTAAAAAATATATATGCAATAAGCAACAAAAGTTTACTGTACATCATAGGGAACTAGTTAATATCTTCTAATAATTATAATGGAAAATAATTTCAAAAATATATGTGTATTTGTATAACTGAATCACCTTTCTGTGCACCTGAAACATTTTAAGTCAACTATGCTTCAATAAAATATGTATATCTAAAAAAAAAAGAAGGCAGAGAAATCAGAGATCAAAATGCCAACATTCACTGATCATAGAGAAACCAAGGGAGTTCCAGAAAACATCTGCTTCACTGACTATACTAAAGCCTTTGATTGTGTGGATCACAACAAACTATGGAAAATTCTTAAAGAGATCAGAGTACCAGGTCACCTTGCCTGTCTCCTGAGAAACATAGAAAACTATACGTGGGTCGAGAATCAACAGTTAGAATCGGCCGTGGAACAATGGATTAGTTCAAAACTGGGAAAGGAGTACAAAAAGGCTACATATTGTCTCCCGGCTTATTTAATTTATATGTAGAGTACATCAAGCAAAATGCCAGGTTTATCAATCACAAGCTGGAATCAAGACTGCTGGGAGAAATAGCAACAACCTCAGATATACAGACGATACCATTCTGATGGCAGAAAGTGAACAGGAACTAAAGAGCCTCTTGATGAGGGTGAAAGAGTAGAGTGAAAAAGCTGGCTTGAAACTCAATATTGCAAAAACTAAAACCATGGCATCCGGTCCCATCACTTCATGGCAAATAGAAGGGGAAAAAGTGGCTTCAGTGACAGATTTTATTTTCTTGGGCTACAAAATCACTGCATATGGTGACTGCAGCCATTAAATTAAAAGGCACTTGCTCCTGGGAAGGAAAGCTATGACAAATCTAAACAGCGTGTTGAAAAGCAGAGACATCACTGTGTCAACAACAATCCATAGAGTCAAAGCTATGGTTTGTCCAGTAGTTATGTACAGACCTGAGAGGTGGATCATAAAGAAGCCTGAGCACCAAACAATGAATACTTTCAAACTATGGTGATGGAGAAGACTCTTGAGAGTCCCTGAGACTGCAAGGAGATCAAACCAGTCAACCCTAAAGGAAGTCAATTCTGAATATTCACTGGAAGGACTACTGCTGAAGCTGAAGCTCCAATACTTTGGTCACCTGATACAAAGAGCCAACTCATTGGAAAAGACCTTGATCCTGGGAAAGATTGAAGGCAACAGGAGAAGTGGGCAGCAGAGGATGAGATAGTTAGATGGCATCATTGATCAATGGACATGAATATGAGCAAACTCCAGGAGATAGTAGAGGACAGAGGAGCCTCATATACTGCTATCCATGAGGTGGCAAATAGACACAACTTAGCCACTGAACTACAAGTAAAAGGCTTCTAGTCAAAATGGTACAGTAAATTCATCCAAATAAAAACTAACATATGAATGTAACAAATATATAAAAAATAATACATAGCTGGCTCAAAAAATAATATGTCTCAGGCAGTGATAAGGAACACAGATGCAAAATGATGTGAGGCTGAAGCCAAGGGCCCACTGGGTTCCTGATCTATACAGGCAGAGGCAGCTGAGAGTCTGGCTTCCCTGGAGATCAGGGTCTAAAAGCACTCCATTTCAAAAAGAGGACTTAGCAGAGCTAAGTCAGAGCTAAGGCTGGTTAGGGCTCCAGTGTAAAGAAAACAACGGCCCAACTCCACCTGGGGCTATGGCTGGCAGGAAATTATCCCTAGGAAGGTTGCAGGATACAGACACAGCTTCAAAATTAAGAAAGAAATCACCTGCTAGGTCTGTGACTGAGTCTGCAATATCCACAATATCACCAATATCTCTGAGGGGTAGGAACTCTAAGCCTGGTTCTAGAACTGAGATCCAGTGGCAAATGCAAAACTACTATACAAGGAGGGAGGTAAACACAAGACAGACAATGAAAGTTAGCTGAGTCTCAAGAATAAAAAACAACTAAACCTGCTGTTACATTCTGAAAGATATTCCATTATCCATTTCCTGAATGTATAACTATTAAGACCATCTCCAGGGCTTCCGCCTACATCTCAGTATTTATAAATCTTCATTACTTAAGGTAACAAGACAGAACCTAACACTCTTAAACCTTTTCTTACTTCCCAACAAACCAATAATCATAATAATTTTAAAAGATTATTTTTTATGTAATGAAGTTACAAAAGTCAATTTTTAAACAGTAGTCCCTGAAACCCCAAAACCTAGCATCCAGTTTCCCACAGTTAAAGCAAAGTGTCTTTATACCTAAATATGTTTGCTATGTCTACACAAACTTTCAAGTGATGTAGTATCTCTCAAACTTAGCCTTCCTTTTATCACTGGTGGCTCAGTGGGTAAAGCCATCTGCCTACAATGCGGGAGACCCGGGTTCGATCCCTGGGTCGGGAAGATCCCCTGGAGAAGGAAATGGCAACCCACTCCAGTACTCTTGCCTGGAAAATCCCACGGACTGAGAAGCCTGGTAGGCTACAGTCCACGGGATCGCAAAGAGTCAGACACGACTGAGTGAGTGACTTTCCCTTCCCTTCCCTTCCCTGTTATCTACCAGATACAGGATTTTCCTACTACTAGGAAGGGAGTGGTTTCCAGCTCAAAGATGACACAATTGAAAGGGAATTTAAAATAGTCTCTAGAAAAAATAACTCAGAATATAAAGTGTTTTAGTAAAACAAGCATCAAATTGGTAATGCACCACTTAAATTCTAGACCTGCCTCTGCCACTAAACAGCTGTGTGACTTTAGCTACCTAAACAAGGCTTCAGGTTCTTTATCTGTAAAGCAAAGACACTGGAAGTCTCTTAGGCTTTACTAATTATAACATTCATTTCTTTTACACTTACAATAAGAATGTTTGCTAAATGCAAATTCAGCATGTACATGTTTCCTAGAGCTTCAAATAAGTTTACAAATACCAATGATGCCTGTCCACCACTCTCTACTCCCAAAAAGTTACATAAGCAAACTCTTAAAAACAAACTACATTTTCTTGAGATATTTTCCAAAATATCTGTTAATATGGTGACATTTTACATGCTAAAAGTTTAACTGAGGTATAATTTATATATACTAAAATTCACTTTTGAGTGTGCACTTCTGAGTTTGAAAAACACATAGGCATGTGACCACCACCACAAACAAGATATAGAACAGATATAGACAATGTGGACTTCCCTGGTAGCTTAGATGGCAAAGAACCTACCTGCAATGCAGGAGATCTGGGTCTGATTCCTGGGTCTGGAAGATCCCCTGGAGGAGAAAATGGCAATCCACTCCAATATTCTTGCCTGGATAGTTCAGTGGACAGAGGAGCCTGGCAGGCTACAGTCCATGGGATCACAAAGAGTCAAACACAACTGAATGACTAAGATACACAGACAATATAGAACACCACAAAAAACTCCCTCCTGTCCTTTGCAGTCAAACTGTACCCCCACACACTGGCAACCAACAGTCAGTTTTCTGTCTCTTTAGTTATGTTTATTCTAAGATATCACCAAAATGGAATCATACAGTATCCTGCGTTTTGAGTCTGGCTTCTTTCATTTAGCATAATGTCATAATGTATCTGATACCCATTCATGCTGATGTATGCACTGCCAAATAGTATTTCATTTTATGAATGTACCAAAGTTTATCAATTCACCAGGTGAGGTACATTTGGGTTTGTTTCTGGTTTGGAGTATTCACATATAGGTTTCCATGACTATAAGCTTTTAGTTCACTTGACTAAATACCTAGGAGTGGAACTATTGGGTCATTATGGTAAGTGTATGTTTATATATTAAGAACCTCCAGTGGTCATGTATGGATATGAGAATTGGATCATAAAAAAAGCTGAGTGACAAAGAATTGATGCTTTTGAATTGTGGTGCTGGAGAAGATGCTTAAGAATCTCTTGGACAGCAAGGAGATCAAACCAGTCAATCTTTAAGGAAATATTCATTGGAAATATAGACACTGAAGCTGAAGCTCCAATACTTTGGCCACTTGATGTGAAGAGCTGACTCAGGAGGAGAATGGGATGACAGAGGATGAGGTGGTTGGATGGCATCACTGACTCAAAGGACATGAGTCTGAGCAAACTTCAGGAGATNCTGGGTCGGGAAGATCCCCTGGAGAAGGAAATGGCAACCCACTCCAGTACTCTTGCCTGGAAAATCCCACGGACTGAGAAGCCTGGTAGGCTACAGTCCACGGGATCGCAAAGAGTCAGACACGACTGAGTGAGTGACTTTCCCTTCCCTTCCCTTCCCTGTTATCTACCAGATACAGGATTTTCCTACTACTAGGAAGGGAGTGGTTTCCAGCTCAAAGATGACACAATTGAAAGGGAATTTAAAATAGTCTCTAGAAAAAATAACTCAGAATATAAAGTGTTTTAGTAAAACAAGCATCAAATTGGTAATGCACCACTTAAATTCTAGACCTGCCTCTGCCACTAAACAGCTGTGTGACTTTAGCTACCTAAACAAGGCTTCAGGTTCTTTATCTGTAAAGCAAAGACACTGGAAGTCTCTTAGGCTTTACTAATTATAACATTCATTTCTTTTACACTTACAATAAGAATGTTTGCTAAATGCAAATTCAGCATGTACATGTTTCCTAGAGCTTCAAATAAGTTTACAAATACCAATGATGCCTGTCCACCACTCTCTACTCCCAAAAAGTTACATAAGCAAACTCTTAAAAACAAACTACATTTTCTTGAGATATTTTCCAAAATATCTGTTAATATGGTGACATTTTACATGCTAAAAGTTTAACTGAGGTATAATTTATATATACTAAAATTCACTTTTGAGTGTGCACTTCTGAGTTTGAAAAACACATAGGCATGTGACCACCACCACAAACAAGATATAGAACAGATATAGACAATGTGGACTTCCCTGGTAGCTTAGATGGCAAAGAACCTACCTGCAATGCAGGAGATCTGGGTCTGATTCCTGGGTCTGGAAGATCCCCTGGAGGAGAAAATGGCAATCCACTCCAATATTCTTGCCTGGATAGTTCAGTGGACAGAGGAGCCTGGCAGGCTACAGTCCATGGGATCACAAAGAGTCAAACACAACTGAATGACTAAGATACACAGACAATATAGAACACCACAAAAAACTCCCTCCTGTCCTTTGCAGTCAAACTGTACCCCCACACACTGGCAACCAACAGTCAGTTTTCTGTCTCTTTAGTTATGTTTATTCTAAGATATCACCAAAATGGAATCATACAGTATCCTGCGTTTTGAGTCTGGCTTCTTTCATTTAGCATAATGTCATAATGTATCTGATACCCATTCATGCTGATGTATGCACTGCCAAATAGTATTTCATTTTATGAATGTACCAAAGTTTATCAATTCACCAGGTGAGGTACATTTGGGTTTGTTTCTGGTTTGGAGTATTCACATATAGGTTTCCATGACTATAAGCTTTTAGTTCACTTGACTAAATACCTAGGAGTGGAACTATTGGGTCATTATGGTAAGTGTATGTTTATATATTAAGAACCTCCAGTGGTCATGTATGGATATGAGAATTGGATCATAAAAAAAGCTGAGTGACAAAGAATTGATGCTTTTGAATTGTGGTGCTGGAGAAGATGCTTAAGAATCTCTTGGACAGCAAGGAGATCAAACCAGTCAATCTTTAAGGAAATATTCATTGGAAATATAGACACTGAAGCTGAAGCTCCAATACTTTGGCCA
Source organism: Neotragus moschatus (assembly GCA_006410615.1). Lineage (NCBI taxonomy): Eukaryota > Metazoa > Chordata > Mammalia > Artiodactyla > Bovidae > Neotragus > Neotragus moschatus. Next base: position 1,357,040 of record SJYA01001474.1, on the reverse strand, counting down.
CTTGATGTGAAGAGCTGACTCAGGAGGAGAATGGGATGACAGAGGATGAGGTGGTTGGATGGCATCACTGACTCAAAGGACATGAGTCTGAGCAAACTTCAGGAGATAGTGAAAGACAGGGAAGCCTGGTGTGCTGCAGTCCATGAGGTGGCAAAGAGTCAGACACGACCTAGCGCCTGAACAATAACAAGAACCTGCCAAATTATTTTTCAAAAATCTGTATCAATAATGGCTTCCCAGGCGGCTTAGTGGTCAAGAATCTGCCTGCTAATGCAGGAGACGTGGGTTCAACCCTTGGGTCAGGAAGATCCCCTGGAGAAGGAAATGAAAACCCACTCCAGTATTCTTACCTGGGAAATTCCATGGACAGAGGAGCCTGGAAGGCTATAGTCCATGGGATCACAAAAGAGTTGGTCACAATTTAGCATCTAAACAAATACCAATAATGAATATGTTTTTTAAAGGTTTTAAGGAAAAGTAAGTTTAGATCTTATGTCACTAACTTCATAGAAAGATTCTAAATAGATCCAGATATTTACCAGAGGAAAAGTGTTTTCCTGTGTCCTATTTATAGAAAGTAGAAGTAAACAAAGGAAGTTAATTTGATAAGTATTCATATTGAGAAATATCTGTACTTACCAAATAGACAAAAAAGATATTTTAAAAACTTTAAAACACGTCATGTTTGAAATCACATTCAGCTCTATAGGTCATTAACTCTGTGTGCGTGTATGTGTGCGCACGTACTTCAATCTGGCTAGAATGCAGGTTTAAAATGTCTACTCAGAACAAAAGGTTCCAGGGATTTTCCTGATGGTCCAGTGACTAAGACCTGACGCTCTCAATGCAGGGGGCCTGGGTTCGACCCCTGGTTAGGAAACTAGATCATGCATGCCACAACTAAAGATCCCACCTGCCACAATGGAGATCAAAGATCCTATGTGCCACAACTACAACCTGGTGCAGCCAAATAAATAAGTAAATATTTTAAAAGAGAATAAAAGGTTCTAAGTGGTTAAGTCTGCACAGATTCTGGTCATTTGGAACGTAAATGAGAAAGACAAAATAAAGAAAACTTGATCTTCCCAATTCACTTGTTCAACTGGCCATCGGAAATCATTCTTAGTTCTCAATAAGAGAACCTGTTCATAACCCCTCCACTTTCTCCCTATCAATCTCCTGGTTTCACACTGTTTTCTGTGTGGCCACACTGTGCAGCACGCAGCGTCTTAGCACCTCAGCCGTGCCCTCTAGAGTGCAAGTGTAGAGGATTAACCACCAGACCTCCAGGGAGTCCCTCTTTTTTTTTTTTTACCTAGCTTAGATTTCACAGTCCATCAATATAATCACTCCTTGAACTCAATTCAGTGTTCATCAGATCTCTCTTCTCCTTCACACCCTCCTAGCAAAACTCCAGCTAACTTTCTCTATGACTGCAGCAGAGCAATGGAATATTTAAGAAAATCATATATCCAGGCCAAACGGTTACTGTCATAAATTTATACTTAACAACCTCAACCAAGTTGGTGTGCCTGACAAACAGAAAAGTCAAACAAACCAAAATATCAGTCTGGAGTGAAGAAAGGTTTATTGCAAGGACTGAACAAGGAGAATGCGGTGGCTCACGCCCAAGAGGCCTGAACTCCCTGATGGTTTTCAGGGAAGAATTTTTATAAGCAAAATTTACAAGGAAAGGCTATAAGGTGTGTGACCTTCTGACTGGCTAGTGATGACACAACAGGGTGGTGTTCCACAAATCTCAGTCATCAGCCTCTGGCTCCAATCAGTCTGGGGTCCAGGTACTTATGCTTTGACTGAAATTACCACATGCCACTGGGTAGAGGACCTTAGTTCCTGCAGAACTCAGACAAAAGATGGATCTAAATGCTATGCACGTCTCCTGAGGAGGAACCAGGACCCTGCCCCGTAGCTGTACTGTGGCTTCTTTCTGCATTTCTTCATCCCCCAAATAGCAACGGTTTGAATCTGCCCTTTGGAACACAGGAAAGGTTGAGCAGGCTGAAAGCTTTTTTTCCACAAAGAAGAAATGGGGACAAAGACAGACCTCTGCACCTAATGGGGCCCCATAGGGTCCTGTCCAGTTTCAATTTTACTCTGAAAGTTCGCTGGAGTTGCTGCTTTACACTTTTTCTTCAGGTCTTAAAACATTTCTCCCTTTCTCTCCATTTCCTCCCAACTCTTTTGACACTTTTATTAAGAAAATGGAAGCTATCAGATGAAATCTTCTTGTTCTTTCCACAATTTGTAACATTCCCACAAACTGAACACAGTCATCTCCTGGTTGAATGCAACCTGCAATCAGAAGGCAAGAAGGAAGCCTTAGTAATGCAATTAATAGAGGGCAGCCTTCTGAGGCACCAAGCAGGGAAGAAAAGGGCAAGAGTGAATCTGGAGGGACACACAGAGACCACCACCACAAGATCACCAATCATTTCCATTCTGGCAATTCAAATGAGCACTAAATCTCTCCTTTCTTGGTTTCCATGACATGACAAATCCTGGTTTCCCCCTACATAACAATCACTTTTTCTTCTTCACCAGATAGCTATATTTGGAGTTCCTTCAAGCTGAGAACCAGACAGTTGATCCCACCCTTTCCTCACAGCTCTAAATTTCATCTATACAATGACAATTTCCACTAGCGCCTCTCCTTAAATTCCAGTTTCCAATATCCCAAAGTTATCATTTAGGTGTCTCTTGAAATTTTACAGGTCCATAACAATGATTCTCATCCTCTTAAGAAAAAAAAAAAAGTTGTTTTCCCAGTCCGCTTCTATCTCAAATATCAAGCCAGAAATCTGGAATAACCCTTGAGTCTTTCATTCCTTTTTCTTTTTCACATGTAACCCATTGGTAAATCTTAAAAATTCTGTTACCTTAAATCCATCCACTTCTATCTACACTTCCACCACCATTCTAATTGCTCTTCCTGCTTTCTCTCTTGCTCCCTTCCTCTACACTCCAATTATCAGATGGTAACCGTAAGGATCTTTTTAATGTTTAAAGCATATTTATATTATCCTGTTTAAAATCCTTCAATGGCATGCCATTTCATTTAGAACAAAGTAAAACCTTCCTACAGCAACCTACAAGGCACTCTGCAATCTGGCTTCTTTATGTCTAACTTCATCTTATAAGCTATTCTTCCTCACATTCATTAAGTTCCAGCCTAACTTCAGTTTCTCAAAAATTCAAGTTCCTTCCTGCTTTAGTCTTCCCACATGTACAAAATGCTCTACCTCCAACTCTCCTCATGGTGGCTCCTCTGAATTCTTCATTCAACTTAAATGTCAACCTTAAGTGTGGCCTTTACCAATAAGATCAAAACTGGTTCCCCTATTATTCTCTCTTAATAACATACCATTCATTATTTTCAAATGGCAATTTTTCTATGTATTTATCTATCTTCTTATTGTGCACCTCCTTCCACTACTCCGTAAGCTCCATAAAAGCAGAGATTATTAAATTAATTCAATTCCAACACTACTAAGGACACACTACACAAAAGAAACTATGACAGGAAATTGTGGGGCTTACAAAGAGCAAGTCAAAGTAACCAGGAGCCTGTTCCCAATATGTACAAAATCTCACTGGTGGTAGGAGGAGGGGACGGTATACGTAACTATAACGCAAAGCAGACAGTATGTCATACAACACTGGTACAAAGTGCTACAGAATCAAAAGAAAGAGAGATATAATGTAGAGAAGGTGATGCATAAGAAAGCCCTCATGTGAGGAGATGGCTCTACTGGGCTTGGAAGGATAATAGATAAAAAGCTCTCAAAACAGACCAAACATCCTCAATGAAAAGACAAAAAAGGGACAAAGTAAAGAGTATATAAAGAGAGGAGATTAAGAGCATGAGGAACTAGAGTTCTATTGCAACGTTTGATAAAATTTTCAGTGTGTGATACAGAACTCAACTTTATCCACTATAAAATGAAAATATGAAGCATTTTCAAGTAAATGAAAACTAATATTCTTTCCAGGTCTACATTCAAAATGATGGAGCTTATATAGACAATTAAAGTAAAAGGTGCTCATAAAGCATATTTCATCAATTTCATGTGAAATTTATCATGATTTTTTAAAAGTGGTTTTAAACTATTTAAAAAATCTTGCTTACTCTTTCCAAACTGTAATCAAAAGGAACATGGAATGGGGCAGGGAGTTGAAGGGAGTATTCAAGATATTTAATACTAGATCCAGATTAAATTTCAAAGTAATTAAAGTATTTTATTTATATTCTCAAAAGTCAAGAGTAGTATTTTTACTGACATTAACTTGTGACACCGTTATCCATAAGCTTTATAGCATATAACTGGCTGTTGTTCATTTTACACATACAATATGAAGGTACTGATTCAGTTCAGTTCAGTTGTTCAGTTTTGCAACCCCATGAAACGCAGCACGCCAGGCCTTCCTGACCATCACCAACTCCTGGAGTTCACCCAAACTCATGTCCATCGAGTCAGTGATGCTACCCAGCCATCTCATCCTCTGTTGTCCTCTTCTCCTCCTGCCCTCAATCCCTCCCAGCATCAGGGTCTTTTCCAATGAGTCAACTCTTCGCATGAGGTAGCTAAAGTACTGGAGTTTCAGCCTCAGCATCAGTCCTTCTGAAAATTACCACCAGGGAAGTCTATTACAGTACTATACAAAAAAATCAAAGAATTTTAAAGACTAACAGAGAGAATAATCATCAAGATAATTTTAAAGAATAATAAAGTGGGACAATTATGGTGCCTCACCATCCCAGATACCTAAATTTATTACAAAACTCCAGTAAATAAAGACAGAGTGGTACTGGCTCAGGGACAGGCAGAGTATAAAGACAGGCCCATGTGTATACAGAACATTACATATGACTCAAAGATCTTCACTGTACGGAATTCCTTGGCAGTCCAGTGGTTAGGACTCGGCATTTTCACTGCCAAGGACAAGGTTCAATCCCAGGTTGCGGAACTAAGATACCACAAGTTGCCAAGCACAGCCAAAAAATAAAAAGATCCTCACTACAGATCAATGAAGAATGGATGCTACTCAGTAAGTGGTGTTGGTACTACTTATTTTCTATAGAGAAAAACTGAATTATATTCTTTGTATTATTCACTATAATTTTATTATCTATTTGGCTGTACCAAGTCTTAGTTGGGGTACGTGGGATCTAGTTCCCTGATAAGGGATCAAACCTGGGTCCCATGCATTGGGAGCAGAGTCCTAGCCACTGGAACAGCAGGGAAGTCCTTCGGTGTAATTTTTAGAATAATTTAAATATTTCAGCAGCCCTCAAAAAAAAAAAAAACTTTACAGTGCATCTAGTCCAATGTCTTCACTTTTTTGCCGGGAGGGAGGGGGGATGCAGTATGTGGGATCCTAGTGGGATTCTAGTTCCCCGACCAGGGACTAAACCTTGCTTTGGAAGTCCGGCGTCTTAACCACTGGACCACCAGAAGATTCCTCAATGCCTTCATTTTATTAAAGAAGAAAAACAAAGACCTAAAAAAAATTAAAATGCAGCCAAATCAGAGTATGATAACACAGGAATTAAAACTTGTATCTAATGATTTATTCATTCAAGAATTTACATTCTCTCATTTAATACACACAAAACACTTCCCATCTAACCCACCTTCAAGTTATCCATGATATCAACAGACACAAGTCAGAAGTGGAAGAAGCCACAAAAGATGTAATGAAGGAAAAAGCCAATACTTCTTTCATCTTCTTCCATCTCCAAACCTCCTTTCAAGGAAACTGGCTAAAAATATAGCCCTCCACTCAAAGATTAACCTTGTCTAAACCCAAACCAATGACAAAGAAGAGTTCAAAGAAAAGTTACATGGGTCAGTATGCAAGGGGTTCAGAAAGAAAGAAAACAATTTTAAGAACTGCGATTCTGGTGTCAACATATCATAAATATCTATGAATATCAAGTATTTTAAATAGTACTGTTATTAGGCCCAACATTTTTCAAGTACAAGTGCTATCAACCTCATATCTTACTTGGTTTGTTTCCAGAGGATGTTAAACATTTACATTTTGAGATTTTCACAAAGACCAGTTAAACAAACACTGCTGAGAACTGTCCAAAAATAGCTGCTCCAATTCCAAGACTCAATTTAAGGTACAGAGAGAAATGGCATCTTCTCTAGGAAAGCCCTCAATCCCAGGTTACTAGGGTTGTCCACCATCTGTTTATTCAGATAATATCTTCCTTCCATAAATCACCCTCCTGGGATACATGGCAGGAGTACTGACAGTGAAGAGAGAGAGAGACTGGTAAAGAGTCTATTTGCAGACTTAGAAATCCCAGTTTAAATTCTGACCACCACTACCACACATTCCATAAAGAATGCAAAATTCATTGCATTTGATTTAACTTCTTTAGCACTGAGGGTAAGAATATGAGTCCCCCACTTGCTCTATGATTTGTGGCAAGCTGCTTAACTTCTGTGCTTCAGACTCCTCAACTGGAAAGTAAGGATAATAACAGTACCTACTCTAGCAGGGATTAATATGAGGATTAAATTAGTGCATGTAAAGCATGTGGTGGCTCAGCGGTAAAGAATCCACCTGCCAATGCAGGAGACCAGGGTTCAACTCCTGGGTTGGGAAGATTCCCTTAAGTAGGAAATGGCAACCCACCCCAGTATTCTTGGCTGGGAAGTCCCATGGACAGAGGTGGGCTACAGTCCATGGGATTGCAAAGAGTGAGACATGACTGAGGGAGCTATAGCATAAAGAATGTCTTATTTTTATTTTCTTCAAATTCTATTTCATTTCAAACTGCATTTTAAACAATCTCTAGTTGAAGATAATTTGTATTCTGAAAATAACCTCACTTTTTTGTTTAATAGCTAACTTGAGTTTTCTTGCCACAATATAAACTTTTTTAAGAAATTTTTTCATTGGTTGCTTTTAAAAGGCAAATAAATCCCAAGGTTTTACTAAGTGATATTCCTATGGAAACTCTTAAATGTAGCTGCACATATAAAAATTTTTTTTTATGCATTCTTGGTGCATGTTCATCCTGAGTAGAATGCTCCTCCCACATATAGAAATTACCCACATATAGAAATAAGACTGGCTTTAAATGGCTACTGTGATGGAAATGATGTCTTAGATACAACCTAGACTTGAGGTAAATTAGTTAACAAACTGTGGTTTAGAGAATGTTTTAATGACATTTTATTTAAAAGGGTATATATACTGCTGCTGTAATTTTCTATTGGTTATGGTTTCCTTAACAATAAAAGTATACAAAACAAAATGAATCTCAAAAACACATTAAACAAAAGAAGCCAGATAAAAACAGTACATATGGTATTATTCCATTTATATGAAACTCAAAAACAGGCAAAAATCAGAAAGTAGTTGCAGGGTAAAACTAAACTGAAAGGGCATTAAACAACTTTCACTGATCATTTATATAAATTAAGTCACAGCTTTGAATATTATCCTGCTTTGAATATTATTCCTAGATTCCATGTAAAAACTGGAGCCCACTAAGAAAACGAAAAATATAAAGACAAAGAACAGTAATATAACTTCACTTAAAGGAGATACTTAAAGGCTAATGATCACATTTAAAATAGTCTACTAGAGATCAAATAAACACAAATTTAAGAAACCGGTTACTGTTTTCTCCTTATATTAACATTTTAAAGACTTTAAAATAATAATACTGCTGGCAAAGGTATTAACACATACCTCAGTCTCATACTGCTAAGGGGAATATAAATCAGCACAATCTTTCTGGAGAGCAACAAAGCAATGTCTGCTCTCCTGAAAGCTCTAAGAAATGTATAACTTGACCTAATAATTCCATTCAAATGTATTTACGTTAAAAATATAGAAATGTGGACAAAGATTTGGGTTTAGCAATATTCACTGAAGTTTTGTTTATAATAATTGGAAATCAACAAGCAAGCTAAATGTGAATACTACGTAAACTGGTTGCATAAATAAAAATGCATCCATTACTGAAATATTCTTCAGCTGTTTTAAACTGTTTCAAATTATTTTAATAAAATGTACGTTAATGAAAGCAGCTTACAAATGTATGTACACAGTAAAATATGTAATGAGGAAAAATTAGAAACAATGTCATTAAAAATCATAACTAGAGGTCAACATCATAGAAACTACTATTATATTTCATAACTGTCTGGATTTTATTGTAAGAACACCAGTGTTACCCCTCACGAACTATGTCTACTGGAGAGAGAGAAAAAAAAAACCAACAGAAGGATAAGAACATTTGTTAAAGGAACACACTGATAAGTGTTATTTCAGTTATGAGCAGCCAACTCATTAAATGAAGTCAAAGTCCTTCAAGGTATGCTAACAAATCTCTAACAAGAAAAAGTTACAGAATTCAATACAATGCAAATATATATCAATCATGCTTAATTTGAGCTAGGGAAAATAATTTGATGATTTAGTGATTTTCCACAGGACTGGGCTCCGCTCTTTTATAAAGCAACAAAAGGGAAAGGCAGAGCAAGAAGTCAAGCCAGCAACCAGACTTCCCAGGAAATTAGCTCTTACTTGGCAAAGTACTGGCCTCGTATTCTAAAGAAACAGAACTCTACAAATAGAGATGAGACACGTAATATTTAAACACTCTGTAAAAGATGTATACTTTTCCCTTTGCTTGTAAGACCTCCAAAAGAGAATAATTAATGCCTCTTAAAACATAGGGAAAAACTTAAAAACCCAATTTAGAGTCAAATATGCTACAAATAAAGAATAAACTTCTTTCAAAATGCTAAGTAATCTCACAAGTTGTAAAATAACTGTATTTTCATGATTTTTTAAATGAAAGAAAAATACGATGCTGTTTCTAACCTTCAACCAGATTACACAAAAATGGAAACTTTAATTCTGATATTAATTCTGAATTTTAAATTTATCAAGGATAATAAAGATACTTATAATTTCTCTATAATGTTTTCAACAGTCATTATAGGACATTTCCTTCAATCTCCAACTTAAAAAAAAAGAGCTTTAGTACTTGATCTTCCCTTAGAAAAAGGCTATGTGTTAATAATCCAAGAGAGTCCTCTTAAGATAAAAACGGTAACAGGATAGGAGAGTTAAAGAAGGAAAAGGTGTAACAGAAGCTTTTCTTCCTTTATGTCACATGTTTGAAACCTAACCCCAATTTCCATCAAATGGTCCAGCACTGAAGCTTCTGTAGGAACTTTGTGCACAAAATTGCCCAGTAAGCAGAAAAATGGCAGCTGAATTTCATTTAATACTCAAGTACAAAGTAACGAAAGGATGAAATCGACAATCATAAAGTCAGTGGGTTCATTTATAACCCATTCTTACAACTCTAAGCTGCTTCCCTCTACCCTACTAGATCAAAAGGTCAACAAATTGCTATTCTGAAGAATTAGTAACAAAGCAGAAAATTTTATTAAACTTATCTAACAAGTCAATAAACAAAAGGTAATGGTCTCAACAAAGGGTGCTGAGGCAACTGGATAACCGTAAGTAAAATAATTAAGTTGGGCCCCTTCCCCATTCCATACACAAAAATTAACCAAAATGGAACTAAATGTAAGGGCTAAAATTTATATAAACTCTTAGAAGCAAACACAGGCATAAATATTCATGACCTTGAATTAGGTGATTGTTTCTTGGATATTATACCAAAAGCACAAAGACAGGGCTACATCAAAATGAAAAAGGTTTGCGCTTCAATGACCACCACTAAGAAAGTGAAAATACTAGCCATATTGGGAGAAAATATTTGCAAATCATGTATCTAACATGGGACTTGTATCCAGAACATGTGTAAAAGTTTTCCATAACTAAAAACACAATAACAAAAGACAATTTCATTTTTTAACATGGGCAGGAGATCCAAACAAATAATATTTCAAAGAAGACATACAAATGTCCAATAAACCCACAAAAAAATTCTCGGTATCAACAGCCATCAGGAAAATGCAAAACAAAACCACCATGAATTATTACTTCACATCTACTAGAATGACTACAAAAAAGACAGAGATAATAACAAGTGCTGGTGAGGATGTGAAGAAGTCAGAATGCTCATTCTCACTGCCAGTGGGAATGTAAATTATAGAAGCTTTGGAAACTGACTTAACATATGACCCAGCAACTCCACTATTAGGTATACACCCAAAGGAAACAAAAACACATGTTCCTAAAACAAAAATCTGTACATGAATGTTCAGTTTTATTTGAACAGCCAGAAACTGGAAACAATCCCATGTCTTATCAACAGAATAATTTTTAAAATTGTGACACATATTGGAACACTGCTGCTGCTCCTGCTAAGTTGTCTCAATCGTGTCTGACTCTGTGCAACCTCATAGACAGCAGCCTACCAGGCTTCCCCATCTCTGGGATTCTCCAGGCAAGAACACTGGAGTGGGTTGCCTTTTCTTTCTCCAATGCATGAAAGTGAAAAGTGAAAGTGAAGTCGCTCAGTCGTGTCCGACTCTTAAGAGACCCCATGGACTGTAGCCCACCAGGCTCCTCTGTCCATGGGATTTTCCAGGCAAGAGTACTGGAGTGGGGCTACTCAGGAATAAAAAGGAACACATTACTGATAGACAAAATAACATAAATAAACCTCAAGTTAACTAGACAAAGTGAAAGACACCAGATCTCCCTCTCAAAGAGTATACACCATGCAATTCTCTTTGCATAAAATTCTAGAAAATGCAAACTATACTGACAGCAGATTGTTATTCTGAGTGTGGAAAGGGAGAGATGGTTTACCAAAGGGTAAACCTTACCCAAAGGGCATAAGGAAACTTTTAAACTGGTATATTCCTTATCTTGATTGTAGTATATAAACAAAAACTCATGAAACTATATACTTGAAATATATGCAACTTCATTATATGTCAGTTACACCTGAATTCTGTAAAAGGCTTATGCCATTTTGAGGGAAAAGAAATTTCTGAAATGATACATTTGGGTAAGAAAAGGGTAGAAAAAGTAGGCTAAGAGCTTTTAGTATGATGCAGCTTTTTAAAAGTCAAAATATTAACCGATACCTACACAGTAATACCTGAATTTTCAGCCAGAAAATGGAGGAGTCAAAATAACCAAGGCTACCTATGAATTCAGTCTAGCCTTATAAAGTGAAAATTTTAAAAATTCATCTCAACATTTATTTGAATATACATATTCTTCAAATTGGGCTTCCCTAGTGGCTCAGACGATGAAGAATATGCCTGCAATGCCGGAGACCCAAGTTCAATCCCTGGGTTGGGAAGATCCCTTGGACAAGGGAATGGCTGGCTACGCACTCCAGTATTCCTGCCTGGAGAATTCCACAGACAGAGAAGCCTGATGGGATACAGTCCGTGGTGTTATATGACTCTCAGACACGACTGAGAGACTAACACTTTCACTACACTACTTTCACTACTATTCTTCAAATTGGATGTAATTTTAGGACTCTGTAAACTAAAATGGATGGGAGTGGGAAACTGAATTCAGATGACCATTGCATCTACTCCTGTGGGCAAGAATCCGATAGAATGGAGTAGCCCTTATAGTCAACAAAACAGTCTGAAACACACCACTTGGGTGCAATCTCAAAAATGACTGAATGATCTTGGTTCATTTCCAAGGCAAATCATTCAACACCACAGTATCCAAGTCTATGCCTCAATTCTATGAAGACCTACAAGACGTTCTAGAACTAACACCAAAAATGAAGTCCTTTTCATCACAAGGGATCGTAACGCAAAAGTAGGAAGTCAAGAGATACCTGGAGTAACTGGCAAGTTTGGCCTCAGAGTACAAAATGCTGCACTGAGCTTAGTTACTGAAGTCATGTCCAATTCTTTGCGACTCCATGGACTGTAGCCCACCAGGCTCCTCTGTCTTCTCCAATTAAGAATACTGCAGTGGGTTGCCATGCCTTCCTCCAGGGGATCTTCCCACAACCCAGGGACAGAACCAGGATCTCCCGCGTTGCAGGCAGATTCTTTACCAACTGAGCCACCAGGGAAGCCCAAGAATACTGGAATGGGTAGCCTAGCCCTCCTCCAGGGGATCTTCCCACAACTCAGGAATCAAACCAGGTTTTCCTGCATTGCAGGTGGATTCTTTACCAGCTGAGCTACCAGTGAAGCCCAAAATGAAGGAGGGCAAAGGCTAACAGAGTTTTGTCAAGAGAACCCACTGGTCATAGCAAACACCTTCTTTCAACAACACAAGAGCTGACTCTACACATGGACATCAGCAGATGGTCAATACTGTAATCAGACTGATTTATTTTCTACAGCCAAAGATGGAAAAGCTTTATACAATCAGCAAAAACAAGACCTGGAGCTGACTATGGATCATTAGCTCCTTATTGCAAAATTCAGACTTAAATTGAAGAAAGTAGGTTAAAACCACTAGACCATTAGGTATGACCTAAATCAAATCCCTTATGATTATATAGTGGAAGTGACAAATAGATGCAAGGGATTAGATCTGGTAGACAAAGTGCCTGAAGAACTATGGACGGAGGCTTGTACCACTGTACAGGAGGCAGTGATCAAGAAAAAGTAATGAAAGAAGGCTAAGTGGTTGTCTGAGGAGGCATTACAAATAGCTTAGAAGAGAAATGAAAGGCAAAGGAGAAGGGGAAAGATGGGAAAGATATACCCAACTGATACAGAGTTACAGGGAATAGCAAGGAGAAATAAGAAAGCCTTCTTTATGTGAACAATGCAAAGAAATAGAGGAAAAGAGTAGAATGGGAAAGACTAGAGAGCTCTTCAAGAAAACTGGAGATATCAAGGAACATTTCACACAAGGATTGGCACAGTAAAGGACAGAATGTCAAGGACCTAACAGAAGCAGAAGAGATTAAGAAGGGCTGGCGAGAATACACGTAAGAATATATAAAATAACATAAAAAATACAAAAAAGGTCATAATGACCCAGATAACAACAATGGTGTGTTCACTCACCTAAAGCCAATAACCTGGAGTGTGAAATGAAGCAGGCCTTAGAAGCATTATTACAAACAAAGCTAGTGGAGGTGACAAAATTCGAGCCAAGCTACTTAAAAATCTTAAAAGGTGATGCTGTTAAAGGGCTGCACGCAATATATATGTCAAGCAAATTTGGAAAACTTAGCAGTGGCTACAAGACTGGAAAAGGTCAGTTTTCATTCCAATGCCAAAGAATACTCAAACTATTGTACAACTGCACTCATTTTCACATGCTAGCAAGGTAATGCTCAAAATCCTTCAAGCTAGGCTTTGAAAGTACGTGAACCAAGAATGTCCAGATGTACAAGCTGGATTTAGAAAAGGCAGAGGAACCAGAGATCAAACTGCCAACATCCGCTGGATCACAAATTAAGCAAGGGGTTTCCAGAAAAACAGCTACTTCTGCTTCATTGACTACGCTACAGTCTTTGACTATGTGGATCACAACAAATTGTTGAAAATGCTTAAAGAGATGGAATCACTAGACCACCTTACCTGTCTCCTGAGAAACCTGTATTAAGGTCAAGAAGCAATGGTCAGAACTAGACATGGGACAACAGACTGCTCCAAAACTGAAAAAGGAGTTTGCCAAGGCTGTATATTGTTACCATGCTAATTTAACTTACATGCAGAGTGTATCACACAAAATGCCAAGCTGGATCAATCACAAGCTGGAATCGAGATTGCAGGAGAAATATCAACAACCTCAGATATGCAGATAATACCACTCTGAAAAAGCAAAGAACTAAAGAGCCTCTTAAATGATAGTGATAAAGGAAGAGGGAAAAAGCTGGCTTAAAACTCAATATTTAAAATACGAAGATTATGGCATCCAGTTCCATTACTTCATAGCAAATAGAAGGGGAAAAAGTGGAAAGAGTGATAGATTTTATTTTCTTGGGCTCCCAAATCACTGCTAATGGTGACTGCAGCCATGAAATTGAAAGACACTTGCTCCTTGGAAGAAAAGCTATGACAAACCTAGTCAGTGTATTAAAGAGAGACATCACTTTGCTCACAAAGGTTCATATAGTCAAAGTTATGGTTTTTCCAGTAGTCACGTACAGATATAAGAGCTGAACCATAAAGAAGGCTGAGTGATGAAGAATTGATGTTTTCAAATTGTGGTGCTGGAGAAGACTCTTGACAGTCTCGGACTGCAAGGAGACCAAATCAGTCTATTGTAAAGGAAATCAATCTTGAATGTTCATTGGAAGGACTGATGCTGAAGTTCTAATCCTTTGGCCACCTGATGCAAAGGGCCTACTCACTGAAAAAGACCCTGATGCTGGAAAAGATTGAGGCCAAGAGAAGGGGACGACAGAGGATGAGATGGTTGGATGGCATCACTGACACAATGGACATGAGTTTAAGCAAACTCCAGGAGAGTGAAGGACAGGGAAGCCTGGTGTGCTGCAGTCCACAGGGTCACAAAGAGTCTGACTTAGCTACTGAAGAACAATAATTCTTCAAATATAAATGTATACGCATACGTATAGATGTACAAAGTAATAAATGTTAAACATATATGTAAGTGTAAGGCTTCCCAGGTGGCTCTAGTGGTAAAGAACCTGCCTGCCAATGCAGGTACAGAAGAGACTTGGGTTCGATCCCTGGATCACGAAGATCCCCTCCAGGGGAGGTGGTAACCCACTCCAGTATTCCTGCCTGGGATAATCCCAAGGACAGAGGAGTATGGTGGGCCACAGTTCATAGGGTTGCAAAGAGTCAGACACAACTGAAGTGATTTAGTACACAGTACACAGCACATGTAAGTATAATGCATATAGGTATTTAGAACTTATTACTTTTGTCTACAGATGACATTTGATGAGCAAATGGATTTGAGAGCGCTTTACTAACTACAGAAAACATCTACCCCTCAATCCAAAGAGTTGCAGGCAACAGATTAAGAACTGCTAATGAAGTTATTCAATGCCAAGGAGATACAGTATTTAAATATTATCTTAAATAAAACTTAGGTCTAATGAAAAATGTGTCTAATTGGTTCCTTAGCTACACTTCATAATCCAAAGGAATTCAGGGATTAGTTATAACAATGCTAATCTGGGTATAGATAATTAAGAATTTACTATGACTGAATGGCAAAAAATACAGTTGATTTAAAATAAAGATTCAAAATTTTCCACAGGTTGACTGAACTAAAAATAAGACAACAGAGTCAAGAATTATTCAAGATTTCTTTTAATGTCTAAATGAAGTTTAAGTTTCATAGTTCAATTTAATATATGATTCTTTCATAGTCCATGCAAAAAAAAAAAACAAACAGAAAAATCTTTAGCCTCCTACCTGCAATCCTGTATCCTTACAACAGTAGCCAAGGTTTGCTAAGTATTTACTATGAGCTGCTGCTGCTGCTAAGTCACTTCAGTCGTGCCCAACTCTGTGCTACCCCATAGACGGCAGCCAACAAGACTCTGCCGTCCCTGGGATTCTCCAGGGAAGAACACTGGAGTGGGTTGCCATTTCCTTCTCCAGTGCATGAAAGTGAAAAGTGAAAGTGAAGTCACTCAGTCGTGTCCAACTCTTGGCGACCCCATGGACTGCAGCCTCCCAGGCTCCTCTGCCCGTAAGATTTTCCAGGCAAGAGTACTGGAGTGGGTTGCCATTGCCTTCTCCATTACTATGAGTTAAGTACTGTTAAATGCTTTACACAAATTATCTCATAATTCTCAAAGCAATTTATTTTACAGATGAGAAAGCGAAATTAACTTGCCTAAGGAAGTAGAGTTGGATTTGAACTCGGCCAAAGTTAATTTAGTTGATGTTATAAATTCAACTGGCACTCAGAATCTCCCCATCACTCACTCAGTACATTTGTATCCCAGAGAATACCAAAAATGATAAGGTCGTGACTTCAAAAACTTTACAGCTTTATGAAGATTAAATCTAATATCACAAAATAAATTTTTAAAAAATCCTCACCAATATGATAACATACCAAGCTGTACAGTTTCTAAAATTAAGCTGGAATATCAAGGAATGGACCATTAAGAAATCAACAGCTTTTGATAAAATGTTAACATTTTTAGAAATGATGGCCAGTCACACAAAAAAATTTTTTTTGGCCATGCTGTGCAGCATGTTAGATCCCCGAATAGGCATCAAACCCACACCCCCAGCACTGGAAGTCTAGAGTCTTAACCACTGGACTGCCAAGGAAGCCCCACTAGTCATATAGATAGATATTTACAGTTCATTTTCTTGCCAGTATTTAGTACTATAATCACTGCAAGAGTAAGAAAGACTCTGCTATCATAGGAAAACATCTCTTCATACTACAAATAATAAATAAGTTGCAAAAATAAGAATGGACCCAGGACTCAGTGCTTTCACTGCCATGGCCTAGATTCAATCCCTGGCCAGGGAATTAAGATCCCACAAGCCANCTTCTCCAGTGCATGAAAGTGAAAAGTGAAAGTGAAGTCACTCAGTCGTGTCCAACTCTTGGCGACCCCATGGACTGCAGCCTCCCAGGCTCCTCTGCCCGTAAGATTTTCCAGGCAAGAGTACTGGAGTGGGTTGCCATTGCCTTCTCCATTACTATGAGTTAAGTACTGTTAAATGCTTTACACAAATTATCTCATAATTCTCAAAGCAATTTATTTTACAGATGAGAAAGCGAAATTAACTTGCCTAAGGAAGTAGAGTTGGATTTGAACTCGGCCAAAGTTAATTTAGTTGATGTTATAAATTCAACTGGCACTCAGAATCTCCCCATCACTCACTCAGTACATTTGTATCCCAGAGAATACCAAAAATGATAAGGTCGTGACTTCAAAAACTTTACAGCTTTATGAAGATTAAATCTAATATCACAAAATAAATTTTTAAAAAATCCTCACCAATATGATAACATACCAAGCTGTACAGTTTCTAAAATTAAGCTGGAATATCAAGGAATGGACCATTAAGAAATCAACAGCTTTTGATAAAATGTTAACATTTTTAGAAATGATGGCCAGTCACACAAAAAAATTTTTTTTGGCCATGCTGTGCAGCATGTTAGATCCCCGAATAGGCATCAAACCCACACCCCCAGCACTGGAAGTCTAGAGTCTTAACCACTGGACTGCCAAGGAAGCCCCACTAGTCATATAGATAGATATTTACAGTTCATTTTCTTGCCAGTATTTAGTACTATAATCACTGCAAGAGTAAGAAAGACTCTGCTATCATAGGAAAACATCTCTTCATACTACAAATAATAAATAAGTTGCAAAAATAAGAATGGACCCAGGACTCAGTGCTTTCACTGCCATGGCCTAGATTCAATCCCTGGCCAGGGAATTAAGATCCCACAAGCCACGAGAGGCAGCCCTCCCCCCAGAAAAATGAAAAAAGAAAAAAAGAATGAATCTACTCTTTAAAATAGTTAACTATTCAAAAATTATGTTCACTGATGAAATTAAAATAAAGCCCACAACATGAATGTTATGGAAATTATACAGCTGCTTTCATCAGAGACAATTTAAGAGATAATATAGCTTTTAACAGCTTTCTACATGTGAAAAAAGATTTTTCTTTCACCTTTGATCAAATCCTTAACTAAGGAAGGTACAGGGCTTAACTTAAGAAATAAAATTTACTTCAACTTGAATCATGAAGAGTAATGTATTAACCATAGGGAAGATAAACTGATCCTTTCTAACTAGCATTTAGAACAAATTTTAAGTCATTAAATATATAACATTCAACTTTTTTTTCCAATAGCAGGGTTAATAGCACCCACTATTAGGAAAAATCCCTGATGCTGTGAAAGACTGAGGGCAGAAGAAGAGGGCATCAGAGGATGAGATGACTGGACTGCATCACCAATGCAATGAACATGAACTTGGACAAACTCTGGGAGATGGTGAGGGACAAGGAGGCCTGGCATCCTACAGTCCACAGGGCTGCAAAGAGTCAGACCAACTGGGCAGCTGAGCAACAATGTTAGTAAAACTCAGACAGAAGAGGATCAGATGATATGCTTGGAGATACAACCTGTGACCACATAAAAAAAATATTAGCCTCATCACCCCATGTAAATATTAGCCTTCTACCCCATGTAAACCAACCACAAAAACAAAGATTGTAAATACTTAAAATACATGTAAAATTGTAAAGTCAATTCCTGTTTTTCTAACAACCACATTGCTTATAATCCCAGTATCTGGGATATTAAGAAAGGGCTGCTTCTGCTACTGCTAAGTCGCTTCAGTCATGTCTCACTCTGTGCGACCCCACAGACGGCAGCCCACCAGGCTCCCCTATCCCTGGGATTCTCTAGGCAAGAATACTGGAGTGGGTTGCCATTTCCTTCTCCAACTCATGAAAGTGAAAAGTCAAAGTGAAGTCGCTCAGTCGTGTCCGACTCTTAGGGACCCCATGGACTGCAGCCTACCAGGCTCCTCCATCCATGGGATTTTTTCCAGGCAAGAGTACTGGAGTGGGGTGCCAAGAAAGGGATAAGATTGCTATAATTACTAATTATTAACATCATCGTGTATTGAGTGCCCACTATATGCAAGGTACTACATAAAATGCTTTTTGTTTAATTCTCATTATCAGGATAGTTAAGGAGANTGGGATTTTTTCCAGGCAAGAGTACTGGAGTGGGGTGCCAAGAAAGGGATAAGATTGCTATAATTACTAATTATTAACATCATCGTGTATTGAGTGCCCACTATATGCAAGGTACTACATAAAATGCTTTTTGTTTAATTCTCATTATCAGGATAGTTAAGGAGAATATTACAAGCTCCATTTTATAGATGACAAAACTAAGGCTATGAAAGATTTCATAAACTTCTCACTGCCTAATTAGTCAATTAGTAAATGACAGAGGCAGGGTTCAAAAGCATGGTCAAACAATCAGAGAACC
Organism: Neotragus moschatus; assembly: GCA_006410615.1. Classification (NCBI taxonomy): domain Eukaryota; kingdom Metazoa; phylum Chordata; class Mammalia; order Artiodactyla; family Bovidae; genus Neotragus; species Neotragus moschatus. Next base: position 1,338,146 of record SJYA01001474.1, on the reverse strand, counting down.
TGAGTTTTTTCTATCCTATCATTCTTCCTCAGAACACAAATAATACTTTTTTCAATTTCTCTATATGGTAGTTACAAATGTACTTCTGTGATCATCAGGCTATTCTGTGAGTCTGAGATTCTAGGTTGAAAAAAATTTGTTAAATAATACTGGGAGCTAAAATTCCTGATTAAAAAAGTCAGAAGCATCACTTTTACTTTTCTAAAGTCAGTCAATCTTAAAAGATATAAATTTCGCTTTTTTTCTGTGTTCCTGACTTCCCTGACTTTGTCTTTATTCAGGAGCCAAGCAAGTGTTCTACAGCTTTAAATCCCTTTTCCTCCCTAACTAAACTGGAAAAATCTGATGATAATCATTTTTCTAATTAACTATATAACTTTAATATAAACAGGTTACCATAATCAATATTTTGCTACCTAATCAGAGAACTCAAGACTGCTCGTGAATGTAAGGTAGCAACAAGCAAGTAGGGAGAAAAGAGTCTGGGTAGGCAAAGAAAGGGAAGCCACTGAAGTCAATTATTAACCAACTCCTTGGTTCATCCGTTTAAGGTGACTGGAATCTTCCTCCTACCTAGTCCCAGACTCCATTAGAAATGACAAATGGGAAGGCATGGGCACCTATTCCCAAGAGCTAGAGAGCAGAGTCAAGTATCCTGCCTTCTAAATCCACATGGTTCTGCCCAGGTTCCCATCCTAGGACTAGCAATTCTCACGGTGTTCATTTGTATTCTGACATGCTTACCTGAGTGGAACACAACAAAGGAAGAGTTCTAACAAGCAGGAGGAAAAATATGTCCATGAGAGAATGTTGCAAATAGGATCAACCTCCTTTACATATGTCACGCTAGGAAAACTGCCAACAATGGCTCACTCCTCTAGACATACTTCCTGCAGATCTGCCAGACTCCTCCTCAAACACGTCAGTATTCTCCTCATTCTCCCTTAGTCTCAAACCTCCTTTTGCCCTAAGATTTCCAAGTGCATATTTTATATTCTCAAAAATATATGGCAATAAGATAAAGACAATCTATTTATCAGTACTTGTATTTCATAGTTGAACAAACAGCCTAAAATGCCTTATACATAATTTGCCTTTAATCAGATTTCTAATTACTGAAGATAAATTTTCTTTGCAAATAAATCAGTCTTTATTTTCAAAAAATTATATTTCTTCATAAATAAAAGATTTACCATTATATCAAGATAAAGAAATATGATAGTTAAAAAAAATCTTTTTTAATTTAAGGAGTACAACTATATCCTTTCTCCCCAGCCCCACCAAGGAAACATATCAGAATTCAGAAATTGGCAGAATTTAAGATCCATTCCGTACAAATCAAAATTTATTAAACACAACATAGGTATTTTGACAAGTCCAAAATAAAATGTAGCTTTCCAAGTACTCTATTAAAAGACCTCTTTTTAAGGTAGTAAGTTTACCTAGAGAAATTTTCTGATAAAAGGAATTCTCCCAGCAAACCAAAAACCAGACACTGGGATTTTTACACTTTCACAGAACTCCAGATAGCACATTTCCATTAGGATTTATTGTATGAGTATTTGGAGAGCAAAAGGCAGAGAAAAGAGATCAGAAGCTACATATAAAAGACAAAACTTTACTGAAATAGAAAGTGAACTTAATTAACTAGTTTTAATTGAACTTCCACTTGTAAAAATAATTTACATGAATATTCTTTGAAATGGGAAAAAGAGCCTCACTAAATTGTAGTCAAAAGCAGTTTCTTTGGGATTTAAAAACCACCATTTTTTTCAACAACAGATTAACAAACTCACTGTAGAAAGGGTTGAGCAATGAGAGCTATTTGTAGATAAGTATGATTAAATTATGGGTAAATAGTAAGTCAACTGAATAAAGTCCATTTATCAAAAAGCAAGTAAATCAAACTAATGTCCACAATTATGAAGAATGAATTTTATATTTTTCCCACACTATTAAAGATTTTACATTCTTCCATCAGTTAGTAAAGAACCAAATGTTCTATACAAAAGTGCCTATCAACTGTACAATAACTTAAAGAACAACCATTCTGGTGGTAGGGATACTTCATTTAATTCAATGCAAGGAATTTAAAAGCTTTCATCCTTGCAACCTTTGTCACAAAAATTAATAAAATTGTTTCATGAAAAGACTGCCTATGTGTTTCAATTCAAATATGCAATGATTTTGTGGCATTCCAAAGACTGAAATTTTTTTCAAAGATTGAAATTTTAACAAAATATAAGAAAAATGAAATACAAACAGAAATTATTTCTCAGAGAGAGAAAAATCTAAAATTCCCGATGCAAAGCTACTTCAAAAATTTATTCACGATTTCATAAAACATTAATGAAAGGGTTACATAAATCTCCTGGAATAAAGATCTTAAAGAGAACTGTAAGAATCTCTTTGTTTTCAATACTGCTTTCTCTGTTCTTACATCCATTAAAACAGATATAAATTAACTCTTTCTAAATATAAACTATCTAGTCTTATAGAAAAAAAATCAAATCAAAAACAGCAAAAAAATATACGTATATATTCTCAATATAGCTTTACATAAGTATGTAGATTACATTTAGGTCCCTCAAACAAGTTAAAACATATGCCACATCAAGATCATTCTCAAGGGAGAAAACCATCAGAACAAAAGCTCCTGCTTAATAGACTACTTTGTAGTTCAAACTCTATCCCAGGTGCATTTAATTGTCCAGTATTATCACCATTTTTCTTCAAAAACCAAGTATATTTGGTTCTCTTAAAAATGACTTTATAGTATATATTTTGTATGAAAGGCCATGAAAAAATTTTAAATTATTTTAGTCTCTAAAAAGGAAACACCCTTTTGCTTTTCTCTTTTGAAATGTGTCTTATTTGGTTTTTACTTACTTTCTACACATGAACTTTTCTCAAACCAGTCTCTTCCAGTATTAGTTGTTTACTATCAATATATCTGTGTATACTTAGGTTTTTTACAGACTGTGCTTTACAGTATACTGGTAAGAAAAACTAAAGAAGAGGACATGAGTGAAACAGAAGTGGACCACATCTGAGAAACACCATTCAATTTCAACTCTCTGCCTCAAATACCCTTCAGTACTCATGCCAAATAGTCTCAGTTTCTAAAAAGAAGCACAACACATTATGATAAGGCAAACACAGGAGAAACCAAATCATCAACTGAAGAAATTTAACAGAATGTATCACCACCTGAGAAAGAAATACCACAAAAAGAAAAACAAATGATAAACTCAGTTTCTGGATGTTCCTACTGAAACATCACTTTGAAACATAGCTCAAAACAGTTTTACAAACTCTTTTTAATGTAAGAAATATATTTTACATTGCAACCTAGTACACACATGTACTTCATCCTGGTGGCTCAGATGGTAAAGAATCCACCTGCAATGCAGGAGACCAGGGTTCTATCCCTGGGTTGGGAAGATCCCCAGGAGAAGGAAATGGCAACCCACTCCAGTATTCTTGCCTGGAGAATNTAAGAAATATATTTTACATTGCAACCTAGTACACACATGTACTTCATCCTGGTGGCTCAGATGGTAAAGAATCCACCTGCAATGCAGGAGACCAGGGTTCTATCCCTGGGTTGGGAAGATCCCCAGGAGAAGGAAATGGCAACCCACTCCAGTATTCTTGCCTGGAGAATTTCATGGACAGGGGAGCCTGGCGGGCTACCATCCACGGGGGTCTCAAAGAGTCGGACACGACTGAGTGACTAACGCACACATATGAGCAAAATTTCCCAAAACAATATTTTTCCTTGCCATGTGCAATAGTAAATTCTGTTCTATTTCATTTATTTGCAATGCTGGTGGTAACCCACTAAATTGATTTGATAGTTACTAATAAAGTATCATCCAGTTAGAAAAACACAGGCTTAAAATAGGGTAAGCAAAAGGAGAAGAGGGGAGCAAAGAATGAGATGGGTAGATAGCAAGCATCAACTCAATGGACATGAATTTGAGCAAACTGGGAGACAGTGGAGGACAAAGGAGTATGGCTTGCTGCATACAGTCCAAGGGGTCAAAACAGAGTTGGACTCAGCTTAGCAACTAAACAACAACAAAAAAAAACAAGGTATCCCTTACAGAGTATTAGGGTTGTGGGTTGTTTTTTTTTTTTTGCAATTTGCTTCTACCTGTCTAGCAGGTAGACAGGTATTTTAAGGCTGCTACATTATTTTGTTGTTCTATTCACTGAGTCGTGTCTGATTCTTTTCCCACCCCCAGGGCTGTAGCCAGCCAGGCTCCTCTGTCCATGGGATTTCCCAGGTAAGAATACCGGAACGGGTTGCCATTTCCTCCTCCAGATCTTCCTGACCCATGGATCCAACGTGCGTCTCATCAATTGGCAGGTGGATTCTTTATCACTCAGCCACCAAGGAATCCCCTGCTACATTACTACTACTTCCAATAAAGCAAGTGGTTCTTAAAATGTTCCCCTGACCAACATAAGCATCACCTGAGAGAAATTCAAACTCCAGGCCCCACCCCAGACCTACAGTATCAGAAATTCTAGCAAGCCCTCCAGGTGATTCCGGTTCAAGTTAAAGTTGCAGAACGACGCATTAAAGAATTCTAAGCCTTTCTTCATCCTCTACACATTTTTAAAAAATCCAGTATATAGGACTTATTCTGTGCCAGTTACTATTCTCAAAGTTCCACAGATATTAATTCACGTGAAAAAAAAACAACCCTAAGAAGTAGGAAGTATCCGTATCCCTATTATACAGATGAAACTTCTTCACAGAGAGGTTAAGCTATGGAAGCTAGGTGGTGGAACCAGAATTCAAACTTATTTCTAATTTGGACAAAGTAAGCCCACCCCTCTTCGTGCCTCTTCTCTTCCTGATCAAGTTCCGGTCCTACTCCTTTAGTTCAGATACTCCGCCCTTTTTCCCATTCCAATTCCCCATCTTGTCCATATCCTTATTTTCTAACACGATTGCTCTCGTCCTACACATTTCTTTCCTAAAACACTGGAATGCAAGTCACAACCTTGCTTTGAGAACCTTTTCTCTGGCCCTAGATGGCATGTCAGCATTATTATACAGCCTAAGTTTCTTCTATTTCTTAAGTTACTGAAACCTATTAAAGGCCCCCATGTTATTCCTCGTTACCTACTGTCCTGGTCAGTTTCCACAAGACCATTAGTCTTCCTGAGCAACTTTCTCGCTCCCTCCAACGACGCCCTATCTCCTACTCCCTTCCTACAAGGAAACTAACTACTTCTCCCGCCTACCCCCCGAGTCATTTTGCTTGACTAATCCCCAACTGAGAGGACTTCACTCCTCGGCTAAACCTCTCACCACTTCTCAAACCCGAGCTACCCCCTCGAGGTTTTGTTGATTTTTTTGTTTGTTTGTTTTGTTTTTTCAAAACTCTGCTCTCCCAGGGATCCTCACACTCAGTTTCCAGTCCAGTCTTGGATCTCCCATCGCAGACCAGCTGTGGGGGGCAGGGCGCTGCCGTCCCTCCCCAAGCTGTTCAAGGTCTCCAGCGGTCTGACCAACCGAAGCCCCGCCAGAGCTCCCACGGCGCTGCTCTCGCGGATGGCCGCCTTTCTCAGGAGAATCCCCCGCCCCCTCCCTGCCTCTTTCCTCGACATCCTCACTGGGACCCCTGCCGCCCTTGGCCTCCCTTCTCCCTCGGACCCGGGCCATTCCCAGTCTCCCGGCCCCCCAACCCACCCCCCAGCTTTCTCCGCTCGGGTCGCTCCCGAACTTCCCGGGTTCCCACCTTCCTCACACCTAAAGGTGTCCGGAGTATATTCGAGTCACCTCGTCCCTCAGACCAGGNAATGATTGCGTTTTTATTCACTTGGGTACAAATCACAGTAGGCACTCTTGAGAAATTTAATGTTGCTATAAAAACTTGTGCTCCTAGAAATGTATATCCTTTTTTTTTTTCATTTCAGCTTTTTCCTTTTCTTTTTCATTTCCATCCACTGTTCCTGCTCCTGAATGGCAAAATGCTGGCCTAATTACTCTTTCAATTTCTAAGTCAGATTTAAATAAATGTACCTTCCTCACAACTCCACCCAGCATACATAAACTCATGGGTCATGAAACATACACTCAGGAATGGATTGGGAAAGTCCCCCTTAAGCACCTCTTTATGATTGGGGACTTCCTGTGGCACCGAGACTAGACCTTGCCCCTTTCTTATTCCTGCTAACTCTTTGTTCCATATCTCTTCTATTTACCCTTCTGTCCTATTTCAGCAAGTTACAAGGAGTATAAAACTGTGTGGTTCATTATCCACCCCCCCAAAGAAAAAATTGTCTATTTTCTAACATATATTTTTAGTCATTTAAATAAACTATATACCTCTATCACCAAACTAAGTGGAAATTATTCCTCCAGTAACTCTACATAAAAGTAAGGTGTCTTTTCCTAGTTTTTTCCCAGAACTTTCCTCCCCCTTCTCTCATCCTCACCTTCCAATTTAGAAATAACCTCCCCTTCAATTCAATGACTCATAAAAAGCCTGTGAAAGGAAAGCAGAAAAGCCAAAATAATCGCAGAAAGGTCTGAATCATTCAATTGAAGGAAAGATCAAACATTGACCATGATAAGATGGCATTCAAGACATAAGGCAAGCTTTAACTAACATCCCATAACAAAAGAAGTAACATGTAAATGTGAAGATGCTCCAGTGAGAAAGAGGCAGCAGTATGTCCGAAGCTTTTGAATATATTACCAACAGCTTTCTTCTCTCTAGTCTTGGCGGTGTCCTACCTACCAATTTTAGAGCAAGTTAGAAGGCAATTAATGTCCTGGCAGATAGAAAACAATAACGTCATAGGAGAGCATGACCATTATTATGATACTTTGGGTAATAATGGCTCTTTCAGTCATAGTTACTATGTGCCATTGAGAACATAGAATTAGGCCAGCCTCACTAAGAGGACTTGTCATGGAAGTTCAGGAACTCAACAAAATTACTATCACAAAACTAGGAATATTGCCACAAAGTTCAGCTATTCCTTTTATTTCATTGTATCTATTTATTTATTTTCACCACACAACACAGCATGTGGGATCTTAATTCCTCCACCAGGGATGGAACCTGCACCCACTACAGTAGAAGCATGGGGTCTTAACCAATGGACCACCAGGGAAGTCACCCTTCTATTTCATATACTAGAGTGAAAAAGTTGGCTTAAAACTCAATATTCAGNGCTATTCCTTTTATTTCATTGTATCTATTTATTTATTTTCACCACACAACACAGCATGTGGGATCTTAATTCCTCCACCAGGGATGGAACCTGCACCCACTACAGTAGAAGCATGGGGTCTTAACCAATGGACCACCAGGGAAGTCACCCTTCTATTTCATATACTAGAGTGAAAAAGTTGGCTTAAAACTCAATATTCAGAAAATTAAGATCATGGCATCCGGTCCCATCACTTCATGGCAAATAGATAGGGAAACAATGGAAACAGTGACAGACTTTATTTTCTTGGGGTCCAAAATAACTGCAGGTGGTGACTTCCTCCTTGAAATTGAAAGACCCTTGCTCCTTGAAAGAAAAGCTATGACCAACCTAGACAGCATATTAAAAAGCAGAAACATTACTTTGCCAACAAACGTCCATCTATTCAAAGCTATGGTTTTTCTAGTAGTCATGTGTGGATGTAAGAGTTGGACTATAAAGAAAGCTGAGTGCCAAAGAATTGACGCTTTTGATCTGTGGTATTGGAGAGGACTCTTGAGAGTCCGTTGGACTGCAAGGAAATCCAACCAGTCAATCCTAAAGGAAATCAGTCCTCAATGTTCTTTCGAAGGACTGATGCTGAAGCTGAAACTCAAATACTTTGGCCACTTGATGTGAAGAACTGACTCATTTGAAAAGACCCTGATGCTGGGAAAGATTGAAGGCAGGAGAAGGGGGTGACAGAGGATAAGATGGCTGGATGGCATCACCAACTTGATGAACATGAGTTTGAGTAAGCTCCAAGAGTTGGTGATGGACAGGGAAGCCTGGCATGCTGCAGTCCGGGGTTGCAGAGAGTCAGATACAACTGAGCAACTGAACTGAAAAAAAAAAAAAAAAGCATTCATAAATGTTTTTGCTCATACATACATATACACTTCCATCACTCCCATTCCTTGTGAAAATCAGTTAAGAGGAAACATGTAATATAAACACATGCAACCCAGGAAGAGAGAAAACGTTAAAGAAGGAAGGTTTTCAGGAACATTCTTTGATGCAGCAGAAGGCTATTCTGTTATTGAAGTCCATGCAGTAACTGGAAAAGTTATTGCTTGTACCCTACATTTTGATTTTGTATCCACAAAGTAATCTTATAATGCAATTATTCCATCCAGCTTCTCTTTTCTTTCCTGTGTTAGGTGCCTCTCCATCACTCTCAAGGCCCGCTCTTAAAAAGCAAGGACACTGGAGTCAGCGAGTCTGCAGCTCTGTGTTGCGTGGCTGGTTGTGGAGGTGGTGCAGATGGTATCTCTGTGGAACCACTTGAGCAAAACCAGCATGGCAGGTGTATTAAAGGCAAAAATAGCCTTTATAAATCCTGATTAAGTGGGAAATGATGGACTCAGAGTGATGGCCCAGTATCTGAGTGGTATGGTTTGCCTTGGGCTCTCATGTGTGCTGGTGCGTTTTGCTCTCTTTTCTTTGCTGCTCCTCGCTTTGATCACACCACTTTTCAAGGGTGCAAAACCCAAATGTCTTTACATTTCTATTTTAGTCCAGGAGGACACACTCACTATGAAAACTCCATTTGGCGTTTTTTGTTTGTGTGGGGATTTTTTTTTTTTTCCTCCCTGGTTTCTGCACACAATCCAAAAGGATTAGAAAAGCAAACAGTCGGTGGAAAAGAAAATCAGTCAGATAAGCAGACAAGGGCCAGAGCTGCTTGCTGCTAGCAGTTAGGGGCAAAGTCATAACATTTGATAAGAGATGGTTCCCTGAGTTTAGGATCCCTGAAAGTGGAGGTTGACAGAGATATAGGGATTAGAGAGAAGGGAGGAAAGAGACAAAAAGTGAGACAGAGACAGAGAGAATGAGAACTGAGAGACAGAAAGAAAGCCCTTGGAGGAGAGGGTAATGAACATGAGAGAGTCAAGAGGCCATAATCAGAGTGCTGAGACAGCTTAGAGTCCTACCCCCAACCACCCCAGATATGGACTTTACACCAGGTTGCACAATTGAACCAACAAGGTGCAGCCTCTGCCACTGGATGAAAGGAGAATGGGGCCAGAACTCTACCCTATGGCATCATTGCTCTGTTGCTACCTGGAAACACCCCTGAGCTCAAAGCCTGCTGCTTTGGCACCAGGGCAAAGCTGACAAGGAAGGATAGATTCCTGCAGCCAACCAGTGAACGAATCTTCTTTTGATTTCATAAAGGTGACCACTGGCGGTGAAGCTCTGGGTAAACAAAGGGAAATTTTCTGGAAGAAGATGTTTTTGCCATCCCAAACTGGGGAGCTTCCAACAAAGGGATGTGCCAAGTTGCTTTCCATGCTGGAACAAAGCACTGTGGTTTCAAAATTCAAGACTCTGTTCCTTGGATGGGAAGAAGCAAAAAAATTTAAAAAGTCAGTGGAAAAGGGTGTCCTCCCAGGCAGAACCATTTGATTTCCAATTCTAGGGCTCATGTGATTTTTAAGTAGCACACCATACCGTCTCATCAATGCAGGCATTTTCATCCTCAAGAAAAGTGTGTATACCCCTCTACCCACCTTGCATAGCATAGGCAAGATGGCTTGAGTGCTTGTAAAATGGACAGGTTGCAGCTGTTAGCGCTGCCATTGTGCTGTTGAATGGAGCCCCTGGTTACTATCACTAGATCTATGGGTGGACCAGCCATTCTTTTGCAACAGGGAGTGGACCACTCAAAGCACTTAGCATCATTTAAACTTTTGTCCATTCCCGTTTTACACACACACACACAGAGTTTCCTGGAAGCCTGGCTACACTCCAAGGGTTTCAGAGAGTAGAATGCCTTTTAGAACTCCAGTTTCCTAATCACTTGGAATCTCATAAGAAAGTAGACTTGAGCTCAGACCCTGAACTAAATGTGTTCAGATCCTGGCTCTGCTATTTCTAGCCGTGTGACTCTGGGAAAGTTGATTCATTTATCTAAATTTCAGTTTCTTCATCTACAAAATGGAATATATATGAGCTATCTTGTGCTGGGTAACAAATTATCCCAAAATTTAGTAGCGTAAAACAACATTTATTACCTCTGTCTCTGTGGGTCAGAATTCCTGGTATAACTTAACTGGGTCCTCTGGTTCTGGGTGTCTCACAAGGGTGCGGTCACCTCAAGGCTCAATTAGGATGAACCTGCATCCTAGCTCAGTCATTTCATTGTTGACAGGATTTCCTTAGCTCACAAGCTTTAGCCTAAGGCCTTAGATCCACATGATCTATTGGCTCAGGACCTCTCTGTGCCTTACTTGTGAATCTATCCATGGAACACCTCAAAACATAGCAGCTTCCTTCATCACAGCAAGCCAGCATGAGGGAAAAAGAGAGGGCCAATGAGAGAGAGACTGCTAAAAAGACAGAAGTCAGTCTTTTGCAATCTAATCACAGAAGTGACATCCCAGTATTCTTGCCACATTCTGTTAGTCAAAAGCAAGTCATTGGATCCAGCCCACACTCAAGGAAAGGGGATTGCACAAGGGTGCAAACAGCAGCCTACTACTGCTGCTACTGCTAACTCGCTTCAGTTGTGTCTGACTCTGTGCAACTCCTTAGATGCCATAGATGGCAGCCCATCAGGCTCCCCCATCCCTGGGATTCTCCAGGTAAGAACACTGGAGTGGGTTGCCATTGCCTTCTCCAATGCATGAAAGTGAAGTCGCTCAGTCGTGTCCGACTCTGTGCGACCCCATGGATTGCAGCCTATCAGGCTCCTCCACCCATGGGATTTTCCAGGCAAGAGTACTGGAGTGGGTTGCCATTGCCTTCTCTAGAAGCAGCCTACCATATGATAATTTTAATAATAATAATACCTACTTACAGGTTTTGTTTAAAGGTTAAAGCAGAGAATGTGTTCAATTCAGAGCCTGGCATATATTATATACCTAGTGTATATAATACTATTCTTTTAATTTTATTATTGAGTATATAATGATTGATTTTCTCTCCTTTCTAGCTACTTGGAGGAAACTTTTATGAGTAATAAATGAGATAATCTACATAGTTCAGGAAGGACCTGATCCATGGTAAATTCTCATTAATTATTAATGTTAATTTTTATCAACATTATATGAGTGTGTGATATCTGGTTCCCTTGCCAAGCTACTAGACAGATATGCAATGTCCAAAATGGCCTTATTTTCAAATATTTTGTCTCACTTATCCACGTGTACCCTATACTTGCCAGACCACAAGTCCAGATTTGGGGCTTAGAAAATAAGCAACAAAGCCATGATCCAGTCTAATTTCCTGCCTGCCTTATATTAACCAAGGCATGCTCAAAACCAGCAAGATCAGGTAATTATGGCAGCAACTCCAATTTTCAGAAGTCTGAACCTGGCTCCATTAAAGTTCCAGAGAGGGGGAGTGTACCCAGGATGAGCAAGGACATGACTGTGTGACCTTTGCCCCTTTCACTGGTCACTTTGCAGTCTGCTGTCAGTCCTTAACAGGATGAGAGAAAGAGGGATCCTAACAGGCTCTGTGGATGGCATGAGGACACCCAAGGTGCAGACTGCATCCCTGGACTGGGAGCAGTCAGAAGCAAGAGGCTGAAAAGAGAGCAATTTTTCAATTAGAAAGCTGGAAGTAGAAAGCCCAGTTTACAACATCAAATGATCACTATGAGCTTAGAGTGACCAGCAGGGCTGGGTTGAGTGGCTTCCTTATAAAGAAGGAGGATATTGAGGACTGGCCTGCAGCCAGAGAAAATGAGGAACTATTATCAAGGAAACCCCATTATTTTGGCTTTGAGACATTTCTCAGGGCTCGCACATGATTATATTAGAAGAAAAATGTGGTGGGGGAGGGGGGGAGGGGGGCGGGGGCTGAGTGAGAACTCCTAAAGCATAAATGATCTTTAAACCAAAAACATTGTAGAAACACAAAGGTCCAAATGCATAGCTCACCTCATCTCTTCTTTTCAGGCCAGGAATATCGACTCAAATATTCTCTCCCCCTGCCTCCCTCCTGCCTCCCTCCACTCTCTTTACATTTGTACAGGTTCTTTCCTTTTGTCAGTGTTCCAGGCAGAAGAAAAAACTATCCTCACAAGGAAATGCCTTAGGATCTTTTCAGCTGGAGCTGTTTTCTGATCCAAAGTCACCATCTTAAGCAGTTTCTTCTGTGGTGCTAGACCATTAGCGCCCAATAAATACTCACAGATAATAACAGTTACAATTCTGCCTCCAAATCAAGACACCTGTGCAGCTGGGATTTAAACAGGTCCCTTGATTTTCTGAGATGCCACAACCCTGGCCTCTGTTTCTCTGGGCACGTTCCTAGGTGTTTCCAGATTTGTGCAGAAGAGCTTAAAGCGTTCCTAGGTGTTTCCAGATTTGTGCACAGAAGAGCTCAAAGCAGAAGTTGTGGAGAAAGACCTGTGCGGTTAAAGGAGAGGTATGTAGCAACATCAAGTTCCTCTTCCTGTCACTTGTCTCCTCTTCTTCTAACTCTGTGTTTCCTCTGGGTTTGAGAAAGAGGAGAATTGTAAGTTTCAACACTTCTCAGTAGCCAGAGAAGATCTCTGTCTGCTGTTTTGCAGGATGGCCAATTTTAGAAGGGAAAGAAGGGCTGAGAAGATGAAGACTTGCCCCCAGGAAACCTGCCTACACAATAGGGATGGTATGTTTATTTATTCAGCCTTTTCCTCCAGGCAGCCAGAGCAGCAGCCATTTCATTTTGCCCTCAGGAAGTGTATTTAGTAGTAGGCTTTCTTTCTTTTCCTGTTAGTTTCCTGCAAAAGGACATCAGTGTCTTCTTAGAGCAGCAGCTGATAGGAAAGGATGTTATTGCTCAAGGGAAGGCAGACAAGCATATTTCCCGAGTCAAACCAAGATCATCCCCAGGGCCCAGAGAGTGCAGCCTGGGCTGTGGAAATAGAAGAACCTGATTTTCACACCCATTTCCCTCATGCCATCCTCCTCCCTGAAATACTCTCTAGCATAATAATAATTACATCTTACACTTGTGTAGAATTTCACACTTTCCCAAGGTAAGCATCACAGAAGCAGAATCGGAGGCACTGTATTTGAGGGAAACTGGGATTTACTTTGGAGAGTTAATATTATGTACAGGGGAAATTATACCAATTGTATAGGTTTACTCTAAGTAGGATGAGATGGCTGGATGGCATCACCAACTTGATGGACATCAGTTTGAGCAAGCTCCAGGAGATGGTGCTATACAGGGAANAAGCAGAATCGGAGGCACTGTATTTGAGGGAAACTGGGATTTACTTTGGAGAGTTAATATTATGTACAGGGGAAATTATACCAATTGTATAGGTTTACTCTAAGTAGGATGAGATGGCTGGATGGCATCACCAACTTGATGGACATCAGTTTGAGCAAGCTCCAGGAGATGGTGCTATACAGGGAAGCCTGGCGTGCTGCAGTCCATGGGGTCGTGAAGAGTCGGGAGTGACTGAGCACGCACACTGAGCATACATGCACCCTGAGTTAGGTTTCCTTTATTGGCTCCTACTCATTTTACAGATCTCACTTTCAAAGTGATTACTACAGCGGGGCCTGCTGACCTCTCCTCTCTCAGGCACCACTGGGTTGGGCTCTTATATATATTGCACTTCTGTTTTGGATACACACATCCCATGAGTAAATTTGTGTGGAGCACATCCTCCTATAGCACTGTGATATCAGGAACCCATCCATCCCGCTCACAGTTCCTAGCACAGGGCCAAAGTAGTTCACTAAATGTTCATTGAATGAATGAGTCAGGAGTTGTCTCTAGGAACTGCCTTCCTTCCCTACACTATCATTTATTTGGGGGTGGTGCTATGGGAGTTGTAAAAAAGAAAAAGCATGTGCTAATTATCGTATAATGATCACTAGTCATTAGCAGTAATTCGTAGGTAAAAGCACAGTGGTGGTATATGACTAAATAAAACATTCCACCACTGTGTACAGGGCCTTCCCTGCATTATGAATCTGAAATCTCATTTCCTGTCTCCATTAGACCCACAGAGAGACAGGGTCATTCCTTCAGTTGCCAACAGTGGGGAGAGGGAGAACTCAGTTTCCTCTGATTGAGCGAAACTATTCTGGTATGAAAATGAAATGAAAATGCTGGGCTGGTAGTGGCCCTCTGCTACTTCCCTCTCAGGTTCGGAGATGGATCTCCCCATCAAAGGTCTGTACTGAGTCATCCCTGCTCCAGATAAAAAAAAAATTTAAAGTCCGCTCCCTCAGGGTGAGTGATGGAAACAGGGACGCATCCTGCTAATCTTCCCATTGTGGGTCAAGGTTCATGGCTTTGGGCCCCTCCTTGGGAACAAAGAGGACAAGCTGAAGGGAAAGACAAGACTTTTCCTTCTCATTCCTTCCTACCTCAAAAGCTCTTGGTCTGCGGCTTCCTCTTGTTCTGCAGAGGGGAAGTGAGGATGAAAACAGGGGGAAGAATACCACAGGACACAGCACTCTGATGGGCCTGAGATTGTCAGGGAGCTGTGAACTGGGATGAAGGATTATAAGACATGAAGAATCCCTAGAGATTCTTCAACAATTCTCATATTCCAAATAACCAAGGCACAGCCCAGTTGCTGGGACACAGGGAACCAGAAATGCAGTCAGCGGGTGGTGATGACAGCAAAGAAGCAAGCAGATCCGACATCCCAGCCCCTACGAAGAACTGTCCCCCAAGGGAGCAGACAGCTGCAGGCTGGGTAGTGAAGACAGGGAGTGAGTGCTGAGCGTGAGACCTTGAGTCAGGAGGCCCACACTCTATTTCCAGCTCAGCCATCAGCTGATGGAAGGAGCCCACGTGAAAGATGACTGTCAGAGATGTGGCTTAATCAGTTAACCATGGAATGGGCACATATTTATGAGATGCTTTGAAATCTCTAGATGAAAAGAAATGGCAGGAAAAGCTATTATTATTTTGAGTGTCGATTCTTAGAGGAGCCAGCTCATCTTTGAGCTCCTGTATTGGACTCAGAGGCCACAGTATTTTCATCTTGGGTGGAGCAGTCCTTGGAGATCTGTTTTCTAAGAACTTCAGTTGAGAGCAAGTTCATTGTTGAGGTCCACAAGGAATCCAACCAAAAATCTCATCATTGGAGTGCTACAAATTTCCAACCAAGCCCCAGTAAGTTTTCTGGGCAAACAGATCATGGCCAGACCTAACTTGCCTGGAGGCATGTATAGGCTATGACGTGGTAACTCTTTGCCCTCCCTGTCACTCTCCTAAGTTTCTTTCTCCTCCTGTTCTTTTTTATATGTGCATAAGGCTACTTGGAAACTTTGACTTATTGAAGAATATTTATAGAGATTCCAAAATGAACACACCAATTGTGGTTCTCCACCTACCATTTAGCACCCCCCCACACACACTTTTTAAAGGAAGTGGTCAAACCAGACCCTTTTTCATTCTGTTTGGCTGGTCTGTGACCCTGGTATTCTACTTCTCTATTCATTCCCTTGTATACTTTACTGTAAATACTCCTGCCCCCCTACCTCCATTCCAAAGGGTTATGTTAGTCATTGAGCTCTTAAATGAAAGCATATTCTCCTTCCTGGCATCTCCAACGCTAACAGGCTGGACTAGACCCATAATAGGACTTTAACCCAAAACCTTCAACAAGTGCTTTCCTTGCCCTGAATGACCTAAGCAGCAACAATCCCAGGTCACAATCATCACAGAAACAGATATTATTTTTCTGCTGTTGCACTAAGTGGACAAAGGTTGTCTTACTCATGCAGAAAGATTACTTCATAAAGCTAGAGCTGCTTGTAAACCAAAAAAATCTCAAGAATGGGCATGTGACTGCTAGGCATGCTTTAGGGGGTAAGCTAAATCTATAGTATCACAAGAAGCACGGGTTAAGACCAACAGGAACTCTGCACTCAAATCCCCAAATCCTAGGATTACAATGTAACTGACAAACTTTCAATACTGTTAAGATGAGAACTGATAAAAAGAAAAAATATTTCAAGCTGTAGGACATAAGCGCATGGAACTCAATATCCAAGGAAGGAATACAATCAGAATGCAGAAACAACTAGAGCGAATTGATGAAGTGCAGAAGCATGCGTGAGTAAACCAGGTGGTCCTGTGTCAATGCCCCAGGTCCCCTCCTAGTGCCAGCGATTCTACTTCATTAGACTGGAGTAGGTGTGCTTTATTTTTCCAAAGCACCAAGTGCTTCTGGCTCCTAACCAGGTTAAGAACCACTACTTGAAACCTTTCATCCAAGGTTAGAGACTATTAAATGGACTAAAGGTCTGACCCAACCTGGTAATCCTTATGGTCCTAACTGTCAAACTGCTTGGTTAGTGAATGACAATTCTGAGACGGATAACAGCTGATGTCTTTGTGATACAGAGCAAGCTTCAGAGTAGCCGTTAGACTCGAGCCACAGATCAAATGTAGTAATATAATAGTCTTCTAGTCCCTGGCTCATTTAGAACCTTTTCCAAGATTTTCAAGAATTTCCCACCTCAGGGATGAATTAACTGGAGACTTTTAGAACAAACTTTGGAAGGAAATATTCAAATCTGCTTACCACTATACAATGCAGACTTCTTTAAACATTTCCCTTGTGGTTTTTTATGCACAGTGCTTAGAATACTAGGCATTCACTCATTCAGTAAATATCTATTTACTAAAACTTAAGACATATAACCTATGCTAATAGTTTGCTGCTGAGGATAGAAGTAAGCTAATGTGTGTTTAGTANAGGAGGATATTGAGGACTGGCCTGCAGCCAGAGAAAATGAGGAACTATTATCAAGGAAACCCCATTATTTTGGCTTTGAGACATTTCTCAGGGCTCGCACATGATTATATTAGAAGAAAAATGTGGTGGGGGAGGGGGGGAGGGGGGCGGGGGCTGAGTGAGAACTCCTAAAGCATAAATGATCTTTAAACCAAAAACATTGTAGAAACACAAAGGTCCAAATGCATAGCTCACCTCATCTCTTCTTTTCAGGCCAGGAATATCGACTCAAATATTCTCTCCCCCTGCCTCCCTCCTGCCTCCCTCCACTCTCTTTACATTTGTACAGGTTCTTTCCTTTTGTCAGTGTTCCAGGCAGAAGAAAAAACTATCCTCACAAGGAAATGCCTTAGGATCTTTTCAGCTGGAGCTGTTTTCTGATCCAAAGTCACCATCTTAAGCAGTTTCTTCTGTGGTGCTAGACCATTAGCGCCCAATAAATACTCACAGATAATAACAGTTACAATTCTGCCTCCAAATCAAGACACCTGTGCAGCTGGGATTTAAACAGGTCCCTTGATTTTCTGAGATGCCACAACCCTGGCCTCTGTTTCTCTGGGCACGTTCCTAGGTGTTTCCAGATTTGTGCAGAAGAGCTTAAAGCGTTCCTAGGTGTTTCCAGATTTGTGCACAGAAGAGCTCAAAGCAGAAGTTGTGGAGAAAGACCTGTGCGGTTAAAGGAGAGGTATGTAGCAACATCAAGTTCCTCTTCCTGTCACTTGTCTCCTCTTCTTCTAACTCTGTGTTTCCTCTGGGTTTGAGAAAGAGGAGAATTGTAAGTTTCAACACTTCTCAGTAGCCAGAGAAGATCTCTGTCTGCTGTTTTGCAGGATGGCCAATTTTAGAAGGGAAAGAAGGGCTGAGAAGATGAAGACTTGCCCCCAGGAAACCTGCCTACACAATAGGGATGGTATGTTTATTTATTCAGCCTTTTCCTCCAGGCAGCCAGAGCAGCAGCCATTTCATTTTGCCCTCAGGAAGTGTATTTAGTAGTAGGCTTTCTTTCTTTTCCTGTTAGTTTCCTGCAAAAGGACATCAGTGTCTTCTTAGAGCAGCAGCTGATAGGAAAGGATGTTATTGCTCAAGGGAAGGCAGACAAGCATATTTCCCGAGTCAAACCAAGATCATCCCCAGGGCCCAGAGAGTGCAGCCTGGGCTGTGGAAATAGAAGAACCTGATTTTCACACCCATTTCCCTCATGCCATCCTCCTCCCTGAAATACTCTCTAGCATAATAATAATTACATCTTACACTTGTGTAGAATTTCACACTTTCCCAAGGTAAGCATCACAGAAGCAGAATCGGAGGCACTGTATTTGAGGGAAACTGGGATTTACTTTGGAGAGTTAATATTATGTACAGGGGAAATTATACCAATTGTATAGGTTTACTCTAAGTAGGATGAGATGGCTGGATGGCATCACCAACTTGATGGACATCAGTTTGAGCAAGCTCCAGGAGATGGTGCTATACAGGGAAGCCTGGCGTGCTGCAGTCCATGGGGTCGTGAAGAGTCGGGAGTGACTGAGCACGCACACTGAGCATACATGCACCCTGAGTTAGGTTTCCTTTATTGGCTCCTACTCATTTTACAGATCTCACTTTCAAAGTGATTACTACAGCGGGGCCTGCTGACCTCTCCTCTCTCAGGCACCACTGGGTTGGGCTCTTATATATATTGCACTTCTGTTTTGGATACACACATCCCATGAGTAAATTTGTGTGGAGCACATCCTCCTATAGCACTGTGATATCAGGAACCCATCCATCCCGCTCACAGTTCCTAGCACAGGGCCAAAGTAGTTCACTAAATGTTCATTGAATGAATGAGTCAGGAGTTGTCTCTAGGAACTGCCTTCCTTCCCTACACTATCATTTATTTGGGGGTGGTGCTATGGGAGTTGTAAAAAAGAAAAAGCATGTGCTAATTATCGTATAATGATCACTAGTCATTAGCAGTAATTCGTAGGTAAAAGCACAGTGGTGGTATATGACTAAATAAAACATTCCACCACTGTGTACAGGGCCTTCCCTGCATTATGAATCTGAAATCTCATTTCCTGTCTCCATTAGACCCACAGAGAGACAGGGTCATTCCTTCAGTTGCCAACAGTGGGGAGAGGGAGAACTCAGTTTCCTCTGATTGAGCGAAACTATTCTGGTATGAAAATGAAATGAAAATGCTGGGCTGGTAGTGGCCCTCTGCTACTTCCCTCTCAGGTTCGGAGATGGATCTCCCCATCAAAGGTCTGTACTGAGTCATCCCTGCTCCAGATAAAAAAAAAATTTAAAGTCCGCTCCCTCAGGGTGAGTGATGGAAACAGGGACGCATCCTGCTAATCTTCCCATTGTGGGTCAAGGTTCATGGCTTTGGGCCCCTCCTTGGGAACAAAGAGGACAAGCTGAAGGGAAAGACAAGACTTTTCCTTCTCATTCCTTCCTACCTCAAAAGCTCTTGGTCTGCGGCTTCCTCTTGTTCTGCAGAGGGGAAGTGAGGATGAAAACAGGGGGAAGAATACCACAGGACACAGCACTCTGATGGGCCTGAGATTGTCAGGGAGCTGTGAACTGGGATGAAGGATTATAAGACATGAAGAATCCCTAGAGATTCTTCAACAATTCTCATATTCCAAATAACCAAGGCACAGCCCAGTTGCTGGGACACAGGGAACCAGAAATGCAGTCAGCGGGTGGTGATGACAGCAAAGAAGCAAGCAGATCCGACATCCCAGCCCCTACGAAGAACTGTCCCCCAAGGGAGCAGACAGCTGCAGGCTGGGTAGTGAAGACAGGGAGTGAGTGCTGAGCGTGAGACCTTGAGTCAGGAGGCCCACACTCTATTTCCAGCTCAGCCATCAGCTGATGGAAGGAGCCCACGTGAAAGATGACTGTCAGAGATGTGGCTTAATCAGTTAACCATGGAATGGGCACATATTTATGAGATGCTTTGAAATCTCTAGATGAAAAGAAATGGCAGGAAAAGCTATTATTATTTTGAGTGTCGATTCTTAGAGGAGCCAGCTCATCTTTGAGCTCCTGTATTGGACTCAGAGGCCACAGTATTTTCATCTTGGGTGGAGCAGTCCTTGGAGATCTGTTTTCTAAGAACTTCAGTTGAGAGCAAGTTCATTGTTGAGGTCCACAAGGAATCCAACCAAAAATCTCATCATTGGAGTGCTACAAATTTCCAACCAAGCCCCAGTAAGTTTTCTGGGCAAACAGATCATGGCCAGACCTAACTTGCCTGGAGGCATGTATAGGCTATGACGTGGTAACTCTTTGCCCTCCCTGTCACTCTCCTAAGTTTCTTTCTCCTCCTGTTCTTTTTTATATGTGCATAAGGCTACTTGGAAACTTTGACTTATTGAAGAATATTTATAGAGATTCCAAAATGAACACACCAATTGTGGTTCTCCACCTACCATTTAGCACCCCCCCACACACACTTTTTAAAGGAAGTGGTCAAACCAGACCCTTTTTCATTCTGTTTGGCTGGTCTGTGACCCTGGTATTCTACTTCTCTATTCATTCCCTTGTATACTTTACTGTAAATACTCCTGCCCCCCTACCTCCATTCCAAAGGGTTATGTTAGTCATTGAGCTCTTAAATGAAAGCATATTCTCCTTCCTGGCATCTCCAACGCTAACAGGCTGGACTAGACCCATAATAGGACTTTAACCCAAAACCTTCAACAAGTGCTTTCCTTGCCCTGAATGACCTAAGCAGCAACAATCCCAGGTCACAATCATCACAGAAACAGATATTATTTTTCTGCTGTTGCACTAAGTGGACAAAGGTTGTCTTACTCATGCAGAAAGATTACTTCATAAAGCTAGAGCTGCTTGTAAACCAAAAAAATCTCAAGAATGGGCATGTGACTGCTAGGCATGCTTTAGGGGGTAAGCTAAATCTATAGTATCACAAGAAGCACGGGTTAAGACCAACAGGAACTCTGCACTCAAATCCCCAAATCCTAGGATTACAATGTAACTGACAAACTTTCAATACTGTTAAGATGAGAACTGATAAAAAGAAAAAATATTTCAAGCTGTAGGACATAAGCGCATGGAACTCAATATCCAAGGAAGGAATACAATCAGAATGCAGAAACAACTAGAGCGAATTGATGAAGTGCAGAAGCATGCGTGAGTAAACCAGGTGGTCCTGTGTCAATGCCCCAGGTCCCCTCCTAGTGCCAGCGATTCTACTTCATTAGACTGGAGTAGGTGTGCTTTATTTTTCCAAAGCACCAAGTGCTTCTGGCTCCTAACCAGGTTAAGAACCACTACTTGAAACCTTTCATCCAAGGTTAGAGACTATTAAATGGACTAAAGGTCTGACCCAACCTGGTAATCCTTATGGTCCTAACTGTCAAACTGCTTGGTTAGTGAATGACAATTCTGAGACGGATAACAGCTGATGTCTTTGTGATACAGAGCAAGCTTCAGAGTAGCCGTTAGACTCGAGCCACAGATCAAATGTAGTAATATAATAGTCTTCTAGTCCCTGGCTCATTTAGAACCTTTTCCAAGATTTTCAAGAATTTCCCACCTCAGGGATGAATTAACTGGAGACTTTTAGAACAAACTTTGGAAGGAAATATTCAAATCTGCTTACCACTATACAATGCAGACTTCTTTAAACATTTCCCTTGTGGTTTTTTATGCACAGTGCTTAGAATACTAGGCATTCACTCATTCAGTAAATATCTATTTACTAAAACTTAAGACATATAACCTATGCTAATAGTTTGCTGCTGAGGATAGAAGTAAGCTAATGTGTGTTTAGTAGCTCAGTTGTGTCCAACTCTTTGTGACCGCATGGACTGTAGCCAGCCAGGCTCCTCTGTCTGTAGGGATTCTCCAGGCATGAATACTGGAGTAGGTTGCCATACCCTCTTCCAGGGGATCTTTCCAACCCAGGGATAGAACCGAGGTCTCTCACATTGCAGACAGATTCTTTACTATCTGAGCCACCAGGGAAGCTGAGGATATAAATAAACTAACAAGACAGTAGTAAAACAAATGTGGTCTCTAGCTTCATTAGTAAGAAGCTAGTAAGTAAGCTCTGATTAGTAAGAAGCTCTCAACTTTTAAAATTTTATTATAATGGCTGGGTACAGTGGAACACAGAGAAGGCAATGGCACCCCACTCCAGTACTCTTGCCTGGAAAATCCCATGGACAGAGGAGCCTGGTAGGCTGCAGTCTATGAAGTCGCTAAGAGTCGGACACGACTGAGCGACTTCACTTTCACTTTTCACTTTCATGCATTGGAGAAGGAAATGGCAACCCACTCCATTGTTCTTGCCTGGAGAATCCAAGGGAGAGAGGAGCCTGGTAGGAGGCCGTCTATGGGGTCGCACAGAGTTGGACACGACTGAAGCGACTTAGCAGCAGCAACAGCAGCAGTTCAGTGAAACAGCCATCCCAGGAAATTCTATGAGAGCAATTTTACCCTCTTAGGAACAGAGAATTTCAGTTCTAGATATAGCTCATCTGAGGTTAAAAACAACTATAAAATAAAATGCCCCCTTTTTTTCCTAATGTACTTACAAGTAAAGGATAAAATGAACCTCTGGAAGATAACAATTATGTTTTGTTCACCTTTGGATCCGAATTACCACATACAATACCTTGTGCCTAGTAAGGTTCAGTGTTTTTGAATAAGTGAATGAATGAATGAAGCTTGAATCTCAGTTCTGCTTATTTTATATCCTGTACAAGGAATCTTTCTGACTCTCTGATTCCTCATAATTGAGGCAATAACTACCCTGAGTACTTGTCATATGATTCGAAATCACATGCTCACTATCACTGTAGCTGGCATAAGACAAGCAGGTACTCAACAAATGCTCATGAGGACAGTACGTCTGTTATTGAGAAAACAGGGAAATAAAAATTTCTAGGGACCAACTTGTATGGTCAGACTGACACCTGGTGGTACAGTTTTAGAACCTATACCAAAAGTATGGTCAATTGCTTGTTTGACACTTAAATTAAGGAGTAACTAGAAACGAATATTGAAGAAGGAAATAGCAACCCATTCAAGTGTTCTTGCCTGGAGAATCTCAGGGACGGGGGAGCCTGGTGGGCTGCTGTCTATGGGGCCGCACAGAGTCGGACACGACTGAAGCGACTTAGCAGCAGGAACAAATAAGAACTGCTTTACAAGTAACTTTTTTTTTTTTTTTTTACACACAAGTAACATTTAATCCTCACCAGCGATTTTTCAATCCTGACTGTGTGCTAGAATAATCCGTGGACCTTCTATAATATATTGCTATTGATTTCACCCTCAGAGATTCTGACTTGATTTGTTAGGGGGGCTGTCACATTTTTAAAAAGCAATGTTAATATGTAACTGGGTTGAGAACCACTGCAAAAGACCCATGAGATCGTATTATTCTTCCCATTTTACAAACGTGAAAGTAAAGTTCAGAATGATAAAGTAATTTTTACAGAGTCACATAGTTACTAGTGTAGCAGAAGAGAATTTGAACACGAGTCTACCATTTTTCTCTACACCACATTGACTTGGCAGAGGCTTTTGGAAGTCTGGTGTGCTCCACTTAGCTTCTGCCCATTAAAGACTCAAACATAGAGGTCCTGTGGAATTCCATGATCCTACGGGGATGAAACACTCCAAAAAGCAACTTGGTGTTAAAGGGGTAATATGATCCCAATGAAGGCCCTGACCTCCCAAATACTCTCTATAGAATTCCTCTTCTCGAGAGCTTTAAACCCTACTCCTCTATTGATGGATAAATGAACAATGCAAGGTTGCTTGATTCTTAATTGAAAAGCTACAAGATGCATTTAACACTTTCTTTTCTGAGGCCTAGGATATGTTAGAGAACTGAAACAGTTTAATCATCCGTTATTGAGTTCCAGGAAACAGCCTCCTATGCAGCTACTGCACATTAGCATGTCTGGCCAAAAACAGCCGAGGTGTTAACATCAGCAGGTAAAGAAGAATGAAAGGGTTAAATCCAAACATCTGAGAGGGTGTCCTGAACTGGCATCCCAAAGAGGTTCTCAGAGGACAGATGGTTTTGAAAGGCATGGGAAGCACACGTCCCTTCCAAACCTACCCTGTAGAAGGTGCCAGCTCAGTCCAAGCCTGGAAAATGAATGGGCTCATTGAGGAAGCCTGCAGCATCTTATAGAGCTGGCTCAGTTACTTGCTACGATGATTTCCCTGGACTTTATGAGGATTATTTCCTAAGGTTGGTGTTGGAAGCATATGGGAACAGGCTGAGGGTGCTGAGGTTCAGCCAAGTGGGCAATAGTCTAGAAACTCACCATCTGAAAAGCCTATACCAGGGATCACAAACTGTCAGCCCAAGGGCAAAATTTAGCTCATAAATGTGTTTGGCACAGTGTTAGCTTTCAGAGTTTCTAATATTTTTAAGTTAATGGCCAATATTTTACGCTGGAAAAGTTTCATACCTTGACTGTCCTGGTCACAACTGTTATCCCAGAATCTAGAACAGTGTCTGGAACAGAATAACTCTTTAATATTTTTTAAAATTTATATTTCTTAGAAAAAAACAACCATATGAAGTAGGAAATATTGTCAACCATTTTACAATAAATAAAATAAACCTCAGAGAATTAAGTAATTCACCTAAGGTCACATAATTGATAAGCAGCAAAATATTTGGACTCAAGCATTTCGACTCTCAAACCAATGTTCTGGTCACTGCTTCACACTGCCCAGCATCCTACATTGGTGGGCCTTTCACAGTCATGAAGCCATTTCGGTTTAAGCTTTTAAAAACAGCTTAATTGAGATACAATTAACACACTACAATTTACCCATTTAAAGTGTGTGATGGTGGTCCAGTGGTTAAGGCTCTATGCGATTTCCCTGCAGGGGGCACAGATTTGATCCATGGTCAGGGAACTAAGATCCCACAGGCCTTGAGGTGTGGTCAAAAAAAAAAAGTATGATGCAATGTTTTTTTTAATATATTCAGAAGGTTGCACAATCATTGCCCCAGTGTATTTTTAGAATGTATTTGTTTCCCCTAAAAAACACCCATGAACAGTCAATTCCTGTTCCCCTCTCCAACCCTCCCTCCCTAGTTCCCACCTCTCTCAGCCCTAAATAATCTGTAATCTACTTTCTGATTCTATAAACTGCTTATTCTGTAATCTGCCACAAAGGAGAGAAGAATATACAATGGAGAAAAGATAGTCTCTTCAGCAAGTGGTCCTGGGAAAGCTGGACAACTACATGTAAAAGAATGAAATTAGAACACTCCCTCACCATACACAAAAATAAACTCAAATAGTTAAAATACCTAAATATAAGACATGATACCATAAAACTTCTAGAAGAGAACATAGGCAAAATATTCTCTGACTTAAATCATAGCAATATTTTTTGAACCTGTCTCCTAAGACAAAGGAAACAAAAGCAAAAATAAACAAATGGTTCCTAATCAAACTTATAGGCTTTTGCATAGTAAAGGAAACTGTCAACGAAATGACGAGGCAACCTATGGACTGGGAAAAAATATTTGCAAATGATGCAATTAACAAGAGGTTAACATCCAAAATGTACAAACAGCTTATATAATGCATTAAAAAAAACACACAACCCCCCAAAAAATGGGCAGAAGACCTAAAGAAACACTACTCCAAAGAAGAAATACAGATAGCCAACAGACACATGAAAAGATACTCAACAATGATAATTATTGAAAGAGTCTCAGTCGTGTCCGACTCTTTGCTACCCCATGGAGAGAAATACAAATCAAAACCACATATACCAGCATGGCTATCATCAAAAAGTCTGTAAAAAACAAATGCTGGAGAGAGTTGGAGAAAGTGGATCACTACAGTACATGCATGCATGCTAAGTCGCTTCAGTCATGTCTGACTCTGTGTGAACCTGAGGACTGTAACTCACCNCTTGATTCTTAATTGAAAAGCTACAAGATGCATTTAACACTTTCTTTTCTGAGGCCTAGGATATGTTAGAGAACTGAAACAGTTTAATCATCCGTTATTGAGTTCCAGGAAACAGCCTCCTATGCAGCTACTGCACATTAGCATGTCTGGCCAAAAACAGCCGAGGTGTTAACATCAGCAGGTAAAGAAGAATGAAAGGGTTAAATCCAAACATCTGAGAGGGTGTCCTGAACTGGCATCCCAAAGAGGTTCTCAGAGGACAGATGGTTTTGAAAGGCATGGGAAGCACACGTCCCTTCCAAACCTACCCTGTAGAAGGTGCCAGCTCAGTCCAAGCCTGGAAAATGAATGGGCTCATTGAGGAAGCCTGCAGCATCTTATAGAGCTGGCTCAGTTACTTGCTACGATGATTTCCCTGGACTTTATGAGGATTATTTCCTAAGGTTGGTGTTGGAAGCATATGGGAACAGGCTGAGGGTGCTGAGGTTCAGCCAAGTGGGCAATAGTCTAGAAACTCACCATCTGAAAAGCCTATACCAGGGATCACAAACTGTCAGCCCAAGGGCAAAATTTAGCTCATAAATGTGTTTGGCACAGTGTTAGCTTTCAGAGTTTCTAATATTTTTAAGTTAATGGCCAATATTTTACGCTGGAAAAGTTTCATACCTTGACTGTCCTGGTCACAACTGTTATCCCAGAATCTAGAACAGTGTCTGGAACAGAATAACTCTTTAATATTTTTTAAAATTTATATTTCTTAGAAAAAAACAACCATATGAAGTAGGAAATATTGTCAACCATTTTACAATAAATAAAATAAACCTCAGAGAATTAAGTAATTCACCTAAGGTCACATAATTGATAAGCAGCAAAATATTTGGACTCAAGCATTTCGACTCTCAAACCAATGTTCTGGTCACTGCTTCACACTGCCCAGCATCCTACATTGGTGGGCCTTTCACAGTCATGAAGCCATTTCGGTTTAAGCTTTTAAAAACAGCTTAATTGAGATACAATTAACACACTACAATTTACCCATTTAAAGTGTGTGATGGTGGTCCAGTGGTTAAGGCTCTATGCGATTTCCCTGCAGGGGGCACAGATTTGATCCATGGTCAGGGAACTAAGATCCCACAGGCCTTGAGGTGTGGTCAAAAAAAAAAAGTATGATGCAATGTTTTTTTTAATATATTCAGAAGGTTGCACAATCATTGCCCCAGTGTATTTTTAGAATGTATTTGTTTCCCCTAAAAAACACCCATGAACAGTCAATTCCTGTTCCCCTCTCCAACCCTCCCTCCCTAGTTCCCACCTCTCTCAGCCCTAAATAATCTGTAATCTACTTTCTGATTCTATAAACTGCTTATTCTGTAATCTGCCACAAAGGAGAGAAGAATATACAATGGAGAAAAGATAGTCTCTTCAGCAAGTGGTCCTGGGAAAGCTGGACAACTACATGTAAAAGAATGAAATTAGAACACTCCCTCACCATACACAAAAATAAACTCAAATAGTTAAAATACCTAAATATAAGACATGATACCATAAAACTTCTAGAAGAGAACATAGGCAAAATATTCTCTGACTTAAATCATAGCAATATTTTTTGAACCTGTCTCCTAAGACAAAGGAAACAAAAGCAAAAATAAACAAATGGTTCCTAATCAAACTTATAGGCTTTTGCATAGTAAAGGAAACTGTCAACGAAATGACGAGGCAACCTATGGACTGGGAAAAAATATTTGCAAATGATGCAATTAACAAGAGGTTAACATCCAAAATGTACAAACAGCTTATATAATGCATTAAAAAAAACACACAACCCCCCAAAAAATGGGCAGAAGACCTAAAGAAACACTACTCCAAAGAAGAAATACAGATAGCCAACAGACACATGAAAAGATACTCAACAATGATAATTATTGAAAGAGTCTCAGTCGTGTCCGACTCTTTGCTACCCCATGGAGAGAAATACAAATCAAAACCACATATACCAGCATGGCTATCATCAAAAAGTCTGTAAAAAACAAATGCTGGAGAGAGTTGGAGAAAGTGGATCACTACAGTACATGCATGCATGCTAAGTCGCTTCAGTCATGTCTGACTCTGTGTGAACCTGAGGACTGTAACTCACCAGGCTCCTCTGTCCGTGGGATTCTCCAGGCAAGAATACTGAAGTGGGTTGCCATGCCCTCCTCCAGGGGATCTTCCCAACCCAGGGCCTGAACCTTCGTCTCTTATGCATCCAGCATTGGCAGGCAGGTTCTTTACCATTAGTGCCACTAGCGCCACCTGGGAAGCCCCCTGCACTACTGGTGGGAATGTAAATTGGTGTAGCTGCTAGGGAAAACAGTATGGAGTTTCCTCAAAAAGATCAAAATAAAGCAGCCACATGATCCGGCAATTCCACTTCTGGGCATGCAACTGAAAAGTTGAAAAGTCTGATTCAAAAAGATACATGCACCCCAATGTTCATAGCAACACAATTTACAATAGCCAGGACAGAGAAATAACCCAAGTGCCCTTCAGCAGATAACTGGTTTAAGAAGGAATACACATACACACACAAAATTTGTCTGTTTTGAAAATTTCATATCAATGAAATCATACAATATATGGTCTTTTGTAACTGGCTTCTTTCACTTAGCATAAGATTCAGTCAGGTTATAGTATTTATCTATACTTCATCATTTTTTAAAAATTGAAGTATATTGATTTATAATATTGTGTTTGTTTCAAGTGTACAGCTAAGTGAATCAATTATATATATATTCTTTTTCAGATTCTTTTTCATTCTAGATTAATAATATTGAATATAGTTCCCTGTGCTATATAAGTTTTTATTGTTTATCTATTTTATATATGTGAGTGAGTGAGTGAAAGTTGCTTAGATATGTCCGACTCTTGGCAACCCTTGGACTGTATAGTCCATGAATAGTCTAGGCCAGAATACTGGAGTGGGTAGCCTATCCCTTCTCCAGAGGATCTTCCTGACCCAGGAACTGAACCAGGGTCTCCTGCATTGCAGGTGGATTCTTTACCAACTGAGTTATCAGGGAATCATTTCATATATAGTAGTGTGTATCTGCTAATGCCAGATTCCTAACTAATTCCTCTCCACATCCTTTCCCCTTTGGTTACCGTAAGTTTGTTTTCAATGTCTGGTGAGTCTATTTTTGTTTTATAAATAATTTTATTTGTATAATTTTTTTTAGGTTCCACATATAAGTGATATCATATGAAATTCATTTTCTCTATCTTCCTAACTTCATTTAGTATGATAATCTCTAGGTCCATCCATATTGCTGCAAATGAATCATTTCATTCTTTTTACAGCTGAGTAATATTCCATTGTATGCATATGTATTTGCATACATATATATATCTCAATCTTTATCCATTCATCTGTCATCACACTAGTACTTTATTACATTTTATTGACAATTGACATGTTATTGTACGGATAAATCAAAGTTTATTTATCCATCTGTCAGTTGATGGACATTTATGAATAGTATTGCTAAAACCTTCATGTCGATTTGGATTTTTGACATTGTTTCAAAAGTTAATCACTGTAAATTTTTGTGTTAAAAAACAATAGTTTAAGTGTACACTTTAAAAACCTATCATATTTAAAAAAATATCATTCTGGTACTTAATTTTTAAAAATATAGCTGAAGTCTCAAAAAAGTGGGAGTATCCAGCTCACTCTTGACTTTTGAGAAGCTCTGATGCTGCCTCCAACAAATGAGCCCATTTTATCAACCAAGACAACAAATTTCTCAGAGTCAGAAAAACTGTCTTGTACTTCTTGGAATATCCATGATGCCTCAATAATACATGCATTTGGTAACTATTTCCTGATAGTATAGCTCTTCTAGAAATGATGGGGTGGAGTGGGAGGATTAAGTGATAACCAGTGGGAGGCTGTGGGAGGGGAGAGAATAAATTCTAACACAGGTGTTTTCTTTCTGAGTCACCATCCCCTTTTTGCTGGTCAGGAAATTTCTGTTGATGTAGTTCACTAGGAATGCTAACAGATGGAATATGTAAGCTAGTAAAGACATGAATCCTAATGGAAAAATGGAAAATTTCTCTAAATCTTGGCCAAGAGAAGGTCAGCATGGTGTTTCTTGAACAAGCTGGACCAAGCAGAAGCTTCCTTTTACAGTAGGATCGGCAGCAGTCCTTTGTCTAATTCAACCTGTGGAGTTAGTGAATGTCTGTGGCAGAAGAAAGGAGAGGAAAGATGAAGATAGGAGAAATGTAAAGGAGACAGCCAAGACATTCTGGGTGGGAAGAGAGTCTCTTACAACAGCCTCAGTCTAGAAGGACAGGCAAGGATTTGTGGGACCTCTGGATTATTTTGTCATTATAAGATTTAGTTAATATNTAGCTGAAGTCTCAAAAAAGTGGGAGTATCCAGCTCACTCTTGACTTTTGAGAAGCTCTGATGCTGCCTCCAACAAATGAGCCCATTTTATCAACCAAGACAACAAATTTCTCAGAGTCAGAAAAACTGTCTTGTACTTCTTGGAATATCCATGATGCCTCAATAATACATGCATTTGGTAACTATTTCCTGATAGTATAGCTCTTCTAGAAATGATGGGGTGGAGTGGGAGGATTAAGTGATAACCAGTGGGAGGCTGTGGGAGGGGAGAGAATAAATTCTAACACAGGTGTTTTCTTTCTGAGTCACCATCCCCTTTTTGCTGGTCAGGAAATTTCTGTTGATGTAGTTCACTAGGAATGCTAACAGATGGAATATGTAAGCTAGTAAAGACATGAATCCTAATGGAAAAATGGAAAATTTCTCTAAATCTTGGCCAAGAGAAGGTCAGCATGGTGTTTCTTGAACAAGCTGGACCAAGCAGAAGCTTCCTTTTACAGTAGGATCGGCAGCAGTCCTTTGTCTAATTCAACCTGTGGAGTTAGTGAATGTCTGTGGCAGAAGAAAGGAGAGGAAAGATGAAGATAGGAGAAATGTAAAGGAGACAGCCAAGACATTCTGGGTGGGAAGAGAGTCTCTTACAACAGCCTCAGTCTAGAAGGACAGGCAAGGATTTGTGGGACCTCTGGATTATTTTGTCATTATAAGATTTAGTTAATATTGTTAGGACCTAACATACGCCATGACAGGCTTTAAGGCCTGAGTTTCATTTATCAAGAAGCTGAGACATCACCTAGGAGGAACTGAGATCATCTTCCGTGGGTGTCAGGACTTGACCAATTAGCATGTTTCCCGTAGCCTGGTTTGAGCCTGTCAGGACGTAATGGACATCTCCCAAGAAAGCCCACGTGCACGAAAATTTAGCCAATTAGTAGATGCCCGGAAACCCTTGCAACCAATCCGCCTTTGTCAAGTCCCTGTCTTTGTTCTAAACCTATAAATACTGCTGTAATTCAGGGCTCAGGGCTCTTGCTCAACTCCACTACGCTGGATGCGGTTTGGGCCCTAGCTCGAGCTAGCAATAAACCCCTTTTTGCTTTTGCATTGCTGTGGAGGTCTTGTTCTCTCAGTTTTGGGGACTCGGACCTTGGGCATAACAAATATGAATAGATTCAGTTTCCCTGGTGGCTCAGACAGTAAGGAATCTGCTTACAACACAGGAGACCCAGGTTTGATCCCTGGGTCAGAAAGATCCTCTGGAGCCTTCTCCATGGCAACCCACTCCAGTAGTCTTGCCTGGAGAATTCCATGGACAGAGGAGCCTGGTGGGCTATAGTCTTCAAGAGGTCGCAAAGAATCAGATACAACTGAGCAACTAACACACACATACACAAAGTACAAGGGTAAGGAGATGGATGTCCAGCTTCTTAACTGTGAAGTGACAAGGGAACTGATTGGGAAACAAGAGCTGAAAATGGAGCCTTCAAGGACCCCTGCCAAGTTCCTTCCTCCAGCTTTTCTCCTGTTCTTTCCCCAGCCTGGAGGGTCTTCTCCCCTAAGGCTCTTGCTGTCTCTGAGATCCGAGACTATGGCAGCACCCCCCTCCCCTGGCCTCTCACAGCACATCTGCAGTGTACCACACAATTCCTACTAGACTAAGCATATTGTTTGTGAAAGGTTCTTAAATGTGTGTCTTATAAAATCACTCAAAGACAAGGGTGATTTCTGCTGCTTCCCTTACCACAGTACAGATAGCCTAACAGACCCTCTATTTGGCCTTGCTGACCTACTGAAGAGTTCAGCTGAGCCCTCTTGTTCCTGCCAGTGATCCAGAGAGCACAATAAAGTCATTTCATTATGAAGTGAAAGTCAGATACAGGGGCTGAAAAAGTACTCATACAGAATTATTTATTGTTTCAAATGTCTCATGGCAGCCAGATCTTGGAATCTTCAGATTTGATAGATGTGGAAATGACTTTGATATATGTGGATTAGTGTTAATGGATTAGTGTTTCACTGGGATGAAGTGTGTAAATTAACAAATAAAAACATGGGTTACATGAAACAGGAAAAAAGACTTTCTTTTTCATACTTAACTGATATTCCCCAAAGTTCTTTTTTCCCTCCATGTTCCATAGCTGCCAAGAGTTCATAGTGGAAATTATTGCTTTTCATATTTCTGATCATAATAGTGCACCAGAAGAGAGGATCTGATCAGAAGAAAAATAGAGTGAGATTCATATTACCTTTATTTTACAATAATCACTGAATGTTCCAAAGCTATGGAACTATTGCTATTGTAAATAGCAATCAATATTTTAGAAAGAAAGCTGGATTCACACCACTGTGAATTCTGGGTCTTTCCTCTTCCGTGGCAAGTTTAGGGGTATTGTGTGCTCTTAGAGGATCCCAGCTTAGGATACAGATACAGTTTGTAACTCTCCCATGATATCTAAATCTTTTAAGCATTAACTACACTGAGGCTCGTTTAGAATTGCTGATCAGCCTTGTGAAACTGCAGCAATGCTTCACAGGGATCTAAAAGTGTTCACACCCATGCACACAATACAAGGTGGGAAATATTGTACTGACTCTGTTTTCTTATGGAAGTCCTGTGACATGGCTTCCTCATTGCCTTGTAGGCTGCAGTTAAAGAGCTTGCTTTAGAGCAAGACTAGACTTGTGGATAGAAAACATTACCTATGACTTTCTTTCCCAGATTGATGGGATTCTAGTTTGGGTTTCAAAGGGTTCTTTGTATACCTTGCAAAAGATTCTGGGTCTTTGATTCTGGGTCTGTTCTAGTACAATTTGGAGTTCTGACCTACATTTAGTATATGACTTTCCTGGGTTATTGAAAAATATGCACTGTCACCTAGTGTGATGTCAATTTTCTTGAACCTTCTGTGTATATGGTGCAAATTAAAAAGCCAGGTTAAAAAAAAAAGCCAGGTCAACATTAAATAGATATTTCTTTATAAACATAATGACAAAGAGATTATACAACATCAGATAAAGTGAAGAATGTGACTAAGTCCACTGCTGCCTGTGTCTTGGAGCAAGAGAAGGGCTCATCCTATAAATAATTACCTTTCTTTCAAGGGGAAAAAGCCCTGGGAAAAACTTCTGAGTTTTCACTTAGCTATAGACCTTGGTTGTCATATCCAAATGGTCCCATCGCAATCCTTTTTTCCCGGGCAGTGCGTAGATCTTTGACAAGTGATGAGCGACCTCTGCTTCTTATGTTTAGGCCCAGGACTGGACTCTGTGACCAGGGATTTGGTGCGCAGGGCCTCACAGGCTGCAGAGAAATATTAACACGTGAACACGTATGCCAAATGTGGTCCTCATATGCCAAACGTGACAGGTAGATCCAAAGACAAAGCCTCTTCAGCCATAGCTCTATGAACCACCATCATAAATAAGAGAATTGAATCTATGAGTTCAAGACCTGACTCTTTTGATCCCAGTTAGCAGCCTAATGGGGAGAATATGCCTGAATTGCCCACCCAAGCCTTGGACCTTCACATGGGATCTTTGGGGAGAGACTGGGTTTCCCTTATCTTTACTGTTACACAGAAGTAGCAGCAGCTATGGGAACTCTAGTAGCAATCATTCAGTTCAGTTCAGTCGCTCAGTCGTGTCTAACTCTTAGTGACCGCACGAATCACAGCACGCCAGGCCTCCCTGTCCATCACCATCTCCCAGAGTTCACTCAGACTCACGTCCATCGAGTCCATGATGCCATCCAGCCATCTCGTTCTCGGTCGTCCCCTTCTCCTCCTGCCCCTCATCCCTCCCATGAGTCTTTTCCAATGAGTCAAATCTTTGCATGAGGTGGCCAAAGTACTGGAGCTTCAGCTTCAGCATCATTCCTTCCAAAGAAATCCCAGGGCCAATCTCCTTCAGAATGGACTGGTTGGATCTCTTTGCAGACCAAGGGACTCTCAAGAGTCTTCTCCAACACCACAATTCAAAAGCATCGATTCTTCGGCGCTCAGCCTTCTTCACAGTCCAACTCTCGCATCCATACATGACTACTGGAAAAACCATAGCCTTGACTAGACAGACCTTAGTCGGCAAAGTAATGTCTCTGCTTTTGAAGTGCTGAGATAGATTCAATCAGAGTGAACGGCCCCTGGGGACATAGCATTGCTCTCTTTTCATTTTATAAACCATTGTAGTGATGGTCAGGGTTAAGTTTGTACTTAGGTTAAAGTATTCCCAGGAGTCTAGGCTGTTCTAATATCAACCTAAGTTTCTGTATTACTCTATGGAATAAAAAGAATGATATCTATCTCATTCCTAAATGTATTTTTAGGGTCAAAGTATAAATGGAATCCCACTTACTAAATGTCTAAATATATACATGCTATCAGTTAAGCTAACAAACTGTTAAATAAAATATATTCTATCACCTACCTTGACAAAAAGACCATTTTGAATTTGAAAATTTTACATTCTTTGAAGTTTCTTTTTTTTTAACCAGAATATGATGATGCAGGAAAACTACATTATCAATAAATGCACCATATGTTTTTCTTTTGTAATAAGAATCAAGCAAAATGGTACACATCAGAATTGTGTATTTGCAGGGGACAAAACTATACTGGTACTACAAACAGTGAATTTGCCTTTGTGTATGCATGTATCTTCGAATGAGGTGGCGAAGGTACTGGAGTTTCAGCTTTAGCATCATTCCTTCCAAAGAAATCCTAGGGTTGATCTCCTTCAGAATGGANCCTCTGTGGATCACAATAAACTGTGGAAAATTCTGAAAGAGATGGGAATACCAGACCACCTGACCTGCCTCTTGAGAAACCTGTATCCAGGTCAGGAAGCACATTAGAACTGGACATGGAACAACAGACTGGTTCCCAATAGGAAAAGGAATCTGTCAAGGCTGTATATGGTCACCCTGCTTATTTAACTTATATGCAGAGTACATCATGAGAGACGCTGAGCACAAGCTCAATAGCTGTGGCACAGGGGCCGAGCTGCTCTGTGGCTTGTGGGGTCTTTCTGGATCAGGGACGGAGCCTGTGTCTCCCGTGTTATGGATTCTGTACCACTGAACCACCACGGAAGTCCTTATAAACATTTTTGATGTCAATGAAAGAAGGTGAAAAGGTAACATAGTTTTTCACAAATCTTTTAGTGGGACCGTAGCAGAAGAGTTGGAAGTCCAACATCCTAGATAGCATCTTACATATTGTACTGCAGGACTTTGCAGTCATTTTCTGTGAAGGGCCAAATAGTATATATTTTATGCTTTGACTGTGAGACAGCCTACTCCACTCTGCTGTTGTAGCGTGAAAGTAGCCCCAGGGAGTCTGCCATGAGTACAATACAAACTTCCAATACAGGTTTATGTGGTGGCACTGAAATTTGAGTTTTGTATAAATTTTACACCACAAAATATTCTTTTTCTTTTGATTTTTTTCAATCAGCCATTTAAAAATATAAAAATCATTCTTAGTCCACAGGAGTTCTGCCAGATTTGATTTGAGGATTATT
Organism: Neotragus moschatus; assembly: GCA_006410615.1. Taxonomy (NCBI): domain Eukaryota; kingdom Metazoa; phylum Chordata; class Mammalia; order Artiodactyla; family Bovidae; genus Neotragus; species Neotragus moschatus. The sequence goes on along the minus strand of SJYA01001474.1, from coordinate 1,302,382 downwards.
ACAATACGCTGCTCCCTGATTTTCAGTAATTTGGTAAAACAGTGATCCAAATTAGTAAGAGTCAATATTCTCAAAGTTAGCCTGGAGTCTGTCTCACATTTGCCAAAGCAAAGTCCTATATCCTTGAGACTTTAAGCCAAGTAATTCAGAAATGTATAAATTTAAGCATGAAAGTTCTATTAGCAATAACGCCATTCCCCAGAGGCAACCTCTGACTTCAGGTATTCAACTGTGCACACAGACACATATATAACACATGTAGTTTTAAAGAAACTATATATAAATGTGCATGGGTTGCATTTTTAACAACAAAAGGGACAACATACATATTGTTCTGCAATTTGATTTTTCAATTACAATATATTTTCAACATCTTTCCTAGTAATAATTTTTAACAATAATTCTTGATCTTTAGTACATTTGAGCCATTTTCAATTTTGAATGGATTAACAATGAGCATAAGTATCTATCTATCTATCTATATGTTTGTACACATGGGTGGATATTTCTGCTGGATAGATTCTTTGAAGTAGTATTAATATTACTGGATCAAAGATATTCAAATTTTATATGGATGAAGTCATCCAAAAGTTTATTCTAGGGTTTCTCAACCTTGATACATTTCAGTTCAGTTCAGTTCAGTTGCTCAGTCGTGTCTAATTCTTTGCAACCCCATGGACTGCAGCCTACCAGGCTTCCTTGTCCATCACCAACTCCTGCAGCTTGCTCAATCTCATGCNCAGTGATCCAAATTAGTAAGAGTCAATATTCTCAAAGTTAGCCTGGAGTCTGTCTCACATTTGCCAAAGCAAAGTCCTACATCTTTGAGACTTTAAGCCAAGTAATTCAGAAATGTATAAATTTAAGCATGAAAGTTCTATTAGCAATAACGCCATTCCCCAGAGGCAACCTCTGACTTCAGGTATTCAACTGTGCACACAGACACATATATAACACATGTAGTTTTAAAGAAACTATATATAAATGTGCATGGGTTGCATTTTTAACAACAAAAGGGACAACATACATATTGTTCTGCAATTTGATTTTTCAATTACAATATATTTTCAACATCTTTCCTAGTAATAATTTTTAACAATAATTCTTGATCTTTAGTACATTTGAGCCATTTTCAATTTTGAATGGATTAACAATGAGCATAAGTATCTATCTATCTATCTATATGTTTGTACACATGGGTGGATATTTCTGCTGGATAGATTCTTTGAAGTAGTATTAATATTACTGGATCAAAGATATTCAAATTTTATATGGATGAAGTCATCCAAAAGTTTATTCTAGGGTTTCTCAACCTTGATACATTTCAGTTCAGTTCAGTTCAGTTGCTCAGTCGTGTCTAATTCTTTGCAACCCCATGGACTGCAGCCTACCAGGCTTCCTTGTCCATCACCAACTCCTGCAGCTTGCTCAATCTCATGCCCATTGAGTCGATGATGCCATCCAACCATCTCATCCTCTGTTGTCCCCTTCTCCTCCAGCCTTCAATCTTTCCCAGCATCAGGGTCTTTTTCAATGAGTCAGCACTTTGCATCAAGTGGCCAAAGTGCTGAAGTTCCAGCTTCAGCATCAGTCCTTCCTTCCAATAAATATTCAGGACTGATTTCCTTTAGGATTGACTGCTTTGATCCCCTTGCATTCCAAGGGACTCTCAAGACTCTTCTCTAACACCATAGTTCAAAAGCATCAGTTCTTAGGTGCTCAGCTTTCTTTATCGTCCAACTCTCACATCCATACATGACTACTGAAAAAACCATAGTTTTGACTGGATGGACCTTGGTCGGCAAAGTAATATTTCTGCTTTTTAATATGCTGTCTAGGTTGGTCCTAGCTTTTCTTCCAAGGAGCAAGCATCTTTTGGTATATTTAGATATATTTGGTACATTTAGGTCTGGGTCTTGATAATCCTTTGTGTGGTGCTGTATCACACACTGTAGAATGTTTAGCAGCATCTCTGGCCTCTATGCATTAGATACCAGTAACATCTCCCCTGTTGTGACAAACAAAAATGTCTCTTGATATTGTCCCTGGGAAGGAGGTGGCGGGGGGCGGGTACAAAATCATCTTGGGCTGAAAACCACTACCCTGGACATTTGTTTTCTTTTATGTTCCTTAAATTTCTTTTTCTCCCTATCCCTTTTCAATAACTTATCATGTTATCCTTCCTTCAAAAAGGAAAAGTGCTTCAAGGAATTTGTGATTTAGTATATATCACCCCTCTGTCATGGGCTAAAGTGTGTCTCTTAAAATTCATATGTTATTCATAAATCCTAACCATAACTCAGAATGTGACTATATTTGGAGACAAGTTCTTTAAAGAGGTTATCAAGTTAGTGAGATTTTAAGAATGTACCCTAATCCAATATGACTTATGCTCTTATAAAAAGAAGAAATTTGAACAAAGACTTGTACAGAGGAAAGACCATATGAAGATTGGGAGAAGCCAGTCATCCACAAGCCAAGGAGAGAGGACCCAGAAACCAGTCCCATCAAAACCTTTATCTCAGACTTCCAGCCTCTAGAATTGTGAGAAAGTAAGTTTTTGTTGTTCAAGTCAGCCAGTCTGTAGTACTTTGCTATAGTAGCCCTGGCAATCTAATATATCTTCCAAATGGGGGGAGGGAGGAAGAATTAATGAAAAAGGCAATGACTACTAGTAACATTTAGAACTGGACATGGAACAACAGACTGGTTCCAAATAGGAAAAGGAGTATGTCAAGGCTGTATATTGTTACTCTGCTTATTTAACTTATATGCAGAGTACATCATGAGAAACGCTGGGCTGGAGGAAGCACAAGCTGGAATCAAGATTGCTGGGAGAAATATCAGTAACATCAGATATGCAGATGACACCACCCTTATGGCAGAAAGTGAAGAAGAACTACAGAGCCTCTTGATGAAAGTGAAAGAGGAGAGCAAAAAAGTTGGCTTAAAGCTCAACATTCAGAAAACTAAGATCATGGTATATGGTCCCATCACTTCATGGCAAATAGATGGGGAAACAGTAGAAATAGTGGCTGACTTTATTTTTCTGGGCTCCAAAATCCCTGCAGATGGTGATTGCAGCCATGAAATTAAAAGACGCTTACTTCTTGGAAGGAAATGACCAACCTAGATAGCATATTAAAAAGCTGAGACATTACTTTGCCGACAGAGGTCCGTCTGGTCAAGGCTATGGTTTTTCCAGTAGTCATGTATGGATGTGATAGTTGGTCCATAAAGAAAGCTGAGCGCTAAAGAATTGATGCTTTTGAACTGTGGTGTTGGAGAAGAGTCTTGAGAGTCACTTGGACTGCAAGAGGATCAAAGCAGTCAATCCTAAAGGAGATCAGTCCTGAGTGTTCATTGGAAGGACTGATACTGAAGCTGAAACTCCAATACTCTGGCCAATGCGAAGAGCTGACTCATTTGAAAAGACCCTGATGCTGGGAAAGATTGAGGGCGGGAGGAGAAGGGGACGACAGAGGATAAGATGGTTGGATGGCATCAGCGACTCAATGGATGTGAGTTTGAGTGAACTCTGGGAGTTGGTGATGGACAAGGAAGCCTGGCGTGCTGTGGTCCATGAGGTTGCAAAGAGTTGGACACGGCTGAGCGACTGAACTGAACTGAACTGAATTCGAAGGAAAAACTAACAATGGGTTTTGGTGGAGGAGATAACTTTTCTGAGAGGTTTCAAGTCACTCTGTGTAGCTTTAAATATGGGATAGGCTCTATCCAACCTCTTTTCTACAGCAGCTTCTCTGATGAACATTTATAATTTCAACATCAAATTTCTTTAATTAATAAAGATAATTCAAGAAAACAAAAGCAAGGCAAACAATGATTAGAGATCAGGAAAAATGAAAGAATTAGAGGAAGTGAAGTTTGTTGTTTAAAAAACACTATATTTTAAATTGTATAAATGATATTTACAATGTAGAAAACCCAGACAATGCAAATAAGCAAAAAAGAAGAAAATAAAAATCACCTGAAATCCCACCATCCAAAGGCAATCACTGTTAAATATTGTGGCATAAGGACTCCCAAACTTTTTTCACTAGTATGTATATATGGGCAGATATATAGATAGAAATACACATACACACACACCACACACACACACACATATCCTGAATGGGAACCTACTGTATCACTTATTTTGTCTGTTTCTTTTTCCTTATTCAATGATATATTGAGAAGTTATTCCATGTCAGTAAATTATATTTCTAGAAATTGTTTTGTTTTTTTAAAAATTTTTGGCCACGCCTGTGACACATGGAGCCATAGTTCTCCAATCTGGGGTCAAACCTGCACCCCCTGCACTGGAAGAATGGGCTCGCCACAGCCGGACCACCAGCGAAGTCCTAGAAAATGGTTATTAATAGCTACTTTTGTTGAACTAAGTAGATCCATTGTAAAAAGATGAAATTAAAGGTAAGCCAGTCCCCAAAAGATGCCTCCCAGTCACAAGGGAAACAACATTCTCTATTTGAGGAAATCACAAAAATGTTGAAAAAAGAGGATGAGGTCACAGGAAAGACTTAGAGTAGAAGATACATGTACAGGATGTGGTAAAGACAAATCTATGGCCCTCCTCCAGGTAAGCACAGTATTCCCCAGCTTTGCCAGCCAAGAAGCATAGCTCACCCCCCCAGTTCACTATAGGATGGGTCCACTTTATTTTGAAAACTGCTCTCTTTGAAAAAAACAAAGCTCCCAGTGACAGCCTTAACTTGCCCATTGCAGTATTTCCCCAGAGAATCTTGTTATCAGGTGAGCACGCACAGCCTGTTTGTCAATTAGGAAGAGGGCTCCCCCTCTGCTGGCCCTTCCTACAGACACTGCAGCCCTAGATTAGGGCACAGGACTTTCCAGGAAAACATCAGTTGGTTTCAACCCTTATTTTGGCCTTTGGCTCTTGGCCAGGTAACTGCAGAGCGTTATCTCACACAATGGCCTTGTCTGATAGGGTCCCATTGACCCACTTAAACTTCCACAGGGCATGTGCATGAATAATCTCCCCATTTCATGCTGTCATCCTGCCCAGCTAAAGTACTTCTCTGCCTCCTGCACTCCTAGTTCCTCCGAACTGGGCCAGAGGCACCAAAGCCATCATCCGTGGCTTTGCTTCATAATAATAAATTATAGCTGCAATTTTTAAAGTGTGTAGACCTTTACCAGATCCTGCACTAAGTGCCTTGCATCCATTATTTTATCCTCACAACAACACTATGGAGAAGGATATTCAATGACTATTCCCACTTTACAGACGAGATTACTGAGATCTGAGAGAGTAACCTGATGTAAGTCTAACATGTTCATAACTGCTTGCAAGGGTGTAAACTCAATGCACGTGAGTTTGAGTGAACTCTGGGAGTTGGTGATGGACAGGGAGGCCTGGCATGCTGCAGTCCGTGAGGTCACAGAGTCAGACACGACTGAGCAACTGAATTGACTGAATTGGCTGACAATGATTATACATCAAGGGGGCATGTCTCCGTGGTTAATCTAACGGGGGCAGCCGGACTTCAACTACAATCTCCGTTTGTCTTCTATAGGGAGGGAAGTCTCCAGGAGACCTGGTTTTCACTAGCAATGGTTTCCTGACTCTTGGGCAGGGTTCAGGCCCAGTTCACATCCTGTCTTTAAGACAGATGACAGGCTTCAAGATGGAGTCTCTCCTGCTTTCCTCACACTGGCCCCAACAAAATGAGAGGCCCAGACTTAAGAAGTTGATTTAAGGTTCAGAGGAGGTGCGATTGAAGATTCTGGAGAGAGAAGTTGAAGCTAATAAAACAGAATTCCAGAGAGGGTGGGAAGGGCAGATATCAAGAATACAAGAATAGCCCCGATTCCCTTCATGAATCTCAGTTCGGCCCCCTCTCCACCCCTCTCACCCAAGAGAGCTGGGCTGGGGGCAGGTGATTGATGAGAGATCCTGGCCCAAGGTGCAGCTTGCAGTTCTTAAACACCAGGGGCAGCTTGGAGCGAAAACGCGGAACTCAGAAGTTGGTCTACCACAGCAATCCGGGGACACAGGAATTTTCTTGGATGGATGCTCAACTGCCACCAAAAATGATGAGGATATTTGCTCACCTCTGCATGTGGACTCCAGAATCTCTGGCAACCTGTCTGTAGAGCAAAACTCCTTTGATTCACTTGGAATGGAGAAATTTGGGTCACGTGGTTAAGCACAAGCCAATCATTGTGGCCTTAGGATACTGGATTCCAGTGATGTTCCAGGCCTTCCACAGTCTGGAGCATTCACTGTGCTCTGCAGCACTTCTGGAGCCCAAGCGGAGCCCCACCTGATCCATACAAAGAATGGTCATCAAAGGAAGTTCTGTGTCTTCCTACTGGGGTGGAAGTGGAGGCCAGCACCAAGGTCACAGGTGTGGAGCCCTGTACAAAGTTCACTGGATAAAAATTTCTGAACCTGACCAAGCCCCTTAGCAACTGTTGCCATGAGCTTTTGGATCAAAACTGGCCAGTTCCCAGACTTCATATCATATAAAATACCCACCCTACTATCCACCCTATAGCATCCTAACCAATCACCTAATGCCACCATTCCAGTAGGAATTTTCTCTGTCTTGAGGCTATAAAAATTGGCTGCTAGCCTGCAAAAACTTTCAGCTCTCCGTTAAGCTGGCCCACTGTTCTAACAGCTTGTCCCACTCTAACAAACTTTATTCTCCTCTCCTTCTGTCTCATGTCTGGAAATTCTTTTCAACCTGCCACACAGACCAGGACAGTGGGGGGGTTGGGGGGATTGGGCAGGTAACAATGACAATGCAACCTCATGGGCTATACAGTCCATGGAATTCTCCAGGCCAGAATACTGGAGTGGGTAGCTGTTCCCTTCTCCAGGGATCTTCCCAATCCAGGGATCAAACCCAGGTTTCCCTCATTGCAGGCCGATTCTTTACCAGCTGAGCACCAGAGAAGCCCTGGGCAGGTAAAGTCAGCATGTTTACTGAATATGGAATTTAGTCAGAAAACATTCCATTCAGTTTAATTAAGAAGTAGCCTTGATGATCTTAAAGTTTGAGCTGGATCAAACTCGCAAAGATGAAGGGAAGAAAAAGGATTGTGCATTATCTCGCATGTTGATTGTGTCCTCAAAAATAAGTCCCAAGAGGGCAGGTGATAATGTTTCATTGTTTTGGTTGTAATTGTTACCCCGGTGTCTGTCACTTAGTAGGTAGTCAGTAAACATTTGTTACATTAAAAAAGAAATACAAGTAGAAAAGTCCATGGATTTTTTGTTTTTTTCTTCTTTAGGGAGAGGGCTATGACTGAAAATTTGTAATGGAGAGACAAAGGGAAGTTAGGCGGCAGAATATAGGGCTTCAATCAATATCTGTAAAGAGGACCAGATGGACCAGAAGTTTGAACTTAGAACTTTGCCTGAAAGTGAAAGTGCATTCCTTGAAACCAAGAATTGTCAGCTTTCTCATGCAAAGGTGGTGGGCAACTTGTTATTCGGACACGAGGACAAGCTTGTGAACACCGCAATCTGCAGACGCAGGAAGGAAAGAAGAGTTAAGTCGCAACTTTTTCCTAGAGTCCCTGACAACTTGATTTTTAAGTTGTCCTCTAAGTATGGAACCAATGTTAATTTAGCAGAGACTCCGCGGCTCTAGGAGAACCCGAGAATTTAACGTTTTCTAACTGGGGACGTGGAAAGCGCCGGAGGAAGAATGGTGGGCGTGGACAACCTGAAGGCAGCTGGAGGCCCGCCCCCTTCCCAGAGTACACTGCGGCCGCCGTGTGCGTGAACCAGCTTCCGGCCGTCTCCCGCTAGCCCAGCGGGAGGCTCGGATCATGGACGGGCTCCGGGGTAGCGCTGGGGTGCTGAGACGCGGGCGGTTGAGGCGCCGGCGCCAGCAACAGCCACACAGCGGGTCGGTCCTGGCCCTGCCCCTGAGGCCCAGGAAGATCCGACGGCAGCTGAGGAGAAGTGTGTCGTCCCGAATGGCCGCGCTCAGGGCCCAGACATTGCAGAGCGAGGACTCGGAGGACTCCAGGGTGGAGTCGACAATCGGTGAACCCGGGGACCCGCCGGCGGGAGGCGCGGCGGCCCTCTCGGATGCGACCGGGCGGGAGCCGCACGGCCAGCTCGGGCCCGCGGAGCTGCTGGAGGCTTCGCCCGCATCCCGCTTCCTGCAGACTCCCCGCACCTTGGTGGAGGCGCAGACCCCGGCGGCACGCTTGGTGGAAGCGCACACCCCGCCGGCGCGCCTAGTGGAGGCGTCGGCGCTGCCCGCGCGTTTGGTGCCGGCCTCGGGGCCGTCCACGCGCCTAGTGGAGACCTCGGCCCTGCTGTGCTCTGCCCAGCACTCGGCGGCCGTCCAGCCGTCCGTGGCTCCTGCCACGCTATCGGGGCCGCAGGGGGAAAGCACGGGCGAGGAGCTGCCCTGGGACTCCCCCCTGCAGCGCATCTTGGCCGAGCTGAACCGCATCCCTAGCAGCCGGCGACGGGCGGCGCGCCTCTTCGAGTGGCTCATCTCGCCCATGCCGCCGGACCATTTCTACCGGCGCCTATGGGAGCGCGAGGCAGTGCTGGTGCGACGGCAGGACCACAGCTACTACCAGGGTCTTTTCTCTACCGCCGACTTCGACTCCATACTGCGCAACGAGGAGGTGCAATTCGGGCAGCACCTGGACGCCGCGCGCTACATCAATGGGCGGCGCGAGACCTTGAACCCTCCAGGCCGCGCCCTGCCCGCGGCCGCGTGGTCCTTGTACCGGGCCGGCTGCTCCCTGCGCCTCCTTTGTCCGCAGGCTTTCTCCACCGCCGTGTGGCAGTTTTTGGCCGTGCTCCAGGAGCAGTTCGGAAGCATGGCAGGCTCCAACGTTTACCTTACGCCCCCCAACTCGCAGGGCTTTGCCCCCCACTACGACGACATCGAGGCTTTCGTGCTGCAGCTCGAGGGTAGGAAACTCTGGCGGGTCTACAGACCGCGGGTGCCGACCGAGGAACTGGCCCTGACGTCCAGCCCCAACTTCAGCCAGGACGACCTCGGAGAGCCGGTGCTGCAGACGGTGCTGGAACCTGGAGATTTGCTCTATTTTCCCCGAGGCTTCATTCACCAAGCCGAATGCCAGGATGGGGTGCACTCTCTGCACTTGACCTTGTCCACATTCCAGCGCAATACTTGGGGCGACTTCCTGGAGGCTGTACTGCCGCTGGCAGTGCAGGCCGCAATGGAGGAAAATGTGGAGTTCCGTAGGGGGCTGCCCCGAGACTTTATGGATTATATGGGGGCCCAGCATTCGGATTCTAAGGATCCGCGAAGAACCGCGTTCATGGAGAAGGTGCGGGTCCTGGTTGCCCGCTTGGGACACTTTGCCCCAGTTGATGCTGTGGCTGACCAGCGAGCCAAAGACTTCATCCACGATTCTCTGCCCCCTGTGTTGACTGACAGGGAGAGGGCACTAAGCGTTTACGGGCTTCCAATTCGCTGGGAGGCTGGAGAACCTGTAAACGTGGGAGCCCAGTTGACAACAGAAACAGAAGTGCACATGCTTCAGGGTGGTATAGCTCGGCTGGTGGGTGAGGGGGGCCATTTGTTTCTTTATTACACAGTGGAGAACTCCCGAGTTTATCACCTGGAAGAGCCCAAGTGCTTGGAGATATACCCCCAGCAAGCTGATGCCATGGAACTCTTGCTTCGCTCCTACCCAGAGTTTGTGCGAGTAGGGGACTTGCCCTGTGACACTGTGGAGGACCAGCTTTCCTTGGCAACCATGTTGTATGATAAGGGGCTGCTGCTCACCAAGATGCCTCTAACCTGAACTAGTTACTCACTGAATGCCAGAAATAAGACAGTAGTGATTCTCTGCCACCACCTTTTGAGGGAGAAAACTCATTTTCTTACTTGATACCCATCAGTGTGTTTATATTTACCTTTATGACTGCCTCAGTGTCACAGAAGTCAGACAGTCTTCTAGGAGACACCTCCTCACCTAGGCACAGAAGTAAAAGCAGGAGTTGGAGATGGAAAAAGGAGCCTTTTCTGCAGGAGTAACTTGATTCCTGATCATTTGAGAGACCAACTTCATCATCACCCTCAGGCTTCAGAGTACTCTGTGTGGCATTTGCTGTGTTACTCTGCTTGAGACATCAGAAGTTTTTACTTGGAATTTGCATCCTTCATTTGAGTTCTCTTTCATCAGTTTGTGGGGAGGGTTGGGGTCAGTTTCCTGTTTGTTACTGTGAGTTTGTGGGAATGTTAGAACAGTTATTAAAGTGCCAAAGAGTTTTCCTTTTCTGAGGCTAGATTATTGTGTGGCATGGTCTGAAGAATGTGGGAGGAGGAGGGTAGGTACGGGAAAACTGCAATGGCTGAGGCACAAGGTAACTTGGGGTGGATGTAGGATTGGGGCCAATTTTGCAACCCTAGGGGTAATTGATTCGTTTTAATCATGCTCCTTGAACTCCAAACAGCACAATCCTATTAGAAAAGTTTTGAGTATATTATGTTCTTTAAAGGGTATTATGTTTTTGCTCAGTGCTTGCTTGCATCAGTGGCTGGCACTGCTGCTAAAATAGGCAGCATGTCACTACCTGAGCTGTCATAGGCCACAGTCACCCAGCTTGTAGCAGGCTGGCTGTGAGGGAACACTGGTGTTCAAGTTACTTTCCACTCATTTTTTTCTAGTAGTTGAAAGAAACTTCCCCAGATCTGGCAAATGAATATTCTCATGGTTGGTGGAAGAGAGCCTGGTGTACCAGAGGGAGCACTGGACTTGGAACCAGAAAACCTGGGTTTGGGGTGGTGGCTGGTGGGCAGCTAGCTGGCTGAATGACCTGAGGCTGCTGCTGCTATGCCTGGGCGCACTTGATTTTATAAGTATGTTTTGGTACAGCTTGATGTCTCCACCTCATCATTTTAGGTTGTATCTGGAACTTTTTAAGATCATTTTGCCATGAGTGCTAAGTTTCAGTTATATAAAGTTGGAAACTTGATGAAGTCTTTTTTTAAGTTGCAAAAGCCTAGATGTACATGAGAGTACATCTCAGCCGATTCAAGGTTAAGCTTCAAGGCTTTTTCCGAGTGCTTAGCCAGACATATAGCAGTTTGTTTGTTTTTCTAAAGGTGTCCCTTTTTTTTGATCTCACTTTCAAATTGGTTCAGTTAGAGCTACATCATTCATTTTTGTAAAGGGACCAGATAGCAAAATCAAAACCCAAGGGGCAAGGAAAAGATAACAGACTGAGATGGTGGCCAAGAAAAAAGGGAAGTATCCTTTCGTGGCTCTCATCCTACTAAGTCCCCAGACCTCCAGTCCTGAAAAGGCCTTGTTAAGGGAATCAAGGCATAGGACTCATTCCTAGAAAGCCTACCCTGAAAATTTTCTTGGAGAAAAGTATGGAACTTCAGTGGTTCTTGCCCTTCTTTGGGTTGCACATAAATACGTTTTGCTTCCTCCTTCACTTTTCTTATGGCTGCCTCGATCTTGAATACTTTCTGTATCAACAGTTCCTTTTGGCTTAGTGTTTGAATCTGAAACAGAACAGATGATTAAAAAAAACTATATCAGGCTGCAGAGCATCAAAAAGTGTTAATGAAGTAACACATTGCATCATGCTTACTAATATTAGGTGGTACATAACATGCCTGAGAACATTGTTCTCTTGTGATGGATGTTGGACATTTTTACACTTGTTAATGAAAAAACCACCTGTGAATGAAAAATTTACTTTAGCTTTTGGGCATGATGAATCTGCTCACAAATGCCTGATGTGAAAGTGGTTTTGTGAATTATATTTAGATAGAATCTTTTACCTTTTTAAAAGTATTTTTCCCCTCTACTCATCTCTGCCAGCAGCTTTGAAAAACTAGAACCACCTGTTTAGCTAGTGTTCCTTTGGGGAAAGAGCCCATATGAGGAATTAAGAGAAATTTAGAAGGAAAAAGAAAATCTAGAAGGGCAACTCCAATCCCTCATTCCTTCTTTATACCCATCTGCAAAAAAGAAGGAACTTGGGTTTGGAGAATGGTGCGGAGAACACGGGAAGGAAGGAAACAGTATTTCAGGAACAACAAACTGATCTCAATGGCTACCTGATGGGACTAATAAGACTTCTGCTGTTTGTCATTTTATTATTAGGATTTTATAATCCTGTCTTGCACAGATGTGTTTTGTATCTTCAAGTGATACTGTTTTCTGTGGGACTATAGAAAATATTTCTACAATTAGAAATATTGAAAGTGTATACATGCTTGGGGAAGAGGCGGGGATGAGAGTCTGAGAAACTCTTGTTTAGTCGCTAAGTCTTGATTCTTTTGCGACCCCAAGGACTGTAGCCTGCTAGGCTTCTCGGCCCATGGACTTTCTCAGGCAAGAATACTGGAGTGGGTTGCCATTTCCTTCAGGGAATCTCTTATACCCAGAGATGGAACCTGCATCTCCTGCTTTGGCAGGCAGATTCTTTACCACTGAGCCACCAGGGAGGAACTCTTGAGAACCCTGAATTTTTTCTTGAAAACATAGCTTATACTTATCTACCCTGTTTCTGATCTCCTGAAGCATATCTTGGTTTCCTTCATTTTCTAAGTTGAGTATCTTCATTGCATGGTGAATTTCTCTGAAAGGTAAGAAGGACTACTTAGATTAAATCTTCTTATTCTTGAAAGCATGGAGGTAGAAAATAACAGCACTTGGAATCAGACAAGAATCCTAAGTTCCAGTCTCAACTGTTTAGTTTTGCTGAGCTTATTTGCAAAACTGGTATGATGCTTAGCTTGTAGGGGTGTTCTCTAGTTTTTGAGATGACATATTTGAAGGTACTAATAGATAATGTTTATGAACACCTTTATGACAGGTACTAACATGTTATCTCCTTAATCACCACCACATACCTATGTGGTAGACTACCATTTGCATCTGATACATGAAAAAATGGGCTCAGAGAATTAACTTACCCAAGCTCACATAGCTAGCACATGTCTGAGCTGGGGTTCAAATCCTGCTCTTTTGGACTCCAAAGCCTATCGTCACTCAGTAGGCACTTGATAAATTTTTACTGAATTAAAAAACCACCCGGAATGCCGAACAAATACGTAAACTACGTGAGCTTCACTTTCAGTCTGATTTAGTCCTGTTTTTCTGTTGCCTGCGTGGATACGTAGATGAATGGCACAGATAAGCCTGTGGTTTTTGCAGCTGTTAAGCAGCCTGAAGAGTCACGGACATAGTCTGTTAACAAGGTTGGAAGAATTGACAGTACGAGAGGTCTTGGCAAGAACCAGAGGTTACTGCTTACTTCAGAACAGCCTCATGGTTCTCTAGGAGCAGCACATCGAGGAAGGTGTCCCTGACCCGGTCTCCTTGAAGTTTGAGGGCTAGGATGCTCCGGCAAGCCTCTAGTCGTACACCTGGTGATTCTTCATAGTGGACAGCCCAGAGCAGGAGGTCTGTCAGCTGGGGACTCACGCAGCCAATTTGCCCCAAAGCTGCAGAGATTAGAAGGCATGTCTCACTGTCACTTAAGACCGAGTTGGCTGTGTCCTAGCATCCAGAAGTGGTCTTACTGGTAAATACTAAGAAAGAATAGGCAACCACTTGCTGAATTAAATATTGCAAAAACTAAACTAAGTATATTGTCTTTGAAAAGTGGTGAAAGTCACTCAGTCGTATCTGACTCTTTGCGACCCCATGGACTATACAGTCCATGGAATTCTCCAGACCAGAATATGGGGGTGGGTAGCCTTTCCCTTCTCCAGGGTATCTTCCCAACCCAGGGATCAAACCCAGGTCTCCCGCATTGCAGGTGGATTCTTTACCAGCTGAGCCACAAAGGAAGCCCAAGGATACTGGAGTAAGTAGCCTATCCCTTCTCCAGTGGATACCTTCCCTTTTAGATGACAATCAGTATTTTAGGAATTCTATAGAGAATTCCCAGGAGGGGGTTATGCAATACCATCCTTGTCCATTAGTTTGTGAGAATATACTAATGTATTTACCTAGGGATGAGATACGGGATAGATAACTCAGAAGACCAGCCTCGTCAGGTAAGGGGAACAGAAGGTATAGTTACACTTCATAGCTCTACCCAGCACTGATTCTCATAGGGACCTGCCAGACTGTCAGAAAGAAGCAATGTCAAAGATCCCTAAAAAGAAGCTCCAGGAAATTTTGGGGCAGGATTTTAGGTTTGTAGCTGTCTTAAATCTGGTCTGACTTTACGGAGTCCTATGGTTGACACCTCTACAGAAAGCAACTATATCCAATAGTGGATACCTACTTGGAACTCATACGCAACAGTTGGCAGGGACTGCTTTGTCTGTCCTCTACCTCAACAAGTTTGACATAGACCTAGACTCGGGATCCTTAACTAAAACCTGAAGGAAATGATTTTTAATTTCTTCTGAGAAGCTGTGATCATCCCCTCCCTTCCCCTCTACCCTCTTCCTAAAGAGATTCGGGGGATCCTCTATATAAAATATGGGAAGGTATTAAAGGAGTTGGAGCCACTGCCATAATACCTCGAATGGCAAAGGCCTTGATTTTCCAGCAGGGATCTCCCTGTATCAGATTCAGAAGGCATTCAAGGACCTAGGACGGATAAAAGGGAGTGTTGAGTGGAGAGAATAAGAGCAAGAATGGACAGGGTCTGCTCTTCTCTAAAATGTGCTTTAACTGGAAAAGTGATCTATCAAATCTAGTGACAAATGAGCTGGAGCCAGAAGTACTAGCTTACACACAGTGTTCTCTCCTGTCTAGAGATCGATTTTCCCAGCTCACAGATCTCTGGCCGTATAGGCTTCTTTTGAATACCTCCATCAGGTTTTCCTAACTAGAGATTTTAACTCCATCCACTGGAGTTGATCCCAAAACCTATGAGCACACATGTAATGAGAAGCTGGTTAACTGAGGTGAGAACAGGATTCAGGGGTGTGCTCTAGAGTGAGTCTAGGCTGGCTTGGAGCTGTGTGTGGTCCTAACTGTTGGTGTGGCCTATATATCTCCTCACCTTCCTGTTCTGATCTCTCATTCTGTGTCCCTACAGAACGGTGAGTGATCTGTGTATGAGGGAAGCACAGAGTAATGTCCTCTTGGGTTAATCAGGTAAGAAGAGTACATGTCTCCTTGACTCACCATATTATCACGGATCTGCAGGGCACCAGCTGCCAAACAAGCTGCCCGCCGAACTGCCATGAAGTCATCAGAGAAGCAGTTCAGAAAGCTTGGGAGAAGCTTGGCGGTCATAAGCTTGAGCCCACAAATCAGGTAGAGGGCTTCCACACGCTCCTGGAAATTTCCTTGACCCAGCTTGATTCTGTAAGGTACAGGTGCTTTTATTTTCCCTCTTCAAACTTTTTCGGTTCCTTTCTTTATCCCTATTCCTACCTCCAGTGCCCTCAGGCTGAAATCTAGCTTCTGTAGGCTCGCCATTATCCACTCCCACCCTTTCCTAGTTAGCCTTATCCCCATTACTTTGTTTCACCAGGTAGAAACCTCAACTGTTTTATTTACTTGAATCCTTATTACCTAGCGTATGCTAGATGCTAAACCCTGTTGAATGACTGAATAAAGAAGACTTGAAACATACACCTCTTGCTTCAGTCAAGTTCTCTTTTTGTGCCTTCACATGTGTCATGCTCATTTCAGGATTTGGCTTCCAGTATGGAATGTCTTACCTTCTCTCTGCTTATGTAGTCTTATCCATCCTTCATGAAACTTGACCTTGCTAGGCATTCGTGTATCTTGTATAATCAGAATCATGTTATACGTTTGAACTCTCAAGACATCTAAAACAGTGCCTAAACACGTAATGGGCATTCAATGAATGGTTCTTCCCTTAGCTACATTCTCAGTATCTATAGGGACTGTTAACTTTTTATTTTATTAAAAAATCTGCAGTGGATCTTGTACAAGGCTGAGCATACTGAGCAGCTCAACAAATGCCGTTTCTTTCTCCATATTGACAAGGTCTTACCTGATTGTGTCATGCACCTCTTTTCCAAGGTTCATTTGCCCCAGAGCTTGGGCAGCTGCTTGTCTCACTTTCTTATTCCAGTCACTCAACATCAGCTGGATCAACTTATGTTTCATATCCTATAAATAGGTATAATAGTTAGCTACCATTTATCACTGCATCAGTTTTGTGTGTTCAGTTGCCAAGTCGGGTCCGAATCTTTTAGACCCTGTGGACTGTAGCCTGCCAGGCTCCTCTGTCCATGGGGATTTCCCAGGCAAGAATACTGGCATGGGTTGCCATTTCCTCCTTCAGGGGACCTTCCTGACCCAGGGATTGAACCCTCGTCTCCCGCATTGGCAGGCAGATTCTTTAACCACTGAACCACCTGGGAATCCCATTTTGTAATTGGCACTGTACTAATAAGCAGTTTTACCCATCACTTAATCCTCCCAAATAATCCCATATGGCAGATACCACCACTTACAGGTGCAAAATGGAGGTTTAGATTTCTTACTCATGATTAACATGTTGAGTCCTGGAGCCAGAACTCAGATCCAGGCCTATTTTCGAAACTCATGCTTTAAACTAACCAAACTATATTGTCAGCTGCACTTGAGACTCTTAAAATTTGAAGGTGATACATCAGTAGGGTGACCACCTCATCCCAATTTGCCTGGCAAGTCCTATGTACTAGACCAGCTAGGACCTTTGGCCACCCTGTATGTTAGTATATCTCTCAAAGCAGAAGGGATAAACATGACTTGCTGATTAGGTAATGTGCCCTAAGCTATTCTCCCTCCTTGAAATAGCTCCCTTTCCACTCTTGATACCTGATGTTTTCCTATTCTTTTAGGGTTGACCTCAAAAGGCTGTCCTCAGAGAACTCACCTCTGCCTTCTGTAAACAATAGGAAATCCCCATAATACTTTACAGCTACATCTGTTATAGCTGTTTACATGTAACATTCAGCAAGAGGAGACATGTTATCTTTGCATACCCAGTGCTAGCTACCTGCCTAACATGTAAGATGTGGTCAGAAACTGCAGGCTCACCGAAACAGTGAAAGAACTGATGGACATGTTGCACATCAATCTGATGTGATGGTCTCATCTTTACCCCATCCCCTGCTTGCATGGCTGTTTACTTCCAACAGGCTATCCTGAGTGACAAGTGCTGAGAAGGTGAACGTGCAAATGAACCTGCTGCTGCTGCTGCTAAGTCACTACAGTCGTGTCCGACTCTGTGCGACCCCATACACAGCAACCCACCAGGCTCCCCCGTCCCTAGGATTCTCCAGGCAAGAATACTGGAGTGGGTTGCCATTTCCTTCTCCAATGCATGAGAGTGAAAAGTGAAAGTGAAGTTGCTCAGTCGTGTCTGACTCTTAGTGACCTCATGGACTGCAGCCTACCAGGCTCCTCCGTCCATGGGATTTTCCAGGCAGGAGTACTGGAGTGGGGTGCCATTGCCTTCTCCAAAAATGAATCAGATGTAGTTAAAAAGACATTGTTAAATGCAGATTCTGACTGAATTGACCCGGGGTGAGATTTTTGCATTTCCAGCAAATTCCAAGTGATACCTGTGCTGCTGGTCCCGGACTTTAGCAGCAAGGTCCAGGCAGAATTAACCCAGACTAGAATGACCCAGGGATAGAAGCTGGGTCTCCTTCACTGTAGGCAGATTCTTTACTGTCTGAGCCACCAGGGAAGTCCAGAATTATACTGACTATACTGAATGGCCAAGTTTTGTGCTTTCCATGTCCAAATTCAAGGGTCAAAAACAGCAGTGTTCTGGGCCATTGTGGAGTTGCCTAATGGCATATAGGAAGAAGGGGAAAAGCCCATTTGGACAGCTGAAGTTGACTTTAAAATAACGGCAAGAAGGAGGTCAGTTGAAAGCCTAGATGATGGTCAGGGTTTCCCATTCCTGGAAGTCTTTCCTTAATTCTAAGTCTTGCTCAGCTGTCCCACACGCCTTCACAGAACTTTACTATATTCAGCCCATACTAATGTCTCTGAAGAGTTTTAAGAGAGTACAATACATTTATCTATTGTTCTTGAAACATTTGTATATGTTGATCTTGTTACTCCAGCACTAATGTCAGCTCTTTGAAAGTGGGGACTATGGTGACAGATACTTATAAAGTACCTTGATGTGGAGGCAATGTCAAATTACTACAAAAAGTTTCTAAACTTTTAAAATTTTTATTCTTTGCTTATTTCACTGTAGATAGGTTACAGTTTGTGGACTCCCACCAGGCTGAGAAGCAGTGGCTTAAGTAATAGAACAATATGTTGGCATGTGAAGATAATTCTGGGCTAGGACTAAGAGGCAGCAATACGGGAACAAATGCTTTTGGTAACAATGGGAAACTAGATAGCAGCAAAAAGTGGAAAAGCTCCCGAGCCCAGTTTTGCTTAGACCTTCTGTCCTGGAAACAGAAAGAGAAGGCTTACCAAACTGACATTTCCCCCAATCCGGGAGAGAGCCCGGCAGGCCACAATGCGGTCTTTCCATTGATGGCTATTCAGCTCCACAGCAAGCATGGTATGTATCAGGGTCTGAGGAAATAGAAGACTTGTATGGAGAGCCATGGTCACTTTTAGAGATGCTGGAACCTTAAAGAAGTTACATCCTAACCTGGCATCCAGCATGATTAATGTCACAAACACATGGGATGCTTGTTGCTAGCAAAGTAAAGAGTGGGTTTACAATGGGGCCCTCTTCCATCCAAGCCAACTGATGTCAAGGAAAAAATACAGATTAGTAATCTGAACAGAAAATTCCTAGGACCTTCTTGATTTAACTATCTTTCCCCCTAAAATGGTTTGTATATGCCTCAGCCTGAGTTTCACATTCTACTGGAAGTAAATGCCAATTGTATGTCTGTGTCGTTTTCCACGGTAAACTTCTAGCACAAGCAAATTCTGCATGTTGTAAGTCTTCTAGCATAGAGTTAGGAACCATCTGCTGCCTCTTCCTCTCACCTTTCTCAGCTAGCTGTTGTCACTCTTCCCTGTCTACACCCCACTTCACCCACACTTAGTCCAGTTTCACCTGTGCATGAGATCATCCTACCCAACCACCCGCATTTTCTTTTCCTTTTTAAAGTTTTTTTTTGTCGCTGCACTTCACATGCAGGATCTTTCTTAGTTCCCAGACCAGGGGCTGAAGTGCTTCCTGCCATGGAAGCACAGAGTCTTAACACTGGACCACCAGGCAAGTTCCCATCTGCATTTTCAGTTCCCTACATGCACTGACCTCAGAGACCCAATTGTTCCCCCAAAACTTGGCTTTTTTTCTCTGACTCTGTAATGGACACATACTGTCTTTCCACTGAGATGGCGCAGGAGCGTACAAGACTGTTGCTCGGTGTCCTCATTCTTCTTATGGAACAGCTGGTGGAGGATCCTCTTAATCACGGGGTAAGTGGCAGCCCCTTCCAGAGCCAGGCACTGAGCTGCAGCCCAGCTGTCCACGGTATTACCTGCCACAGTGAGGTGAAAAAGGCCAGAATAACCAACTCTTCTCCCCAGAGAGAGAGCAGCGTCTGGGTTGGTACACGAGACTGCTACTTGCCTCACTTTACAGGTAAGTGCCTGTACCCCCTCAGTCTGATGATGTGTTCAATCTCTAATTTAAATCACATTTAAATGGATCATATTGAGGTTCTAAATGTAGGATGAAAATCTTAATCTGAAAAGTCAAATCTTAAAATGTTTTTGTTTGGTAACAGGGCAGTAAGTCACTTCTGGCCTGAGTGAATAGTTGTTCCTCTCGCTAGAGACTGGGAAGTCTGGAGTGGAAGCTTTCTTAAGACAGACGAATTAAGTTGTTGAGTGTCTCTGTGCAGAAGGCCAAACTGGTCAGACAGTTGTCCTCCACCCCTGCCTCCATGCAAGGGGCAAGTCCGTCTTTCAGAGTAGTTAGGTACCAGAGCCTATCAACGTCAGACAGAACCTTTTGCTGGTATTACACCAACAATGCATGTGGAAAGTGCCTGCAAGTTAATGTGCAAAAATGGAAGCATGATGTGTTCAAGTGAGTTTTTTAAGTTTTAGAACGTATTCTTTAATCTTGTTACATTATCTTTCCAATTGAAAAATCTAACAGGAAAGGGGACATGGTTTAGTCAAATGCATCTATGACACGGTTAGCCCAGGTACCACTAGGTGGCAGTGTGCCTGTCTTGTAAAGTACCTGGGAGGAAGAAATCCTCTTATCTAAAGGAAGAGCATGACGGTGGAGAGGAAGGGATCAGGAAAAGCTGATGGTGGGATGTTCCTTTTTTACCCCACAGTTCCAGGCTGGAAGTAACAAGGAGTTACTCACCCTTCAGAAGGACAGTCTGCATGATTTCCTGGGCAAGAGGATTATGTGACTGTATGGCATATTGGCATACTGCTGCTGCCATTCGCACATTGGGATTCTTGTCACAAAGGGCAGCCGTTAGCAGGGGCTGTAGAACCTCTGGCAAGTCCTGAATAGATAAGGCTTTCATAGTTTCCTTGTCTGTGATCAAAAGAGAGCCAGTAAGAGGGTGTTAGCTAGTCCCTTTGCTTTTCTCTAAAACACAGCTTTTCCCCTGTAGCCACATGGGGGCCATTTCAGCCTCAGTTGCAGATGCTTACTGCTACTTAATTAGAATTTAGCTGAACCCCTACAATGGGTGGGATTTTAAGGCTAACTTTTGTGCTGGGTATTCCTGTTCTCACATCTTTATCATCTGGTCTCTGCAGAGCTGTATTCAGGCCAAATGAATATGTTTCCTACTAGGCTATGGTGACTATCACCATGAGTTTTAGTGATGAAAATAAATTTTTATAATTTTAGTAATAATAGCAAATATATTTAGGTAGTGCTTTGCCACTTAGATAGTGTTTCATATTCATTATCTCATTCAGTCTTCTAAAACCGTCACTGAAGTAGGCAAGGCAGGTATTACTGTGGAACTCACCTGAAACATGTGTTTTTCAGGAATCCTTTTAGGTTTAACTAAGGGAGAAGGCAGTGGCACCCCACTCCAGTACTCTTGCCTGGAAAATCCCATGGACGGAGGAGCCTGGTAGGGTGCAGTCCACGGGGTCACTAAGAGTTGAACACGACTGAGGGACTTCACTGTTCACTTTTATGCATTGGAGAAGGAAATGGCAACCTACTCCAGTGTTCTTGCCTGGAGAATCCCAGGGACAGGGGAGCCTGGTGGGCTGCCGTCTATGGGGTCGCACAGAGTCGGACACGACTGAAGCGACTTAGCAGCAGCAAGACTATCATAGGCCTCACAAGACTATCATAGGCCATAGTCTTCGGAAGGAAATGGGACGGAAACATAGTTTGCCCACAGGGATGCATCAGAGTTCCTTTTGCAAGAGTCTTGAGAATGGTTTGTCTAGCACTCTGGGAACAGCTCATGAGCATAGAATCGACTCTGTGCATAAGTCTTATGTTCCACCAGAGTTATCTCTTTTATATAACAACTCCATAGATATAATTCCAGGGTCCTCAAAGGGCCTGCCTTGATAAGTCACAGCATTCCTGGGAGCCTGGAGGATGGTACCTCCTTCAGGCATGTATGTTTCACTTGTAGTTCTTCCCAGTCCAAACGTCATTTAGCAGTTAGGGTTCATTTTCATCATAAGCTATATGGCCTTTGAAGATAATTTCTGTCCTTACCAGGTTATCGGGGCAACAGGTAGGCATTTAACTAAAGCTCATTTCTCAAGTAGAAGGGGAAAGTCTTGTGTTAACTTTTTGTCCACAACTATCCTCCCATTTTTAGTATGAAGCTCAGAGAGGATAAGTGACTTCCCAAGATGTGGCAGAGCTAGACTTATAGCTAAGATTTTATATAAAATTTCTCATTTGTCCTTTTTACCACTATTGTAAGCCACTATGCCATATGTTTAGAAAGGGCTAGATGAAATATGTGCTTTTAAGGGGATCAGATGGAAGTCAATTGAGCATTTCAAGAAAAAATGAGTAAGATAATATTCTTTGGGAAGATGTGGGGAGGAAACAAGACAAATCAAAATCTCAACACCCAGGAAAGGTATCACATGAAAGGGAAAGACAAAGGTGTTCTTGTATATGGAGATCTGGAGATAAGGTAATATCTCTTCCCACCTATGGAAGGTTTTCTCTACGCCAGGCACTAATACATATCACCCCATTTAATACTCAAGAAAATAAGCAGTTAAAAAATGTGTATGTGTGGAAGCATGGGCTTCCCAGGGGCTATGGTGGTAAAGAATCCTCTTGCTAGGGTGGGAGATGCAGGTTCAATCCCTGGGTCGGGAAGATCCCCTGGAGTAGGAAGTGGCAACCCACTCCAGTATTCTTGCCTGGAGAATCCCTTACTGCTATGTTGAAAAATTTAAATTAAAAAAATTAAATTAAAATTACTGCTATGTTGAAACATGAGTATATTATGGACAGAGGACCCTGGTGGGCTACAGTCCACAGGGTCGCAAAGAGTCGAATGCAACTGAACATGTGTGTGGAAGCGTATAGCAGGGGGGTAGGGCAGGGAAGACTCCTTGGAGGAGGTGACGTCTTAGCTGAAAGTTGAGGGGCATGTATAGAAGTTGATGAGGTCAAGAGAGAGATAAAATTTCCTAGCAGAGGGGAGTGAAAGATTTGAAAAGCTGGAGTTTAAATGCTCATACTGGAACTCAGTAGACTGGAAATAAGTGAAAAGAAACCTTAAAAACTTGACAGTTTTGTAGAGATAAAATTAGTCCTCACCTCTAAGAAGCTCCTTGCCTGGTAGAGATAGCAGAAAAGTAAACAGACAATTATGGCAGAATGATAAATATAAGGACAGAATAATATTAGGACGCTACCAGCAGCAGAGAAGGAAAAAATGTCAGCCCAGGCTATATACAAAAGGTGGTATCTGAGAGGACACTTGGGGGTTAGTAAGAGTCAGTGGGTTTTATGCCCTTTTAATAGCATTTTATAGTTTCTGTCATCTGAGTCCCGTGTCTTGTTAAATCAGCTCCTCAGTAGATTATAGTTCTAGCTCTTGTAGATGGGAAATGTTCCTTTTTTAACTGCTTATTGCTAGCAAAGAAAAATGCTATTGACATTTCTTTTTTAAAAGGTTATACCAGCCATTGGGAAAAATGGCCAAGTTCTTAATTCATTTTACAAAACTAGTAAAAACTAAAACTTAACAAAAATACTGTAAATAAACACTAACACTTAACGAAAATACTGTAAATAAACACAAAATTACCAATTTCATTTACAAATATTTTAAAATATGAGCAAATCAAATCCAGTAGAGTAATAAAAGAATGATCCATTAGGATTTATTCTAAGATTTTAACACTAGAATTCATTATAACCACAAATTAAAGGAGAAAAAACTAGAAAATGGCTGGTAAAATTCAACACTCATTTTTGTAATAAATAGAAAAACCTACATATATGTTGGCATGTGTTTGTAAAAGCACAGAAAGTTGTAGAATGCTAAACTAAACATTGTATACCCTAGAAATGGCATGGGGTGGGACTGGGGCTGGGAGGTAGGTTGGAAGGAATCTCTTTTTAAACTCCTCTGTGTTGACTGATAATGACACTTTGTATTTCTTTTGTAATAAAAAAAAATGTTTATGAAGCAGAATCCATAGATTCTATTGGTCAATAGTTGTGGGGAGAGGAAGGATTTTTGTCCAGGCTGACTCCCAGGGTCCTGACTCAAACTGGCTGGGTTATGGGGCTGCTGGTTGCTATATGGGATGTGAGGAGGGGTCTAATGGCAAGAGTGATGAGTTTAGTTTGGGACATGTTGAGTTTGAGACTGTCAACTTGCTGTGAAAAGAAGGACTAAATTGTAGTCGGGAGAAAAGTGTGCGTATATATACATACATACATATACTCTTTGGTTATTATGAATGGGATATCTCAAGGCAGAACAATGTGAGCTTGCTTGTGAACTACTAAGCATCCAAGGATGATGAAATTAGTGCAAAAAAGCACTAGATCAGAAGTCAGGAATTTTAAACTCATCCCTGTTGCTAAGAAGTTGTGTATATTAGGCCAGTCTCTGGGTCTTTGTTTCCATTTTGTGAAATAATCTCAGATAAGCTCCAAGGTTCCCACCAGTTCAAAACTTCTATGGTTCTATGGATTGCTTATATTCTCAAGCAGTCCCGTTGTGGCTCTTACCGGAGTCCCCTTGACTGATGGCAGCACGGGGCCGTTCTAAAGCAGCTGTGGCACAAGTGACGATGGCTTGGATCCGGACGTCATCATGGATGTCCACCAAGCTCTGCAGCAGGCCCTCAATAGTCTTATGGTGCCACTCAATGACTACACCACAGGAGGAGAATTAGAAGAGGGCCACTTAGGGTTAGATATCGTGTTGCAGACAGGTGACAAGAAGGCCCTTCCCCTAGGACAGTCCAAGCAAGACAGCTCAGAAGCATAAAAGGCCCCAGAGATGCCGCCCTGAGGAAGTTATTTCTCTGATGCTCCCTGAATCTTCTTAAGGAAGTAACTGTTAGTCATTCAGTCATGCCCAACTCTTTGTGACCCCATGGACTGCAGCCCACCAGGCTCCTCTGTCCATGAGGTTTTCCAGGCAAGGATACTGGAGTGGGTTGCCATTTCCTTCTCCAGGGGATCTTCCCAACCCAGGGATTGAACCCGGGTCTCCTACACTGTAGGCAGATTCTTTACCAACTGAGCTGAATCTTCTTAGGTATTAATAATTCTCGAACAAAACTCCTCCCAATCCCATCCTGTATTCTATCTTTTTTGTTTGTTTAAATAATTTCTTTCTCTTTTTTTTTGCCTCACTGCATGCCTTATGGAATCTTAATTCCCTGACCAGGGACCAAACCTGGGTCCACAGCAGTGAAAGCCTGAGTCTGAACCACTAGAACACCAGGGAATTCCCATAAATAACTCTTTATTGTTATCATCTGGAAAATGGAACAATAAGACAGTGATCAAGGGTACTTTGCCCTCTTTATAGGGGCTTCCCAGGTGGTGCTAGTGGTAAAGAATCTGCCTGTCAATGCAGGAGGCACAAGAGACACGCGGGTTTGATCCCAGGGTTGGGAAAGTCCCCTGGAGGTTAGCCTGGCAACTCACTCCAGTATTCCTGCATGGAAAATTCCATGGATAGAGGAGCCTGGTGGGCTAGAGTTCATGGGGTCACAAAGAGACATGACCAAACATAGCATGTGAAAGTGAAAGTCACTGAGTCATGTCCGACCCTTTGCGAGGCCATGGACTATACAGTCCATGGTATTCTCCAGGCCAGAATACTGGGCTGGGTAGCCTTTTGCTTCTCCACAGGACCTCCCCGACCCAGGGATCAAACCCAGATCTCCTGCATTGCGGGAAGATTCTTTACCAGCTGAGCCACAAGCATAGCAACACTTTTTATAGGTGTGAGCTTTTGTTTCAGTGCTCCCACCACCTGTAGGTGCTCCCTACTGGTAGTTTTTACTCAGAGTCTCTTTTTCAACCCTTTTTGTTTATCTGAACCAGTTTATGTGATGGATCACCTCTTTTTTCCTGTACTAACTAGTTTTTCACGTTCTGAAAGCCAGCAGCCCTTGAGTCCTCAAATCTTGCAGTTTTCAACAGTCCTTGCTGGGCCCTTCCTTTGCCCCAGGCACACTATTCTGGAATCTGTGAAGGCAAAGTAAATATGTGCTAATTCCAAATTTACAAATGAATTTTGGAGAGCCAATTGCAGTTTTTTTTTTGATCACTGCATTTATTCACCCTTTCTTTCATGCATCGTGTATTGAGTGTGACATTTCAGGGGTCGGTAAGATAGGGTCTCTGCCTGTGAAGAGTTCTCTGGGTAGTGAGTTTCCACAAATTACTGATGTAGAACTTGCCCATGTGAAAAGCATCCAGATAAATGCAACTGCCATTGTATGAAAAGCTCTTACCTAGTCTAGCCTTGATGAGGCAACCAGATTTTTATTCTTCATAAGAGAGAGATGGATTTTCAAAGATTGAGAAATACCTGGCCAAGGTGAGAACTTCTTCCTTCACAAATCACTGCTATGTCAGAACAATCCCCCACCCCCCCA
>SJYA01001474.1:1211551-1276230 GCA_006410615.1 Neotragus moschatus | reverse complement strand
CCACCCCTGCACCCCTCCTTCACTCACTTAGAGCCCAGGCCATCTTCCATTCCTGCAGCATCCTTCGCAGGACCACCAGTTCCCAAGACACATTCTCCTTCAGTGACTCTGCTTGCTTCTTCAGTTTCCTGGTCTTCACGGACATGTCCTTCTCGCCCACCTTCAGCAGCAGATCCTTGGCCGGTGTGGGCAAAGCTGTCCAGCGCATGGCTCCTTTCACAGGCTTGCAAGCTGGGCAGGGAAACAGTATGAGGTATTATGCCCATTGCCCTGGGCCTGAGTTCCCAGCCAGCACCACATGCCTATTCCCAGCTAGCACCAATGCAAAACAAAACCATCAAGAGCCACCTTTCCTGTGACTATGTAGAAAACTGGGTACAAGTTCCATTGGGAGTCATGACAGGTGGTGACTACAGACATGATAAAGCCATTATGACAGGCGGAGAAATGTAGGGAAGAAAAG
Source organism: Neotragus moschatus (assembly GCA_006410615.1). Lineage (NCBI taxonomy): Eukaryota > Metazoa > Chordata > Mammalia > Artiodactyla > Bovidae > Neotragus > Neotragus moschatus. Next base: position 1,275,767 of record SJYA01001474.1, on the reverse strand, counting down.
ATAAGGTATACACAAACCTTTATATATGTTTAAGAAATCTTTAGGAACATAACTATAATTATATGTAATAAGATTTGCTCATAAAATTCAACATTTGATATATTGCCATTAAAAATAGGATATAATTGGCCATTAATTCCTAATTTATTGTTTCCTTTTTAGTGTTCTTAACTTGGGAGGAGGAGTGGGAAGCTTCTAAGGGTTTACAAGCGAACACCCTCTTCCAATAACAAAAGAGATGACTCTGCACATGAACATCACCAGATGGTCAACACCAAAATCAGATTACATTCTTTACACCCCAAAATGGAGAAGCTCTATACAGTCACTAAAAATAAGACCGGGAGCTGACTGTGGCTCAGATCATGAACTCTTTATTGCAAAATTCAAGAACTGAAGAAAGTAGGGAGACCACTAGACCATTCAGGTATGACCTAAATAAAATCCATTATGATTATACAGTGGAAGTGACAAATAGATTCAAGGGATTAGATCTGATAGAGTGCCTGAGGAACTATGGACGGAGGTTTTAACACTGTACAGGAGGCAGTGATCAAGACCATACCCAAGAAAAAGAAATGCAAAAAAGCAAAATGGTTGTCTGAGGAGGTCTTACAAATAGCTGAGGAAAGAAGAGAAACTAAAGGCAAAGGAGAAAAGGAAAAATATACCCATTTGAATGCAGAGTTCCAAAGAATAGCAAGGAGAGCTAAGAAAGCCTTCCTCAGTGATCAGTGCAAAGAAATAGAAGAAAACAATAGAATGGGAAAGACTAGAGATCTCTTCAAGAAAATTAGAGATACCAAGGGAACATTTCATGCAAAGATGGGCACAATAAAGGTATGGATCCAACAGAAACAGAAGTTATTAAGAAGAGGTGGCAAGAATACACAGAAGAACTATACAAAAAAGATCTTCATGACCCAGATAATCACGATGGTGTGATCACTCACGTAGAATCAGACATTCTGGAATGCGAAGTCAAGTGGCCTTAGGAAGCGTCACTATGAACAAAGCTAGTGGAGTTGATGGAATTCCAGTTGAGGTATTTCAAATTCTAAAAGATGATCCTGTGAAAGTGGTGCACTCAATATGCCAGCAAATTTGGAAAACTCCACAGTGGCCACAGGACTGGAAAAGGCATTTTCACTCCAATCCCAAAGAAAGGCAATGCCAAAGAATGTTCAAACTACTGCACAATTGCACTCATCTCATACGCTAGCAAAGTAATGCTCAAAATCCTTCAAGCGAGGCTTCAACAGCACATGAACCAAGATGTTCCAGATGTTCAAGCTGGTTTTAGAAAAGGCAGAGGAACCAGAGATCAAATTGCCAACATCTGTTGGATAATCGAGAAAGCAAGAGAGTTCCAGAAAAACATCTATTTCTGCTTTATTGACTAGGCTAAAGCCTTTGACTGTGTGCATCACAACAAACTGTGGAAAATTCTTCAAGAATTGGGAATACCAGACCACGTAAGCTGCCTCCTGAGAAATCTGTATGCAGGTCAAGAAGGAACAGTTAGAACTGGACATGGAACAACAGACTGGTTCCAAATTGGGAAAAGAATACATCAAGGCTGTCACCTTGTTTATTTAACTTATATGCATAGTACATCATGTGAAATGCCAGGCTAGATGAAGCACAAGCTGGAACCAAGATTTCTGGGGAAAATATCAATAACCTCAGGTATGCAGATGACACCACCCTTGTGGCAGAAAGCAAATAAGATCTAAAGAATCTCTTGGTTAAAGTGAAAGAGGAGAGTAAAAAAGTTGGCTTAAAACTCAACATTCAGAAAACTAAGATCATGGTATCATGGCAAATAGATGGAGAAACAATAGAAACTGTGAGAGACTATTTTCTTAGGCTCCAAAATCACTGCAGATGGTGATTGCAGCCATTAAATTAAAAGACACTTGCTCCTTGGAAGAGAAGCTATGACCAACTTAAACAGTATATTAAAAAGCAGAGAGATTACTTTGCTGACCAAGGTCCATCTAGTCAAAGCTATGGTTTTTCCAGTAGTCATGTATGGATGTGAGAGTTGGACTATAAGGAAAGCTGAGTGCTGAAGAATTGATGCTTTTGAACTGAGATATAGTCTCTTGGAGGATGGACACTTTTTGTTTCAGAAGTTGATTTCTTGATTAACTCCTTTCCCTCTTTCTTAACTAACGTACAGAATGAAGAATGATATACTCATGAAAAAGAAATTTAAAACACCAGTTGACCCTACGGCCTGAAGCAGGTATGGGCCNGAGATATAGTCTCTTGGAGGATGGACACTTTTTGTTTCAGAAGTTGATTTCTTGATTAACTCCTTTCCCTCTTTCTTAACTAACGTACAGAATGAAGAATGATATACTCATGAAAAAGAAATTTAAAACACCAGTTGACCCTACGGCCTGAAGCAGGTATGGGCCTGAGAATGGAGTGGGAGGGTAGAGTGCTACATCAGAAGTTTAATGTACTTCCTTTGGAACTGTTAAGGCATATCTGTCTTGTTAGTAATTACTGGCCCTAAACTGTTTGGTTATACTTAAGTTCTGTCTAATTTCAGCTGTGTGGGCCACAGAGGCTTTTCCTTGTTACAGTTAATATCTTAAAATTTTATGATATGATTCTTAGTTAGTGGGGAGGGACTCCCCTAGATGCTGATGGTGACCCCACCTGCAGAAAAGGGACCTTAAAGAAATAGGCCCACTTACATCTTTACTCCCATTATCAGTATCCTGCTTACTTGATTCAGGAACTGGCTGAGAAGTCCACCTTTCTGGGGTTTCAGGGAAGACCTTAGATAACTGCTTGACGTACCGATTAAGATTTTCCAGGAGAATTTGGTCTCTCTTTGCACCAATCTGGTGGATGATCTGGACTTCATCTGTGAACAGATAAAGAAATAATGAGTCCTTAGAACCCTCTCCTCTCTTCCTGGGTTTTTGGTTACCAGGATCAGACCGAATTTCTGGGAAATTATTATTTTCTGGGGATTATTTCCCCAGAAAAATCCACTTAAAAAAACAAATTAAATACAGAATGAGCTCATTTCATATGAAGTTTTAAAATGCTAAATAAAAATTATTGCATACTGATATGTATATAGATGGCAAACTATGAATAAAGCAAGGTGGTGGGTATGCCTGGTTAATGGGGACGATGGAGGAAGGATTCAGCAAGAAGCACACAGGAGACCCAGTTTCCTTTTGCCCTACTCTAGCCTCTGGTACTCATGGCTACTGTGCTCCGGGGACATCCCCTGACGGTGACTGTTGCTTGGAAGTATGAGCTGGTGGCCTCAAAATGGCCCAGAAACCAAGTCAGACCCTAACTTACAGGTATTGTCCCCTATGAAAAGCTAGATACTAATGAAGAGTTCCCTAATTCATCTCTCAGCAGTCATAAATACCTTCGTCTGAATAATTTTGCTAAACATTTTAAGAAAACTTTCAGTTGAAAGCAGTTTAGGAACAAGATGGGGGTAGGGAAGAAGAAACAACTTGGAGCATGTGGGCCTAGAACGTGTATCCCGGAAGCCCAGGCGTCTAAAAGCTAGTGGGACAGATGGGGAAGCTGGTGGGCACTGGGTGAGAAGCACTATATAGTTCCCATCTCTTTGAAGAGCATTTTAGTTGATATTGTTTTACAAATAAGATACATGAGGCTCACAGGGATTATATAATTTGCTGAAGGTTAGGAGGAGGGGGCTAAGCCAGGATTTAAACTCAGATCTCCAAAGTCTATGATTTTTCTTCGAACACAGCACCTGAGTGGGGGAATAATCTCAGTGAGAAAAGGGATAAGGGTGTGCAGAGAAGAGGTAGGTTGTTCCCAAAGCCTTGCTTGCTCTACCTTCCTACCCTCCACTACCTCCTCAGTAAGCATGAGGGGAAGAAGTCTCGCCCCCACTGGATACCTACTCCCTGTCGCCACCGTCCAGCCCCCTACCCCCTGTGCAAAACCTTCCCAAGTTAGTTAACCAGGAGATGTTCCCATGAACATCGGATTCATCCAGGGTCTCTCATCCACATCCATGACGCCTCCAGCTCCCTGCTACCTTCCATCTCCCTGCTCCATGTCCCCTCAGCCCCGACTACAGGACCCCAGCTCCCTTACCGAAATAAATCTCCTGTTCAAAGGTGTTGTCTGTGGAGTAAGCAAACTTTCCAGCTCGGGGATTCACCTGTCGAACGTGGCTCTGGCTTGGGGCCTTGTAGAGGCTCCCCTTCTCATCTATTTCCTCAGCCGTCTTATTCACACCAGGCATGGTTTCAGCTGTCTGTACTTGCGGCAAGTAATTTGGCAGTCTTGGAAGGATTAAGAGGAGGAGAAAGGGGGGACAGGTAGCTTTAAAATTGGTGCCCTTAGAGGGCGCCTGGACTTGGGGAAGGGAGCCCACCTCCTCCATGACCTCACTTTATCTCTCATGTGTGGTTGTTCAGCGGACAGACTGTAAGCTCTTTAAAGGATAGGTCTACAGCTGTCTCGTTTACGTTGTATTCCCAGCACTTGGCAGAGTGCCTGGAAAGTAGTGGGAGTGCAATGTATATTTGTGCAATAAATGAAGGAATAAATATTGCCACTTATTTTTAGCTCACTTCTAGGAATCAGGGCAGTTACAGCGCCAGTCTTCCTTCTCGTTAGAAATGAAAAGGAAGCCACATGAGAAATGCATAGCAATCCTCCTCTTCTCTCAGCTTGTTTAGTTCTCCATCCTGCTGCCAGTCAGTTTTTGAGTGAGTGACACACTGGCTCCTTATTCAGAGTAAGGTAGGACCAAACCTCAGAACCATGAGGTCTCTGCCTTCCTCACTCTCACCACGGACACATTTCTAGGAGCCCCTGGTTAGTGCCTGGAACAGCAGAATGGCTCTGCTGGGAAAGGCTAAGAACTCCTTCCTTTAAAGGCAGTGGTACTCAACTGGGAGCAGTTTTGTCCTTCAGAGGGACATGTGTCAACATCTGGGGACATCTTTGGTCATCACAGGTGGAGAGTGCTACTGGCTTCCAGTAGGATGCTGCCAAACATCCTATAACACACAGGGCCGGCTGCGCCTAACACAGAATTATCCAACCCGAGATGCCAAGAGGGCCGAGGTTGAGAAACCTTACTTTGTGGAAGTCTTAGTAGGTTGGTGGTGGAAAACACAAGAGGTTAATGGGAGAGTTCTGCAATAAGGAATGCGAGCCCACCTGGGAGTCCCTGAAGGGGAACCAGGGATTCTCAAAGGCACGCACGCCCGAGGCCCCGGCTAGCCTACCGATAATAAATGGGAAGCAGCAGCTCTGGCTTCTTTTCCTCCTGGGTGGGCAGGACGACACTTCGACGGTCAAATTCTGCCGTCTCTTCTTCCTCCAGCTGTTTCAAGAGGTCCAGGTCACTGGAGGAAGTGAGCTCGTCGCGGATGTGGCTCCAGTCGTACTGCTGGCGCAAGAAGCTCTGCCACTTACTGGTGGACACCCCTGACCTTGGAGGACGCTTGTTCTGGATCCATCGGGCAGTGCGCTTGTTCAGTTTTTCCAGCACCACGGCCTCCCAGGCTCTGGCCTCCTTCTCAGGAGGTGGAAGCCAGGTTTCCCTCTCCTCCAGGTTCACTTCTGGAGCAAGTGACAGGTCCAGCATGTCCAGCTCCCTGCTTGGATGAAGACTGAGGGGGCTAGATGCCTCCTGGCCTGCACTAGCTGGCTTTGGCTTCTTCAGTTTTGTAAGATTGGCATAGCTTTCTGTGTTCTCAGCCTGGGAGGTGACCTTTGTTGAGGGACCTGGAGAATCCGAGACCTTGAGGCAGATGGGCTTCTTCTCAGGCCGGGCCTTCCTGACCTGGCAAGGCTGAATGATGCCACTGGCGTCGTAGAGATGGTCAAAGCTGTACTGGCTGTAAGGGACGCTGGGCAGCCCTCGCTGCCACACTACCTCCTGAGAAAACGTCAGGTTTGCACTGGCCTTGTTCAGGTATTTGTTCTTGAGGTGTGCACAGTGCTGTGGGCTGAAGTGGAAGACAGGAGGCACACCGGAAATGGAGGCACATTCCTTTTTGTTTCTTGGTTTTACATTGGAGAAAATCATGCCCCATCCCAGCCGTGGGAGGAGTGACTGACAGAAACGGTGTGGAAGAATGGTCTTTCCCTTTTCCATCCTAGTGATTGTTTCCCAGCAAATGCCTCCTTCCAGGCTGCCCAGTCCAGAGGAGGGCCTGAGGGCATGACCAGGCATCTGTTAAGGGGATGGGAAGAACTGATGAGAGCTCTAGGTCAGTAGAAGTTGGTGGCCCATAGCAGCCAGTAAGAAAATACTTGGAGGAGAGATGATGGAGCAGGGAGAAGCCATGTGAGTTAGAAAGACAAAAGAAAGAGTTGCTGCAGCAATCAAAATATTCCTTGTGTCAGACCTTTGCTTCCAGTTCTCACATTTGTCCCAAAACTCAGCCCCTCATCTCCTGAGAGATTACTGCCTTTTAACAGTATCCCATGCTTCCAGTTTTCCCCCAAACGTGGCTTTCTCCCTGTTCAAAAAAGTTACAGTGCAAAGTTCAGACAACACAACCTGCCATTCAGGGTTCTCCTGAGTATGACCTGTTGATGACCTTGTCCTGACATAACCTCTCCTCCTGACTCTTCTAGCTCTCCTCTGAGTGTCCTTCCCATCACAAGTAGACCTTCCTTCTGTGCCCTATACATGAAATTCTGTCCGTTCTTCCAGGCCAGCTCAGTTCCTGCCTACTCTGAAATTCTTTGTTGACCTATCCAGGCCTCCACAGCACACACAAATTTACAAACCTCTCCTAGTTCATTTCAGTTATTTTAACTTTTACCCTGTGACACCTTGCGCCATTAAGTATTTGACTCCTTAACAGCACCATAAGGACAGTATCTCCAGTCTGCTCTTTCAGTATTACCAGTACTTTTCCATATTACTACACTGTCTTCACTGTCAAAATGTTTTACAGCTGCAGAATGTTTTATCAAGGAGATAAATCACCTTAGCTCTTGACTATTGGGCAAGCTGTTTCTGGGTTTTAGCTAGCATGGAAAATTCTATAGACAAATGCCTGGAGTATATGCCTTTTTTTTTTTTTTTTTTTTTAAGAAATGTTCCTTCTGAAGCACTTCCTTAGCCTAATAATGATAATTAATAGTTATAGAGTACTTTGCTGAGAGCTTTACACCAGGTTGATATTATGGTCTTTATTTCTTGTGGGAAGAAGCTGAGGCTCAGAGGGGTTGGTAAGTTACTTCAGATCACATTGGCCATAAATAGAAAAGTCAGGCTTCACAGTTACCTATCAGACCCAACCTCAGAGCACTTAACTCTGTGCCACACTGGCTTTGGCCCATGCTCCACTCCACTCCCCACCATGGCACTGTGTTGGCCTTGCCATTTTCAGGGGCAGGGAGGGCCTCCCCACCCAACATGTAATCATGAAAGTGAGATCATTTTCCTGCCATGCTGAGTGCCAACTCCTGCCTTTCCTGCCCTGTGCACAGGGTACCCTTTAGCCTAGATCGGACTCCTCTCTCTTCCCTTCACAACACCCAGAATAGTACCTGCTGTTTTTAGCACTTGATTTATCCCACTGTCTTCTGTGTATTAAATCTGACCTTTTGGTGAGTTTCTTTTTGTGAAGGGCCAGCTTTGACATAGTTGTCACTAGGCCAGAATTAATAACCTAACTCAAACTAAGTCATACATGATTAATGTGATGTCCCTCCATGAGTGTTTGAACATAAGATTAAATTTAGTTGTTTGATCTCTTCACAATCACAAAGGCCACATGGCCACAGGGCATTGAGTAATTTTTAAAGTCATATTAAAAAAAAATTAGGGCAAGGGTAAAGTGTGTTCACAAGGTGATATTTTTCTTTGAATAGTGTCTGTTCTGCCTGGTGGAAAATGAACTGCTTAGATGAAAACAGTATTAGTGCACTCCTGCCTTTTGTACTGCCTAATAAAACATCTCATCATTCTTAACCTATCAATGTGTTAGTATCTTGCTTCTAAGTCAGGGGGCATTTTGAGCCCAAACACTTGCAAAACCGAATGAGGAATGGTTTTGCCCCAAGGTTCACCAATATGGAATGATTTGGGGTGTCCCCAGATATAAGCCCTTTAGCCGTGACATATACAATCTTTGGTCACAATGTTATTATCCCAGAAAGAACATGATATTATCATTATCAGTTATTATACATTCTCAAGGAATAGTTATGATCATCTAAGATGATGGCTTGTTGAAAAAGAAGGAAACACATGTGGACATGTCTTTGTAAAGGAACTGGAACAGGACAAAATGTTCTGAGATTTGGTCAAAAGAGGTTTGTCAGGCAGATTCTGCAACTCCCAGCCATGTTACTATTGGCAAATGATTTAATAACCCTGGTTTGCCTTGTTGTTCAATCGCTCAGTCATGTCCGACTTTTGGGACCCCATGGACTGCAGCACGCCAGGCCTCCCTGTCCTTTACCATCTCCCAGAGCTGCTCAAACTCATGTCCATTGAGTCAGCGATGCCATCCAAGTATCTCGTCCTCTAAGGTTTGCCTTAGTTTACCAATCTGAAAATAGAGTCTGACACCGGTTCTAATTTAGTGTTGATATGAAGGTAAAAATTAGGGGAACATGTATGAAAGTTCTTTGCGAGCTGCAAAGTATTACGTAACTAAGAGAAACTGTTATTATTCATTTAGAACATAGAGTACTATCCTTTAGAAGGCAAGTCTCTGGGACCCCACAGTTAGATGCACTGGGCACTAAAGGAAAAGTTTAGGAATACTAGAGCCCTAGGTAGTTAAGAGAGGGGGAAAAAAAAGACCTACAAATGGAGTTTGGAAGCTCCATATTATCCAAACTTAAATGTTACCTAGACCAACATGGAGGCAGGGTCCCCTCCCAACAAATAGCCCTTAAGAAGCAAAAGCAGAGTGGCAGGTCCCAGGTGCTTTTGTGCACGGACAGCATAAAAAGCTGAATAAATGGCATCATACAATTACTCAAACCTGGCATGACTGCAGACCAAGGCCCTGTAATCTGGTAAACAGCAACCACCAGCATCATCTCTTGCACTTCTAGGAAACTGACTGGATAGGTGGGAGTGGGGGTAGGTTTATGCCTCCAGTTAAAACCTAATAGAAGAATCCAGACTCAAAATGGGTGCTGAGAAGTTCCAAATTCAGTTCCACTCTTCTTTTTATCTTTCCAGACCTGTGTCCTCACCCCCTGGTCTATTGCCTTTATTCTGCAGAAATAGTTGAAGCAGGCTAATTAATGCATGCTAAAAGGAATAACTGAGCTTCCCTGGTGGCTCATTGCTAATGCTGGAGACACAGGTTCAATCCCGGATCTGGAAGATCCCCTGGAGAAGGAAATGGCAACCCACTCCAGTATTCTTGCCTGGAGAACTCCATGGACAAGCAGAGCTGGGCAGACCACAGTCCATGGGGTCGCAAAGAGTTGGATACGACTGAGCAAATAAACAGCAACAAAAGGAATAATATCTTGTTTTTTTTCCTTCTGTTACTAAAGCAGTAGAAACTGCCACAGAAGGAAATGCTATAAGCCGTAGCACCATATCTTCTGAGAGTTTTTAAAAAGTAGTACACTCTCACTTCCACCTCCAGATTCTGAAGTTCTGAGGTAGGGCCCAAGAGGGGACACTCAGCTTCTGGGACAGTGCTTGTAGATATGGCTAAAAGACTTATCAAGATCACCTGAGGAGTTCATTAAAATGCAGACTCCTGTGTCCCACACTCTAGAATATTGATTCAGGAGGCTGCAAGTGAACCCTAGAAATCAGCATTTTAACAAAATCTCAGAGGTTTTTATACACATTAAATTTAGAGAAACTATAGCTCCAGGAGGTATCCATGGGATTTATGAAAGAAGCTTAGTTAGTGAGAAGAGTGGGATCAGGGAACACTTAACCAGGCTTATTTCAAATACCCTCTCTCTGCTGCCTCTTTCTTAACAGAAAGTTCCCTACATTTTCCTCCCCTCCCTTTAATTTCTCGTTCTTTCTTTCTTTTTTTTTTTTTGGCTGTGCTGCGTGGCTTGCAGGATCTTAGTTCCCCAACCAGGGACTTAACCCCAGCCATGGCAATGAAAGTGCCAAGTCCTAACCACTAAACCAACAGGGTTGTCTCATCAGATTATTGTGGAAACTATGGCATAGAGATGATCTGTTGCAACTATTTTATTAATAGATGCCAAAACTGAGGTCCAGAGAGAAGACATGTAACTAAGATCACAGTACTAGTTAGTACCTAGCAAAACTGACACTTTGACACCTAATCCAAAATCTTTTCAATACTTCTGACTGCTTCTCATCATTCATCTGATGCTAATAAGCTCCTTTCACGCACTGATGAAGCAGCAGCAGTATTTTGAAATTACCTTCAAAATGGCTTCCCACACACAACCTTCAACTGGAAACAAAGTTTTGCCATCTTAAACCTTCCTTAGTTTTAGATTCCAAAGCTGCTTATATTGGTTACTAGGCAACCACCTCTTTAGGATTCCACAAGTCTATTCACAGAACCTATAGGTTCAATCAGGAGTATCTTCAGCTATTTATTAAATTTCTTTCTTTGTAAATTGAGCTTTGGGAAATTATACTGTACTTACTGATTGGTGGCAAAATGGATTTCTCGGTCCTCCTTTGAAAAATAACATCTAGGTCTATGCAGCTCAATATTTTCCCCTCCACCTCAGTTCAAAAGTCCTACTGAGAAAGAGAGAAAGCAGGGGAACACATGAACACCCAGCTCTGGCATGCTTCAGACTAGCAGCCTGATGAAACCAATGTAAAGCAGAATGAGTGTCTTTGGGGCCTTTCCCATTCTCTTTCTATTCTGCTCCTGTTTAATCTCCCTCCTTCACACAGTTGTTCCATCTCCTCTGCTTCCCAAATTCTGGCTGGGTTATCAGCCAATAACACTGTTTTTACAAGGAGATTCTTCAAGTCCTATTTTTTTTGTTGTTGTTGTTTTAAATTAAGATTCTTTTACTTTCTCAGCGCCCGGACCGCGGCAAGGAATGGGAAAACCGCGAGGGTCCCGTGGTCAGCGGGCGCAGGGCTGGTCCCCGGCCACGGAGGGAGCCGCCGGCTCGGCGTCGCCGGGCAGAGCGCAGGTCCCGCCGAAGGGTGGGTCCGCGCTGGCCGCCGCCGCAGAAGAGAGAAAGCAGAGAGCGGCAGGAGAACGAGGCGCTGGGCTGCTTGGCTGCGGGGACCAAGCCTTCCGTCCCGTCCCCTAGCGCTGCTCCTGAGCCGCCTCCCCCACTCCAGGGCGCGCGGCAGGTTCTGGGCGGCCCGGCCCCCGGCCCCGATCCCTCCCTCTCCCGGCCTCCCGGCTCCCTCTTCCTCTCTTTCCTCCTCCCCTTCCCACGTTCGGGCCGGCTCCGGTTTCTGCCCAGACTTTCTCTGAAACTCCGCTGGAGCGCTTCTGTCAAGTCCTATATTTTTAATAATAAAATTCCAGGCCTACAGAATACTGGTCTTCAGGATTCCCCTTGTGGAAAGAATTTGTCCTTACAGTAAAGAAAATTTTTGGCCATCAAGTTCTGCCCAGTTGACCTGGGGCAGTGCTATTCAAGTGATCACCATCTCTTGCTGACCAACCTGAGCACTGACTTTAGTGCCACAACTCAATCTGTGCTCAGACACTGGGACCCTCACAAAGGAGTGAATGGATGTGTTCCCTGAGATGAAACGACTGAAAGAATTTTTTAAGTATTAAAACCTTGGTCAAGTTTTCTCAAAAAATTAAAGTGACCATGTGATCCAACAATTCCACCTCTGAGTATATACCCTAAGGACTGAAAGCAGAGGCTCATACAGACGTTTGCACACCCATGTTCACAGTATATTCACAACAGCCGAAAGGTGGAAGCAACCCAAATGTCCATCAGTGGATGGATGGATAACCAAAATGTGGTATACATATATAATAGAATATTATTCAGCCTTCAAAAGGAATAAAATACAGAAATATGCTACATATATGGACGAAACTGGAAGACATCATGTAAAGTGAAATAAGCCAGACACAAAAGGACGATTCCACTTATCTAAGAGGTGCTTCAGTTCAGTTCAGTTCAGACACTCAATCGTGTCCGACTCTTTGCGACCCCATGAATCGCAGCACGCCAGGCCTCCCTGTCCAGCATCAACTCCCGGAGTTCACTCAGACTCGAGTCAGTGATGCCATCCAGCCATCTCGTCCTCTGTCGTCCCCTTCTCCTCCTGCCCCCAAACCCTCCCAGCATCAGGGTCTTTTCCAATGAGTCAACTCTTTGCATGAGGTGGCCAAAGTACTGGAGTTTCAGCTTTAGCATCATCCCTTTCAAAGAAATCTCAGGGCTGATCTCCTTCAGAATGGACTGGTTGGCTCTCCTTTAGTCAAATAATAGCTACAGAAAGTGGAATAGTGATTTCCAGGGGCTGTGGTGGAGAAGGAGGAATGACGAGTTAACAGGTATAGAATTTCAGTTTAGGTGATGAAAAAGCAGATAAAGGCTGCGCAACAATGTGAACATACTCAGGTAACTGCATTTTAAAATGGTAAATTTTATCTTTGTATATTACCACAGTGAAAAAAAAAACCTGTTTAATTATAAAAGCTGTGTGTGTGTGTGTGTGTGTGTGTGTGTGTGTGTGTGAAATTCTGCACAAAGAAGAAAATTAAAACTACCCATATGGGACTTCTGTGGTGGTCCAGTGTTAAGACTCTCCTCTCCCAATGCAGGGTGCCTGCGTTCAATCCCTTGTCAGGAAACTAGATCCCACGTGCTGCAACTAAAACCCAACTCAGCCAAATAAGTATTTAAAAAAAAACTACCCATAATACCCCAAAGCCTAAGACAACAGTTTAGGGTAGTTTTCTACTAGTCTTTATTTTAAAAAATGTTTTAATATATATAATGTCTACAAAGTGTTCTCTACCTGCTTTCAATGTCATGAAAAATTTCTCCTCATATTCTGCTATATTATTTTTAATGGCTACATCTCTTCTGTTATATGAATGCATCACAATTAAACTGACTAAACCAAATTTATATCGTTATTTTCTTTTTCCTCTATTAAAACAATGATATGGTATAGTATTGTTATAGCCAAATATTTACACACATTTATAAATGTGTGAAATGTCCAGAGGTGGAATTGTGAATCAAAGAGAATGTATCCTTTAAATATTTTTAATTAGGTTGCTCTGAAACGATCATACGAGTATATGCATCCGCCAACAGTATATGAGTCTGTTTCTCACATCTTCTCAATTAGAATATCATCATGTGAGAAGCAAAGAATGATGGTTCAGATGGAATTGGATTGCAAAGGTATAAATCTCAGAATTTCCACTTTCTAGCTCTGTGACCTTTAGCAGATCAGTTCACTTCTCTGGGGACTTAATTTGCTCATAAGTTTCTTGTTTCTGAGACTCTTGTGCACAAAATATACTAAGAAGTATCCTACAGAACTGATACAAAATTAGAGCAAAAGGAAGTTGTGAATATCTGAAACGAGGCAAAAAGTCTCCTCTGGGAAGTTCATGGAGGTGGCTTTTATTAGGAACAGAGGCAAACACAGGTTTTGTGGCCTTGAAACTTATACAATTTCCAAGTTTCTCTAATAGAAAGCATGTTCATCCATGAATGTAAAATCAAGTACGAGAGCTTAGAAGAGGTCTGCAGTTAAATTTCCTAAAAAATTCACCACTGGGTGGAATCGACAGCTTAAGAAAAAGTGGGAAAACGTGAGAAGTCCAGGGTGAGAGGGAGATAATGCTTGCCTAAAAGGAGCAACAGGAGACTCCAGAAAACAAAATAACAACTATCACCTCATTGGGCTATTTTTACACTCATATCTCATTTGAAAAGACCCTGATGCTGGGAAAGATTGAGGGCAGGAGGAGAAGGGGACAACAGAGGATGAGATGGTTGGATGGCATCACCGACTCAATGGACATGAGTTTGAGTGAACTCCGGGAGTTGGTGATGGACAGGGAGGCCTGGCCTGCTGCAGTCCATGGGGTCGCAAAGAGTAGGACATGACTGAGCGACTGAACTGAACTGAAGGAATGAAAGTAAGATCACACAGCTAGTAAGATGCCAGGCCCGTTACTTGTGGAATGATGTGGAAAAATAAGTATATACACAAATAATATACAAGCAAAACATCATAGTGCACATTCTAAAAGAAAAGATCTAAGATTTGTTGTTGTTCTGTCGCTCAGTCATGTCTGACTGAGTTAAATGCCACATGCCTGCAAGGGCAACACTCACGCAGCCCACGCAGCCCAAGCCAAAGAGCTCCTGAGACGCAGAATTAGGCAGCTCTTTCGCAGCATAAAGTTCCTGCGAGTCTGTTTTCGCTCTTGCTTTCAAATGCAGGCCACTGACTGGCACGACTCCGAGGCCCTCCTAACCACACAGCAGCTGCTCCCCCGCATTGGGCGCTTAGCCTACCAATAAGCGGGCTTCCGCTAGAGAATCTCTGACTGGTTTCTAACTTTCTTCACAGCCATCTTCAGTTGNAGGATGAGATGGCTGGATGGCAACACCGACTCAATGGACTTGAGTTTGGGCAAGCTTCGGGAATTGGTGATGGACAGGGAGGCCTGGAGTGCTGCAGTCCATGGGGTTGCAGAGTCAGACATGACTGAGTGACTGAACTGAACTGAAGAAATAACTTAGAGATTTCCTCCAATGATGTATGTATTTAAACTACTCAGAAACTGACAGAAGTAAGATAAACAATAAGTGAAGATATAGAAGATATGAACTGTAAATAATTAACTTGATTAGACAGAGTCATAGAGAGAAAGAGAGTAGGAAGCTTTGTTTCCAATAGACAGATAGTATGTCTTCTTTTCAGTTCAGTTCAGTCACTCAGTCATGTCTGACTCTTTGTGACCCCATGGACTGTAGCACACCAGGCCTCCCTGTCCATTGTCAACTCCCAGAGTTTACGCAAACTCCTGTCTATTGAGTTGGTGATGCCATCCAACCATCTCATCCTCTGTTGTCCCCTTCTTCTCCTGCCCTCAACCTTTCCCAGCATGAGGGTCTTTTCAAATGGTCGGCTCTTCACATCAAGTGGCCAAAGTATTAGAATTTTAGCTTCAACATCAGTCCTTCCAATGAACACCCAGGACTGATCTCCTTTAGGATGGATTGGTTGGATCTCCTTGCAGTCCAAGGGACTCTCAAGACTCTTCTCCAACACCACTGTTCAAAAGCATCAATTCTTCTGTGATCAGCTTTCTTTATAGTCCAACTCTCACATCCATACATGACTACTAGAAAAACGATAGCCTTGACTAGATGGACCTTTGTTGGCAAAGTAATGTCTCTGCTTTTTAATATGCTATCTAGGTTGGTCATAACTTTCCTTCCAAGGAGTAAGCGTCTTTTAATTTCATGGCTGCAGTCACCATCTGCAGTGATTTTGAAGCTCCACCCCCCAAAAAAGTCTGCCACTGTTTCCACTGTTTCCATCTTCTTTTCAAATACTCTTAAATATTTATAAAGTTGACAGTGTTCAGAACATTAAGAAGTAATAAAGTACCAAGAGTAGTATTGACTGAAAAATCCAAAGCTGAAAGTTGAGAATGTTTTATTTGGCGGACAAAACTGAGGACTTCGGCCTGGAACACAGCCTCTCAACTCTGAGACTGTTCCAAAGCGGTAAGGGAGGAGCCAGGTTATATAGGGTTTCCCTAGTGGCTCAGTTGGTAAAGAATCTGCCTGCAATGAAGGAGACGTGGGTTTAATTCCTGGGTTGGGAAGGATCCCCTGGAGAAGGGAATGGCACCCCATTCTAGTATTCTTGCCTGAAGAATTCCATGGACAGCAGAGCCTGTTAGGCTACAGTCCGTGGGGGTCACAAAGAGCTGGACACGACTGATCGACTAACATTTTCACTTTCTTTCTTTCAAGTTACGTAGGGTTTTTGCAACAATGACTGGGCAGTTGGGAACATCAAAAGACTACTGTTAAAGAAAACTAGGTATCTCAAGTTACTAAATTAAGTACTCTTTTATGTTTAGGAAGATACATGAGTCTGGGCGTATTGAAATAATTCCTTTGATATATACCTTAGCTACCTAGGGCCTGTATCCTGTTTTTTTTCCCATTCTGAGTCCCCCCAGGATACACCTCAGGGGAAGCCTGTCTGTCTCCATTCTGAGTTCCCTCAGTGTCACTGTTAGGGGTGGCTGTACTGGCCTGATGCCTGGAACATCCTTTGTTTACTGATATGGCAGGCAGTATTTTTCATTCACTGTAGAAAAGATGCAGACTATATTTTTTAAATACAGTTGGAGAAAAATAGAAATTAATAAGAGGTTTACCAGAGAGAGTAAAAGTGGAATTTAAACACATTGGAAAACCTAGGGTTGATAATATCTCTATCTTTCAAAGTCATAGATTTAATTGAAATTTGATGGGGCAAGAAATAAACACATATATATTATTTAAAATAACAAAATTAACCAACAGAATAACAAAAAATAATACTACATCTCTCAAACACCTGGAGGAAGAAGAAAGAGTAAGTTGAATGTTCATGAGTCAGTAAATAACTACAAAATGCAAATATTATGAAATAGAGAAACATGCATAATATTTAATACAATGAAGTAACCATACAAACAAGTGAAAATAGAGATAGTTAAAAGAGGCTGCTTGAAGAACATGGGACTTTTTTTATAGCGCAGTGGTGAAAAACAAGACTGCTGATTTGCATTTTAAGTTTTTTCCCACCCTTATACTTATTACTGTGCAGAAATTGCATGCTAAGTTGCTTCAGTCATGTCTGACTCTTTGTGACACTACGTACCATAACCTGCCTGGCTCCTCTGTTCATGGGATTCTCCAGGCATGAATACTTGGGTGCGTTGCCATGGCCCTCCTGTTGAGCATCTTCCTGACCCAGAGATCTTATGTCTTCTGCATTGGCAGGTAGGTTGTTAACTACTAGCACCACCAGGAAGGCCTATCTGGGGAAAACGTTAAAATTGTCAATTTATACAAAAGTTGTTTCCAAACAACTTAGACTAAAAAGGAATCCCAGAAATTAAAAACTAAGAGATTATGATGAAATAATATGGAAAACACATTTGACCCTTGAGCAACACAGGTGTGAATTGCACAGGTCCACCTACAAGTGAACTTTTTTCTTTTTTTGAACTTAAAAAAAAAATTGTACTACAGTACTTCACCAGCTGCCATTGCTTGAATACATGGAAGCGAACACAGGTACAGAAGGATAACTATAGTTATACTTGGATTTTAACTGCATGCAGAGTCAGTGCCCTGGCCCCTGAAGTGTTCAAGGTCAATAGTTCTCCACATGGGGTCACAAAGAGTCCAACACGACTGAGCAACTAACGCTTTCTTTCACATAATACTAGGTATTATAAGTAATCTAGAGATAATTTAAACTATATGAGAGGGTTTTCATAGGTGATATACAAACACTACTTCATTTTATATAAGAAACTTAAGTATCTGTAGATTTTGGTATTCTCTGGGGTCCTAAAACAAATCAGATAGTGAGGTAAAACTGTATTCTAAGGTCTCTTTCATATTGAGAGAAAAATAAGAAACTGTCCACACTGTTAACATTTGAAGGGTAACAATTCTTTTCAAAAATTCAAGAGTAACTACTAAAATAAACAATATTTAATTCACAAATGAAGAGGACACAAGAAAAAAAGGAAAAACTTACTAAATCCAGAAGAAGGCAAGGGACTTCTCTGGTGGTCCAGTGGTTAAGAATTCACTTTCCAACGCAGGGGACACAGGTGTGATCCTTGGTGGGGATCTAAGCCTGTGCGCAACAACTACTCAAGCACGTGCATCCACAGCCCGGGTTCCAATAAGAAGCCACCTCAAGGAGAAACCTGGACACTGCAACGAGAGAGTAGCCCCTGCTTGCCACAACTAGAGAAGGCCAGCAAGCAGCAGTAAAGACTCAGCACAGCCAAAAATAAAGAAATAAATATTTTAAAAAGGAATAGCAGGGTCACACGCCCACTTACATACTTTCTTCAACATCTGAAAATAAAACCTAGTTGGAAGCACTCAGATTTGGGGGAAAGTGGCAGCTGGAGGGAGAGTAAACTATCATTTCACACTGTAAATTTTTCGACATTGCTTACATCTGTTTTTCAAAATACATATTTTTTTTCCTTCAAAAAGAATTGATTTTTCCTTACAGAGCAATTTAGAAGCACTGTGCAAACCTATGATAATTATCCAGAGACCATGAGAAACAGTTGGAGAAGGAAATGGCAACCCACTCCAGTATTCTTGCCTGGAAAATTCGAAGGACAGAGGACCCTGGCAGGCTACAGTTCATGGGGTCACAAAGAGTCCGACATGACTGAGTGACTGAGCATGAGAAACAAAACACAGATGTGCTCAGTCCCTGGGTACTATGACATTAAACATGATGTTTTGCTTCCTGCTGCTGCTGCTAAGTCACTTCAGTCGTGTCTGACTCTGTGCGACACCATAGATGGCAGCCCACCAGGCTCCCCTGTCCCTGGGATTCTCCAGGCAAGAACACTGGAGTGGGTTGCCATTTCCTTCTCCAATGCATGAAAGTGAAAAGTGAAAGTGAAGTCACTCAGTCGTGTCTGACTCTTAGTGATCCCATGGGCTGTGGCCCACCAGGCTCCTCTGTCCATGGGATTTTCTAGGCAAGAGTGCTGGAGTAGGGTGCCATTGCCTTCTCCTCTATTTTGCTTCCTAGTATTCTTCAAAGCCTTTCACATATACTGTCAGCTTTGATCCCCATATAGGAGACTTTCATCATGTTAAACACAAGAACTCTTAAACCCCAAAAGATATAAACTTACTTGAGACTACAGAACTAGTCAGTGATGAAGTCAGGGCTAGAATTCTAAAATATTTCACCCCAATGCTGCTGCTCACTGTTCAGTTCCACATTTGGAGTCTGTCAAGGCTCTGACAGAGTTTAATCCTCAGTAGCTTAACATTCTCCAAGCCTTCAGGTTCCTCCTCTCGAATATGTGAAAAATACTCCCAGTGTTTTACGGACTTGTTAAATTGTGAATGTAAAACACACAATTTAACAAGAGCAGCCATTACTCTTTAGCAATGGAGTACCCTGGAGAAGGAAAGGGCAACCTACTCCAAGATTCTTGCCTTGAGAATCTCAAGGACAGTCTGTAAAGTCACAAGGAATCAGACATGACTGAAGCAACTCAGCACACACACACACAGCACACAGTCATAACTATACTACATATAAATTGTAGTAAATATAAAATACATCCTTGGACATTATATCTGTATCGCTTCCAGGATCACCTTCAAAACGTTGACGTTTAGTGTCTACGAAGACTGAATGTTCTCACTCTCTATGATGCAGCAATTTCAATCTTTGGTATTCACTTCACCAAAATGAAGCACTATATCTAAGAATCCCAAGTTGGGAATTATCAGAAGCCTATAGTCAGTAAAATTTGACAAATACTTTTATGATTACAAAATGCAATACTATTTGGCAGTGATCACAGAAAATCTACAACTGCTCCCAACAGTATTGATGACTTTCAAATACATAATGTGAGAATAAAATCAGACACTAAAGAAGGCAGACTGAAGGATTCATCACCATAAAACAGAGTTGGGAAAACCAACCCGTTTTATTGGACTCAGAGTACCTTGGGGATGGGAAAGCGACTGGAGTAGAAAGGAGGGTGGCTTCTGGAGTGCTGGTAGTGATGTTTCTGAATCCCTGTGCTTGGATACCCAACTAAGTACGTTCGGGTTTTGGAATNACAGAGTTGGGAAAACCAACCCGTTTTATTGGACTCAGAGTACCTTGGGGATGGGAAAGCGACTGGAGTAGAAAGGAGGGTGGCTTCTGGAGTGCTGGTAGTGATGTTTCTGAATCCCTGTGCTTGGATACCCAACTAAGTACGTTCGGGTTTTGGAATTCATTGAACTGTACGCTTAAGATTTATGCACGTTTTTGGTGTGTACATTATAATTCATTAAAAGTTTTTGTTGTGCTCGAAGTCCGAGTCCCCAAAACTGAAAGAATAAAACGTCCACAGCAATGCAAAAGCAAAAAGGGGTTTATTGCTAGCTCGAGCTAGAGCTCAAACTGTATCCAGTGCAGTGGATTCGGGCAAGAGCCCCGAGCCCTGAATTACAGTAGTATAGGTTTGGAACAAAGACAAGGAGTTGCCAAGGATGGGTTGGTTACAAGAGTTTCTTGCATATTCTAATTAGCTAAATTTTCCCACGTGTGGGCTTTCTTGGGGGAGGTCCATTAAGTTCTGATAGGCTCAGACCAGGCTACAGGGGCCATGCTGATTGGTCAAGTCCTGGCCCCTGTGGAAGATGATCCCAGTTCCCCCTGGGCAATTACTCAGCTTCTTGATAAAATGGAATTTAGGCCTTAAAGCCTGTCATGGCGTATGTTAGGTCNGGGGGAGGTCCATTAAGTTCTGATAGGCTCAGACCAGGCTACAGGGGCCATGCTGATTGGTCAAGTCCTGGCCCCTGTGGAAGATGATCCCAGTTCCCCCTGGGCAATTACTCAGCTTCTTGATAAAATGGAATTTAGGCCTTAAAGCCTGTCATGGCGTATGTTAGGTCCCAACAGTTTTAAGTTGTTCTTTTCTATGGAGAGGCTACAAGTCTTGGAATTCTGTCTAAAGTCACTCAGCTCTGGTTTCACCATGAATCAATTACCCCCAACGAGTGCGGGAGGTTTGAGGCTGAAAAGAGGTGTCCGGGCGGGTTTGGCACCCCACGGGACAGCAGGACATCCCTGTGCGTCCCGCCAGGAAAACGACTTTTAGTCAGGCAAAAAACGACTTTTAGTTAGGCAAGTTGGGGGCTAGAGGAGGTACATGGACCGGAAGCGCCAGGACGCCTCAGCCTTTGACCGCTGCCCGGCGCCAGGCGACCCCTGACCTCGTCGGTCCACTGGGCGCGCACACCCGGCCTGGGCTGGGACACCGGAAGCGACCTGAGCTTTCACATTCAGGGTATAGGCTGCGACTGTGCGTCTGGGATGACAGTCATCGTGACGCTGGAGCCGGCCGGCCGCTGCCGCTGGGACGAGCCCGTGCGCATCGCCGTGCGCGGCCTGGCCNGAAAAGACTCTGATGCTGGGAGGGATTGGGGGCAGGAGGAGAAGGGGACGACCGAGGATGAGATGGCTGGATGGCATTACGGACTCGATGGACATGAGTCTGAGTGAACTCCAGGAGTTGGTGATGGACAGGGAGGCCTGGCCTGCTGCGATTCATGGGGTCGCAGAGTTGGACACGACTGAGCGACTGAACTGAACTGAAACGCATGGATAAGTTGCCTTATGTATTTCACTTGGACTTACTTCCCTAAAAGGAATTTGTATCCCTTTCAATAATGACTCAGGGAACTGTTACCTTTCCTTTGATTCACAGGAACTGACTAATAGTTTAGAAAGATCTTGAAAAGGAAAGCAGGCTCTTTAAAAAAAATTGAAGTGTAGCTGATTTACAAAGTATTCATTTCTGCTGTATTGCAAAGCGATTCAATTATACATATATATTCTTTTCCATTATAGTTTATCACAGGGTATTGAATATAGTTTCCTGTGCTATATTGTAAGACCTTGTTATTTATACATTCTCTCTATACTAGTTTGCATCTGCTAACCCCAAACTCCCACTCTATCCCTTTGCAACACACCCTCCCTCTTGGCAACCACAAATCTGTTTTCTGCATCTGTGAGTATGTTTCTGTTTTGTTGATAACTTCATTTGTGTCATATTTTAGATTCTGCATATAAGTGTATCATATGGTACTTGTCTTTCTCTTCCTGACTTAGTTCACTTAGTATGATAATCTCTACATCCATCCATGTTGCTGTAAATGTTGGTTCATTCTTTTTTATGGCTGAGTAGTATTCCATCGCATATATGTACCACATCTTCTGTATTCAACATTTAGCTTGTTTCCTTGTCTTGGTTGTTGTGAACAGTGCTGCTATAAACATAGGAATTCAGAGAAGGTGATGGCACCCCACTCCAGTACTCTTGCCTGGCAAATCCATGGACAGAGGAGCCTGGTAGGCTGCAGTCCATGGGGCTGCTAGGAGTTGGACACGACTGAGTGACTTCACTTTCACGTTTCACTTTCATACACTGGAGAAGGAAATGGCAACCCACTCCAGTGTTCTTGCCTGGAGAATCCCAGGGAGGGGGGACCCTGGTGGGCTGCCGTCTCTGGGGTCGCACAGAGTCGGACACGACTGAAGTGATTTAGCAGCAGCAGCAGCAGCATACATATTTTCCATAGTGGCTACACCAACTT
This sequence comes from Neotragus moschatus, assembly GCA_006410615.1. Taxonomy (NCBI): domain Eukaryota; kingdom Metazoa; phylum Chordata; class Mammalia; order Artiodactyla; family Bovidae; genus Neotragus; species Neotragus moschatus. The sequence continues at coordinate 1,253,429 of SJYA01001474.1, read as the reverse complement.
ATATTCCCACCAACAGTGTAGGAGGGTTCCCTTTTGTCCACACCGTCTCCAGCACTTATCTGTAGACTTTCTAATGATGGTCATTTCTGACTCGTGTGAGGTGAGTATCTCATTGTAGTTTTGATGTGCATTTCTCTAATAATTAGTGATGTTGAGCATGGAAAGCAAATTCATTAAATTATATTTTCCCTTTGTAATATTACTGTCTCTAGGATCTGGACCTTTCCCAGGGATCATTGACATCTTTGGTATTGGAGGAGGCCTACTGGAATATCGGGCCAGTCTTTTGGCTGGCCATGGCTTTGCCACATTGGCTCTAGCTTATTATGACTTTGATGATCTTCCCAAGAAATTTGACGTGATACACCTGGAGTATTTTGAAGAAGCCCTGTGCTACATGCTTCAACACACCCAGGTTCTCCTGATGTCCTTCATCATTCTCTTTAGGACCACCGTCAGAGAGCTGTCCCTTTGCACTCACCTGCACCGGGTGCACTGGTGCTGCTCTGCGCTTCTTTCACAGAGATTTCCTTCAGAGACTTCCTTGGTTCTAGTGCCTAAAGCACCTAAAGCACCATCCCCTTTCTTTGTCATTTGGGTTAATGCAGAATTCATTGTAAAAGTCGTGTGAAATTTTGTTTCAAGGAATTAGGTAGTGATATGAAAATTTCTTTTGAGAGAAAGTAGAGTTTCTAATGTTTTCGCTTTGAATGCTTTTTAATATTTTTCTGATAGGAGGGTATGTTCTCAGATGATTGAAACTTGTCCACCCATTTCAGAAGAACTTAATTGGACTCTGCAGTCCTACTTTGTTTCTATTAAGTTAACCATTTTTCAGTATATATTTAGAAGTGGTCTGATAATGATTCACTTCTTGTAACAGAATTTGGTTTCACAGGCTTAGATACCCAAGAACATAAGGCTCTGAACTTGCCAGGCTCCAAGACTCAGCATTCTCTAGTGTCTGATTCTCTGGAAGTTTGCAAACCATCCTGGTGGGTCAGTCAAGTAAAGAATCTGTCTGCAGTGCAGGTAGACCCAGGTTTGACCCCTGGGTGGGGGAGATTCCCTGGGGAAGGAAGTGACCACCCTCTCCAGTATTCTTGCCTGGAGAATCCCATGGACAGAAGAGCCTGGCAGGCTACAGTCCTTAGCAACTAAGCCATCATCCCAAATTTACCACTGAATTTGTTTGCCATGTGTCCAGCAAGATAGTCTTTATATGGAAAGAAACTCCTCTGTAAACTGAGGTTGAGAGTCTTGTGGCCAGTTCACAAATTAAAGCTAGCAACATCTCTAGTTACATTTAGAAAAATGTTTTTCTCTTGGGTATGTTCTTGACTGTTGTCTCTTCTTTTCTTCCAGATAAAGGGCCCACGCATTGGGCTTCTGGGCATTTCTTTAGGGGCTGATATTTGTCTCTCCATGGCCTCATTTTTGAAGAACATCTCAGCCACAGTTTCCATCAATGGATCTGGGATCAGTGGATACAGAGTCATACGCTACAAGGACAGCAACATTCCACCACTGGGCCATGACCTGAGGCGAGTGAAGGTAGCTTTCTCAGGCCTCCTAGACATTGTGGATATAAGGAATGATATTATAGGGGGATGTGAGAACCCCTGCATGATTCCAGTAGAGAAGGCCCAGGGGCCCATCCTCTTCATTGTTGGTCAGGATGACCATAACTGGAGGAGTGAGCTTTATGCCCAGATAGCCTCTGAACGGTTACAGGCCCATGGAAAGGAAAAACCCCAGATCATCTCTTATCCTGGGACTGGGCACTACATTGAGCCTCCTTATTTCCCCATGTGCCCAGCTTCTTTGCACAAATTATTGGACAAACCCGTAATGTGGGGTGGGGAGCCCAGGGCCCATTCTAAGGCCCAGGTAGATGCGTGGAAGCAAATTCTAACCTTCTTCACCAAACACCTTGGACCTTCTCCCAAATTGTAATGCACTGCTCTGTTACTGACAGGAGAGAGAGATTCAAGGTTGGATTTTAGTGTTTAATAATCTTATATGAATNGGACAAACCCGTAATGTGGGGTGGGGAGCCCAGGGCCCATTCTAAGGCCCAGGTAGATGCGTGGAAGCAAATTCTAACCTTCTTCACCAAACACCTTGGACCTTCTCCCAAATTGTAATGCACTGCTCTGTTACTGACAGGAGAGAGAGATTCAAGGTTGGATTTTAGTGTTTAATAATCTTATATGAATCGTTTGTCCCCTGTACAACACTAAAATCACGTCATTGGTATTAATGACATATTTTAGGCAACTTTGTGGAGTTTTGTTTCATTATGGATTTTTCTAATGTAACACATGCCTATTGTTGAAGATTCAATAGAGGTATATAATACAAAAGAGTAAAAAGTATCCGTAATTTTAAGATTTGTGTTTTCATCTAGATTTCTTTTTACTTAACATTTTCAGTCACAGAACTATTGGGTTACTTTTTCCATCACTGGGAGAGAATGGCCATTCAGTATTTGCCAGTGGTTCATTTACTGATAACAGTAGAATTTTCATTGACTATACACAGAGGTGTTGACAGAAGGAAAGCCAGACTGACCTGACCTTTTCCTCATGGAGATTAAAGAGGAATTCCCCAGGAGGAGGAGTTACGGTAAGAAGGGGAGCACCAGGGGCTTCCTTTGTGGTCAGTGGTTAAGAATCCACCTTTCAATGGAAGGAACACCATTTTGATCCCTTGTCCAGGAAGATCCCACATGCCTGGGGCAACTAAGTATATGTGCCACAACTACTGAAGCCTGCAAACCTAGAGCTCTTGATCCAGAACAGGAGAGGCTACTGCAATGAGAAGTCCACATATTGCAAACAGAGAGTAGCCCTCGCTCACCCCAACTATAGAAAGCCCATACCCAGCAACAAAGACTCAGCACAACCAAAAAATAATAAAAATAAAACAAGAAGGGGAACATCTGACTCTAGAATAGTTTAGTCAAAACTCTGTTCCAAAGGTGAGTCATTCAGTTCAGTTCAGTTGCTCAGTTGTGTCTGACTTTGTGACCCCATAGACTGCAGCATGGCAGGCTTCCCTGTCCATCACAGACTACTGAAGGATGCTCAGATTCATGTCCATCGAGTTGGTGATGCCATCCAACCATCTCATCCTCTGGCATCCCCTTCTCCTCCTGCCTTCAATCTTTCCGAGCATCAGGGTCTTTTCCAATAAGTCAGCTCTTTGCATCAGGTGGACAGGGTATTGGAGCTTCCGCTTCAGCATCAATCCTTCCAAAGTCATCAGTCCAAAGGTGAGTGACTATGACCTATTTTCCTTCTTGCTTCCTGGTTCTAAGAACAAACTTTGGAAACTCATATTGTGACATTCCTAGAGGCATCATCACTTTCCCTGACAACAAAGCTACAAAGTGTTATTTAGGTTTATTTGAAGAGACAACGGTTGAGAATTTTCAAAAATTGACAGACATCAACCACATAGTCCAGAAGCACTATGTCTTAGCTCAGGCTTCTCTAACAAAATACCATAGATGTAATGGCTTAAACAACAGACATTTCTCACAGTTCTGGAGGCTGGGAAGTCCAGGATCAAGGTTCTGGCAGATTCAGTTCCTGGTGGGGGCCTCTTCTGGCCTAAAGACAGCTGCCTTCTCCTGTGTCTTCAACTGGCGGGGAGAGAGAGAGGGAGCTCCAGTTTTACTTCCTCGTTTCATAAGGACACTAATCCCATCATGGAGGCCTCACTCTCCTGACCTCATTTAAACCTAACAACTTTGCAAAAGCCCCACTTTCAAATACCATCACATTGGAGTTTGTGATTGCAACACTGAGTTTTGAGGGCACACATTCAGTTCATAACACCTATAAACCTCAAGCTAGTTAAATACAAAGAAAGCTGTATTTAATACATTATAGAAAAATTTTTTGTGCAGGTTTTAAATAATTTGTTTGTTTATATATCATTATTCTTGGCTGTGCTGGGTTTCTGTGGCTGTGCCGCGAACTGGGGTTCTACATGCTCAGTTGTGCTCCATGGCTTCTCACTGTGGTGGCTTCTCTCATTGAAGAGCATGGGCTCATGGGCACACAGGCTTCAGGAGTTGCAGCATGTGGGCTCAGTAGTTGCTTCTCCCAGGCTCTAAAGCACAAACTAAATAGCTGTGGAACACACGGGCTTAACCACTCTGAGGCATGTGTGATCTTCCCAGACCAAAGATTGAACCCATGTCTCCTGCATTGGCAGTCAGTTTCTTTACCACTAAGCCACCAAGGAAGCCTTGTGCAGGTTTTTTTGTTTTTCAAATTCTACCCTGTGCAGGTAGAATTTATAGCATAGAATTTATAACACAATTCTTCGCCACTTCTGGCACAAAGAGGCAGGAGATCTATGCCCTCTCCCCTCAATACGGATGGATTTCTGACTGCTTCAGTTAGTACTGAGCTGATCCTTTGTGACTTCAGAAGGTAGGTCATAAAGGCCATGAAGTTTCCACCTTGTTTTCTGGGAACACTTGCTCTTAGAGCACGGAGCCACCCTACGAAGCTTGACAAATTGAGGCTGTGATGCTATGTGTGTGTGTACGTTGAGTTGGTTCAGTCATGTCCAATTCTTTGTGACCTATGGACTGTTCAGTTCAGTTCAGTCGCTCAGTCGTGTCCGACTCTTTACGACCCCATGAATTGCAGCATGCCAGGCCTCCCTGTCCATCACCAACNTCTACTACTGTGGGCAAGAATCCCTTAGAAGAAATGGAGTAGCCATCATAGTCAACAAAAGAGTCCTAAATGCAGTACTTGGATGTAATCTCAAAAACAACAGAATAATCTCTGTTCATTTCCAAGGCAAACCATTCAGTATCACAGTAATCCAAGTCTATGCCCTGACTAGTAATGCTGAAGAAGGTGAAGTTGAACGGTTCTATGAAGACTTACAAGAACTTCTAGAACTAAAACCCCATAAAAATGTCCTTTTTTAGGGACTGGAAAGCAAAAGTAGAAAGTCAAGAAATACCTGGAATAGCAGGCAAATTTGGCCTAGGAGTACAGAATAAAGAAGGTCAAAGGCTAATAGTTTTGCCAGTCGGACACACTGGTCATAGCAAACATCCTCTTCCAATAACACAAGAGAAGAATCTATACACAGACATCACCAGATGGTCAATACTGATATCAGAGTGATTATATTCTTTGTAGCTGAAGATGGAGAAGCTCTACACAGTCAGCAAAAGANTCAAAGGCTAATAGTTTTGCCAGTCGGACACACTGGTCATAGCAAACATCCTCTTCCAATAACACAAGAGAAGAATCTATACACAGACATCACCAGATGGTCAATACTGATATCAGAGTGATTATATTCTTTGTAGCTGAAGATGGAGAAGCTCTACACAGTCAGCAAAAGAAAGACCAGGAGCTGACTGTGGCTCAGATCATGAATTCCTTATTGCCAAATTCAGACTTAAATTGAACAAAGTAGGGAAAACCACTAGACCATTCAGGTATGACCTAAACCAAACCCCTTACGATTATACAGTGGAAGTGACAAATAGATTCAAGGGATTAAATCTGATAGACAGAGTGCCTGAAGAGCTATGGACGAAGGTTCCTGACATTGTACAAGAGGCAATAATCAAGACCATCCCCAAGAAAAAGAAGTGCAAAAATGCAAAATGGTTGTCTGAGGAGGACTTATAAGTAGCTATGAAAAGAAGAGAACCAAAAGGCAAAGGAGAAAGGGAAAGATATACCCATTTGAATGCAGAGTTCCAAAGAATAGCAAGGAGAGATAAGAAAGTCTTCCTCAGTGATCAGTGCAAAGAAAAAGAGGAAAACAATAGAGGTCTCTTCAAGAAAATTAGAAATACCAAGGGAACATTTCATGCAAAGATGGGCACAATAAAGGACAGAAATGGTATGGACTTAACAGAAGCAAAAGATATTAAGAAGAAGTGGCAAGAATACACAAAAGGACTATACAAAAGAGATCTTCATGACCCAGATAATCACAATGGTGTGATAATTCACCTAGAGTCAGACATCATGGAATGCGAGGTCCAGTGGGCCTTAGGAAGCATCACTATGACCAAAGCTAGTGGAGGTGATGGAATTCCAGTTGAGCTATTTCAAATCCTAAAACATTATGCTGTGAAATTGCTGTGTTCAATATGCCTTCAAATCTGGAAAACTCAGCAGTGACCACAGGACTGGAAAAAGTCAGTTTTCATTCCAATCTCAAAGAAAGGCAATGACAAAGAATGCTCAAACTACCGACAAAATTGCACTCATCTCACACACTAGCAAGGTAATGCTCAAAATCCTCCAAGCCAGGCTTCAACAGTACATGAAGTATGAACTTCCAGATGTTCAAGCTGGATTTAGAAAAGGCAGAGGAACCAGAAATCAAATTGCCAACATTTGCTTGATCATCAAAAAAGCAAGAGAATTCCAAAATCATCTACTTCTACTTTATTGACTTTGCCAACGCCTTTGACTATGTGGATCACAACAAACTGTGGAAAATTCTTAAAGAGATGGAAATACCAGACCACCTGACCTGCTTCCTGGGGAATCTGTACACAGGCCAAGAAGCAAGAGTTAGAACTGGACATGGAACAACAGACTGGTTCTAAATAGGAAAAGGAGCATGGCAAGGCTGTATATTGTCACCCTGTTTATTTAACTTATTTGCAGAGTACATCATGAGAAACGCTGGACTAGAAGAGACACAAGCTGAAATCAAGATTGCCAGGAGAAATGCCAATAACCTCAGATATGCAGATGATACCACCCTTATGGCAGAAAGCAAAGAAGAACTAAAGAGCCTCTNACAGTCAAAGGCTTTGGCATAGTCAATAAAGCAGAAATAGATGTTTTTCTGCTTTTTCCATGATCCAGCAATTGATGGCAATTGTTGGCAATTTGATCTCTGGTTCCTTTGCCTTCCTATGGACTGTAGCCACTGTTTTTCTCTATCCAGGGGATTCTTTAGGCAAGCCTACTGGAGTGGGTTACCATGCCCTCTCCAGTGATCTTCCTGACCCCAGGGGTCAAACCCTTGTCTCTTACATCTCCTGCATTGGTAAGCAGGTTCGTTACCACTAGTGCCACTTGTGAAGCTCCAATTCTTAGACATTCCTGTTCAAAACCGTGGCGTCTGAGACACACAACAATTGCTGGCCCCACCTACCTCTTCTGAAATCTAACTGAGAACGTGTTGCCAATTCTTTCATTGCTGCTCAGTTTACCCTCTGAGTTGTTCTCTGTATCTCTTGGTTCTATCCTCTGAATTGAAACCTGTGTTTCCCATAAAAATAATTAAATTAGGAAAAAAGCCTCCAGGATCTGTTTTCTGAGCAAAATATATGAAGCATCTAAAGGTCTCNAACTGAGAACGTGTTGCCAATTCTTTCATTGCTGCTCAGTTTACCCTCTGAGTTGTTCTCTGTATCTCTTGGTTCTATCCTCTGAATTGAAACCTGTGTTTCCCATAAAAATAATTAAATTAGGAAAAAAGCCTCCAGGATCTGTTTTCTGAGCAAAATATATGAAGCATCTAAAGGTCTCTGTGAGAGTTGGACTATAAGGAAAGCTGAGCACAGAAGAATTGATGCTTTTGAACTGTGGTGTTGGAGAAGACTCTTGAGAGTCCCTTGGACTGCAAGGCGATCCGACCAGTCCATCCTAAAGGAAATCAGTCCTGGGTGTTCATTGGAGGGACTGATGTTGAAGCTGGAACTGCAATACTTTGGCCACCTGATGCGGAGAGCTGACTCATTTGAAAAGACCCTGATGCTGGGAAAGATTGAAGGTGGGAGGAGAAGGGGACGACAGAGGATGAGATGGTTGGATGGCATCACTGACTCAATGGACATGAGTTTGAGTAAACTCTGGGAGTTGGTGATGGACAGGGAGGCCTGGCGTGCTGTGGTTCATGGGGTCGCAAAGAGTCGGGTACAACTGAGTGACTGAACTGAACTGCACTGAGAGGTCTGTTTTTAGACACAGATGTAAAGAACAGACTTTTGGATTCTGAGGGGGAGAACGCAAAGGTGGAATGATTTGAGAGAATAGCATTGAAACGTATATTACCATATGTGAAATAGATCATCAGTCCAGGCTTGATGCATGAGACAGGGTGCTCAGGGCTAGTGCACTTGGATGACCCTGAGGGATGGGATGGTGAAGGAGGTGGGAGGAGGGTTCAGGATGGGGAACACATGTATACCCATGGCTGACTCATGTGAATGTATGGCAAAAACCACTACAATATTGTAATTAGCCTCCAATTAAATTATTTTAAAATTAAAAAACAGGCAAAACTAATATTGTAGTGGATGTTCTACAAGGCAGGAGTTTTGTTTTTGTTTTATGATATTGGTGCATTTACTGTGAAAATACATAGAGATGCACTTTAAAAAATAAATAAATAAATAAAGGTCTCTTTTTACTTTGCACTCTTTCTCTTTTAAACTTACTGTGCTTCCACCAGAACCATTTAAAAAACTATGTGGGTTTTCTAAAAATGTGAGTGGAGTTCACTGTATTAGGCAATACACCACTATAAACCTGTTTGAGATAAGAATGTCTCTATCTGGGTCTTTATGGGAGAATGCTGCCAGAAAACATCCTTAAGATTCTCATAAATTCTCTTATTTAATTGGATTTGTTAGGCACACCTTAAAATGTTTAGAGGGACTTGTGTCATTCTGAAATATTCTGTGAAGCACTATCTTGAATCTTTGAGGTCTTTACAAAGGATCTCCCATAGACTCACTCTGGGCTTGACTTTGCTTTGAGATTCTGTCTTACGTATAGAATAATTTACCATCTGGAGAAGGTGGAAAGGAGAAACAGTATTATTGTCAAACTTGGCAAATCCTGGTTGCTTTCTATTTAGAAGTTCATTAAAAAAATATTTTATATTGGAGTACAGTTGTGTTAATTTTAGGTGTACAGCAAAGCAGTTCAGTTATACACATATCTATTCTTTTTCAGATTCTTTCCCATACAGGTTATCACAGAATATTGAGCAGGTTCTCTGTACTGCACAGTAGGTCCTTGTTGATAACAGTTGATTCTTTAGTTCACCTTTTCTTCTTGTATGTTTTATAATAGGCAGCAAGAAGAAGCCAGATGGCACTATCAGTACTCTGCCAGGAAATCATTTTAGCTCGAGCATTGAATTAATTAGGTATATTTTCCTTTTTTCACATTATTACAGATGTCAGTGTTTCCTCTGGCTTCCAGTGAATTTATTTTGCTTTCCTTTAAGCCTTCATAAGGCTCTTGGACTTTCACTAATGGTCTCCCTGGAGCCCTTCCAGCTTCCACCTGCCATTCAGTTTTAAAGCTAGCTGTGATTCTCATGCATGTGAATTTCTGCATGGACTGTTGAGCTTCCTCACAGCATGATATATGGACTTCAAAAATGTGAGACCAGACACTACAAAACTATTAGAGGAAAACATAGGCAGAACACTCTCTGACATAAATCACAGCATTAACCTTTTCAATCTGTCTTCCAGAGTAATGGAAATAAAAATGAAAATAAACAAATGAGACCTAATTAAACTCAAAAGCTTTTGCATAGCAGAGGAAATCATAAACAAAACAAAAAGACAACCCATCAAATGGGAGAAAATATTTGCAAATGATGTGACTGTCAAGGATTGGGTTCCAAAATGTACCAATAGCTTGTATGACTTAATATCATCAAACAAACACCCCAATAAATACACAGGCAGAAGACCTCAATAGACATTTCTCTAAAGATGACAAACACATGGCCAGTGAGTGAAAAAGTGAAAGTCGCTCAGTCATGCCCAACTCTTTGTGACCCCCCTGGACTGTATAGTGAATTCTCTAGGCAAGAATACTGGAGTGGGTAGCTGTTCCCTTCTCCAGGGGATCTTCCCGACCAGGGATCGAACCCAGGTCTCCTGCATTGCAAGTGGATTCACTACCAGTTGAGCGAGGTGGGAAGCCCAAGAATCTTTGCGTGGATAGCCTATCCCTTCTCCAGCAGATCTTCCCAATCCAGGAATTGAACTGGTCTCCTGCACTAAGGGCAGATTCTTTACCAACTGATCTATCAGGGAATTCCAACATGGCCAAGAGGCACATAAAAAGATGTTCAGTATTGCTAATTATTAGAGAAATGCAAATCAAAACTACAATGAAATATCGCATCAGTCAGAATTCCTATCTTCAGAAAATCCACAGATGGGCTTCCCTTGTCGCTCAGTGGTAAAGAATCCACTTGCCAATGCAGGAGACACAGGTTTGACCCCTGATCCAGGAAGACCCTATGAGCCATGGAGCAACTAAGACTGTGTACCACAACTATTGAACCTGGGCTCTATAGCCCAGGAGCTGCAACCACTGAGCCTATATGCTACAGCTACTGAAGCCCACCTGGAGCCTGTATTCTGCAACAAGAGAAGCCAGTGCAAAGATAAGCCTCACACCGTAAGTGGAGAGTAGTTCCTACTCATCACAACTAGAGAAAAGCTCGAGCAACAATGAAGATCTAGCACAGCCAGAAAAGAGAAACCCACAAACAGTAAATACTGGAGAAGGGAACCTTCCTACATGGTTGATGAGAATGTAAATTGGTGTGGAGAGGTTCCTAAGAGAACTGAAAATAGTTACCGTATAACCCAGCAATCCCACTCCTAGGCATATATCTGGAGAAAAACCAAAATTTTAAAAGCTACATGTACCTCAATATCCCTTGCACCACTGTTTACAATAGCCAGGACATGGAAGCAAACTAAATGTCAACAGAAGAATGGATAAAGATATGGTACATATACACAATGGAATATTGCTGTTGTTCAGTTACTAAGTTCTATCCAACTCTTTGCGACTCCATGGACTGTAGCATGCCAGGCTCCTCTGTCCTCCACTGTCTCTCAAATTTTGCTCAAATTCATGTCCACTGAGTTACCATCTCATCCTCTGTCGCCCCCTTCTATTTCCTACAGCCTTTCCCAGCATCAGGGTCTCTTCCAATAAGTCTGCTCTTCACATCAGATGGCCAAAGTATTGGAGCTTCAGCTTCAGCCAACACTCCTTCCAGTGAAATTTCAGGGTTGATTTCCTTTAGGATTGACTGGCTTGATCTACTTGCAGTCCACGGGACTGTCAGGAGTCTTCTCCAACACCACAGTTTGAAGGCGTAAATTCTCCAGCACTCAGCCTTCTTTATGATCCAACTCTCACATCCATACATGACTACTGGAAAAACCATAGCTTTGACTTACAGACCTTTGTCGGCAAAGTGATGTGTCTACTTTTTAATATGCTGTCTAGGTTTGTCATTGCTTTCCTTCCAGGGAGCAAGCATCTTTTAATTTCATGGCTGCAGTCACCATTTGCCGTGATTTTGGAGCCCAAGAAATAAAATCTGCTGCTGCTTCCACTTTTTCCTCTTCTATTTGCCATGAAGTGATGGGACCAGATGCTATGATCGTAGTTTTGATTTTTTTTTAATGTTGAGCTTCAAGCCAACTTTTTCACTCTTCTCTTTCACCCTCATCTAGAGGCTCTTTAGTTCCTCTTCACTTTCTGCCGTTAGAGTGGTATCATCTGCAAATCTGAGGTTGTTCATATTTCACCAGGCATTCTTAATTCTAGTTTGTGAGTCATCTGGCACAGCATTTTGTGTGATGTACTCTGCATATAAGTTAAATAAGCAAGGTGACAATATACAGCCTTGACATACTCCTTTCCCGATTTGGAACCAGTCCATTTTTCCATGTCCAGTTCTAACTGTTGTTTCTTGACCTGCCTACAGGTTTCCCAGGAGGTAGGAAAAGTGGTCTGATATCCTTATCTCTTTAGTAATCTTTCAGTTTGTTGTGATCCACACAGTCAAAGGCTTTTATGTAGTCAATGATGCAGAAGTAGATGTTTTTCTGGAACTCCCTTGCCTTCTCCATGACCCATGAAACGTTGGCAATTTGGTCTGTGGTTCCTCTGCCTCTTCAAAACCCAGCTTGTACATCTGGAATTTCTTTGTTCATGTACTTCTGAAGCCTAGCTTGAAGGATTTTGAGCATAACCTTGCTAGCATGTGAAATGACTGCAACTATATGGTAGTTTCAACGTTCTTTGGCATTGCCCTTCTTTGGGATTGGAATGAAAACTGACCTTTTCCAGTCTTGTGGCCACTGCTGAGTTTCCCAAATTTCCTGATGTATTGAGTGCAGCACTTTAACAGTATTATCTTTTAGGATTTTAAATAACTCAGCTGGAATTCCGTCACCATATTACTCAGCCATAAAAGAAAAACAAAATAATACGATTTGCAGCAACGTGGATGGACCTAGAGATTGTCATACTGACTGAAGTAACTCAGACAGAGAAAGACAAATATGATATTGCTTAGTTGTGGACTCTTAAAAAACAACAACAACAGAAGGCTGATGAGAGAAATTGAAGATGATACCAAGAGACCAAAAGATATACTGAATCTGTGGATTTTGACCCTTGTCCGCTGTTGGTGGGAATGTAAATTGGTGTATCCTCTATAGAAAACAGTATGGAGGCCCATCAAAAAATTAAAACTCGTTCTACCAGATGAGTCAGCAGTTACTCTCTGGGATACATACCTGAAAAACAAAAACACTGATTCAAAAAGATGCATGCACCCTAATGTCCACAGCAGTATTATTTACAATAGCCAAGATACTGAAGCAACTCGGCTTTCCATCAGTAGTCAAGTGGATAAAGAGGGTGGTATAGATTTATAAAGGAATACTACTCCGTTCTAAAAAGAATCAAATTTTGCCATTTCAAACAACATGGATGAACCTGGAGGATATTACACTTAGTAAAATAAGTCAGACAGAAAGACAAATACTGTATGTTACCACTTATCTGTGGAATACAAAAAAAATAAATAAAACAAAAACAGACTCACAGATACAGAGAACAAACTAGTGATTACCAGTGGGGAAAGGGTATGGGAGAGGGGCAAGATAGAGGTAGGAGATTAAGAGGTATAAAGTACTATGAATAAAGTATAAGAATTTATTTATAGCCAGAGAAATACAGGCAATGTTTTCTTTTCTTCTTTTGGCTGTGCTGTGCAGTGTATGGTGTCTTAGTTCCCTTGGACCAGGGATCAAACCCATGCCCCCTGCAGTGGAAGCATGGAGTCTTAACCACTGGACTACCAGGAAGTCCCTCCAATATATTATAATAATTTCATATGGAATATAGTCTTTTCAAATTTTGTATCAGTGTATTATATACTTGAAATTCATAAAATTGTAAATCAACTGTACCTCAATAAAGAAAATATATGTGTATGTCAAAACTAATTCTAAAGACAGAATTCAGAGAGGTAGTGGCTTTTGACATATCTTTTTTTTTTTGATATGTGTCTTAACTGATAGGATTTCTTTTTTATGAATCTAAAGTAATATAAATTCATAGAAAATTTGGAAAACAGAAAATTATTCATTAAAAAATGAGTTTCATATAATCCATTCATTTTTTTAACATGATTTTAAAAAATTATTTATTTTAGTTTTGGTTGTGCTGAGTCTTTGTTGCTACAACTGGGGACTACTCTTTGTTGTGGCACACAGGCTTCTGACTGTGGTGTCTATCTCATTGTGGAGCACAGGCTCAAGGCACAAGGGCTTCAGTAGTTGCAGCACGTGAGCTCAGTAGCTGTGGGTCCCAGCCAGAGCAGGAGCTTAGTAGTTGTTGCATATGGGCTTAGTTGAGCCATGGCATGTGGGATCTTCCTGGACCAGGGATTGAACTCATCAACTCTGTATTGGCAAGTGGCTTCTTAGCCACTATACCACTAGGGAAGTCCAGAAACTAACAATCTTAACATTTTAGTATATATCTCTTTTCCTTCAGACTTTGATTTTCTATTTATGTATGAATATTTTAGGAAATTGGGATTTTCGTGTGTACTGAGATTTTAATCAATTAAATGTACATCCTTTTTACCTTAACATTATATGATGATTATTTTACCATATTAACATTCTTCAAATGCATGATTTTTAAAAACAGTAGCTTATACTCTATTGGTGCTACTATCCTTCATTTAAACAACCCCTGCTGATTTTTCATTATGAAGTCTGGTGCTGGGGTAATGGGACATGTACATGTATTAAGTCTGTGTGTCACTGATTTTCTTCTTAATTTTTAAATTTGGCTGTGCTAGGTCTTAGCTGAGGCAATGGGATCGTCAGTGCTGCATAAGAGATATTTGTGGTTGCATGCAGGATCTAGTTCCCTAAATAAGGATCAAACCCAGGCTCCCTGCATTGGGAGCAGAGTCTTAACCACTGGACCACCAGAGAAGTTCCCTGGTTATGTCTCTAAGAGAGATTCTTTGAAAAGAAATTATGGGGTCAAACTTGTAAACAGGATTCTTTACTATACATACCAGTAACTGTCAATTACACCATCAAGGACACTGTGAGACAGCCAGCCATGCTGCACTGCTAACACTGGTGCAATGTGGGTATGCATGTGTGCCCGTGTATCTCATTTTTATAATTTTATAAATTTTATGGTTTGAAAAGATCTCATATTGTTGTGCTTTTCTGTTCTTGTTGTTACTGAGGTTGAATATTTTGCTCTCTTATCGGGAAAATATTTGTATTCCTTTTAAACTACATTTCCCATTCCTTCAGAATGTTCATCTATGTCTTCATGACCTATAGCAGCATTTCATTATGTATTACAGAAGTAAATAATTCTAATATATTTTGGCCACATTATATCAGCTTGTTGTTTGCCATTTAAACTATGTGTATGTGTGTGAATATATATGTGTGTTGGTTTTGCAAGATGAGTTGATGATGGATGGTGGAAATGATAAGAAATATGTATACTGATCCCTGCCTGTACCTTTCTCCTAACTTCCAGCACAGAGCTCCTAAAACCCTAAATTTCTAAGTGATACAAGCACTAGTAGCATCTTTTGTTCTATTGAAGTGACTCTGGGTGGTCTCCTTGGATGGGGACTAGTAACCAGAAAGACCAATCCATGATTAGAAGCTTGGAATTGTCAGCCTGCTTGCGCTATTCTCCAGAGGAGAAAGGGGCCAGAAACTAGTGAATAATTCATCATGCTTATGTGAGGAAGCCTCCATAAAAATCCCAATAGAATGGAGTTTGTACAGCTTTCAGGTTAGAAGGTCACAAAACAAGTTTGTTAATTTGATTACTGAAACCATGCCAAGCATTTTTTGACTACAATGTTGTGAGACTAGAATTCAATTACAAGGAAAAAAATTACAAAAAAAACACAAACACATGAAATCTAAACAATATGCTACTAAGCAACCAATGTGTCATGGAAAAAATCAACGGTGATATAAAAATAAATACCTGGATACACGTAAAAATGGAAACAACAACCCAAAATCTACAGAATGCAGCAAAAGCAGTTTTATAAGGCAAGTTCAGCTGGATATAAGCTTACCTCAAAAAACAAGAAAAATCTTAAATAAATAACCTGCTGCTGCTGCTGCTGCTGCTGCTGCTAAGTCGCTTCAGTCGTGTCTAACTCTGTGCAACCCCATAGACGGCAGTCCACTAGGCTCCTCCATCCCCGGGATTCTCCAGGCAAGAACACTGGAGTGGGTTGCCATTTCCTTCTCCAATGCATGAAAATGAAAATTGAAAGTGAAGTCACTCAGTCGTGTCCGACTCCTAGTGACCACATGGACTGCAGCCTACCAGGCTCCTCTGTGGGATTTTCCAGGCAAGAGTACTGGAGTGGGTTGCCATTGCCTTCTCCGAATAAATAACCTAACCTTTCATCTAAAGGAAAATTTTTTTAAAAGGCCAAACAAAACTGAAAGTTAGTAGAAGGAAAGACATAATAAAGATCACAACAGAAATAAATTTAAAAGAGACCAAAAAAAGGAGGGAGGGTAGGTCAATGAAACTCAGAGCTGAGTCTTTGAAAAATAAATAAAATTGATAAATCAGACTCTTCAAGAAAAATAATTTAAACAAACCAAAAAAATCAGAAAATAAAAAATAAAGAAGTTATACTGACAGCACAAAAATACAAAGATCATAAGCAACTACTACAAATAGTTAATGTCAATACAATGTACAACCTAGAAGAACTGGATAAATTATTAGAAAAGTACAATCTACCAAGGCTGAATCAAGAAGAAATAGAAACAGGAAAACACAGATTACCATAATGAAATGAATTAGTAAAAATTCTACCAAACATTTAAAGAGTTAACACCTCACCTTTTCAAACTATCCCCCAAATTTGAGAAGTACAAAGTGAAGGCTTCTGAACTCATTCTATCAGAAGAGCATCACCCTAATACCAAAATCTAGCAAAGACACTACAAAAATACAAAACAAACAAACAAAAAATACATAAAACCAACATCATTGAGAAAGTAGATACAAAAATCCTCAACAAAATACTAGGAAACCCAGTTTAATACATGCATTAAAAGGATCATACACCATGATTAAGAAGGATTTATCCCCAGGATGGAAGGATAGTTCAATATTCAGAAATCACTGTGATTAATTAACTGAAGAATAAAAACATGATCATCTCAACAGATGCACAAAAAACTTTAACAAATTTGACATCAATTTATAATAAGCACACTCAACAAAGTAAGAAGAGAAGAAATAGACCTCAACATACTAACAAGCACATATAACAAGCCTTTAGCATCATACTCAATGGTCAAAAGCTGTGAGCATTTCCTTTAAGATCAGGAATAAGACAAGGATTCCCACTCTCTCCACTTTTATTCAACCATGTATTGGAAGTCCTAGCCATAGCAATCAGATAAGAAAAAGAAAAAAATGCATCCAAACTGGAAAGGTAGAAATAAAACTCACTGTAGGTGACATAATACTATATATAGGTAACCCTAATGACTCCCCTAAAAGCTCTGGGAGTTGGTGATGGACTGGCATGCTACAGTCCATGGGGTTGCAGAGTCAGAAATGACTGAGTGACTGAACTGAACTGAATGACTCTGCCAAGAAATTATTAGCACTAATAAAGGAATTCAGTAAAGTTTCAGGATACAAAGGTAACACAGAGAAATCTGTTTCTTCTCTACATACAAACTATCAGAAAGAGAAATGAAGAAAACAATTCCATTTACAATGCATCAAATAGAATAAAATATCTAGGAATAAATATAACTAAGGAGGTCAATATCTGTACTCTGAAAACTATAAACCATTGGTGAAAGAAACTAAAGACAAAAAGCCAAATGATATGCCATGCTCATGGGTTGGAATAGTTAATATTATTAAAATGAATATACAATCAAAGGAAAGCTACTGATTTGGTACAATCCCTATCAAAATCCAATGGCATGTTCACATAACTAGAATAAATAATCCTGAAGTTTATATGGAAGCCCAAAGGACCTTATATAGCCATAGCATTCTTGAACAAGTAGGACAAAACTGGAGGTATCACGCTCCCTGATTTCATACTATACTACAAAGCTGCAGTCATTAAAACAGTATGTTACTAGTATAAAAACAGATATATAGATCAATGGAACATTACATACAGTCCAGGAATAATCCCATGCTAATGTGGTCAACTGACTTATGATAAAAGATGCAAAAATATGCAAGGAGGAAAAGACAGTCTCCTCAATGAATGGTGTTGAGAAAACTGGTCAGCTACATGCCAAAGAATCAAAATGGGTTACTTTCTCACGCCATATACAAAAATAAACTCAAAATGGAGTAAAGACCTAACTATAAGACCTGAAACCATAAAACTCCTGGAAGAAAACCTAGACAGTATGCTCTTTGACATGGTCTGAGCAATGTATTTTTGGATATGACTCATCAGGCAAGGGAAAACAAAAAGCAAAAGGTCTAAGTACATCAAACTAAAAAGCTTATTAATGATAAAGGAAACTATTGACAAAATGAAAAGGCAGCCTATTGAATGGGAGAAGATGTCTGCAATCCATACGTCTGATAGTGGTTAACATCCAAAATATACACAGAACTCAAAACTCCCTTATGATTATACAGTGGAGGTGACAAATAGATTCAAGGGATTAGATCTGGTAGACAGAGCACCTGAAGAACTTTGGATGGAGGTTTGTAACACTGTACAGGCAGCAGTGGCCAAAACCATCCTCAAGAAAAAGAAATGCAAGAAGGTATAAAGTGGTTGTCTGAGGAAGCTTTACGAATACCTCAGGAAAGAAGAGAAGGAGAAGACAAGGGAGAAAGAGTAAGATATACCCAACTGAATGCAAAGTTCCACAGAATAGCAAGGTCGTCTTAAACGAACAATGCAAAGAAATAGAGGAAAACAATAGAATGGGAAAGACTAGAGATATCTTCAAGAAAACAAGATATCAGAGAACATTTCATGCAAGGATAAGCACAGGATAGAATAAAGGATAGAAATAAAGGATAGAAATGGTAAGGACGTAACAGAAGCAGGAGAGACTTAGAAGAGGTAGCAAGAATACACAGAAGAACTATACAAAAAAGGTCTTGTGACCCAAATAACAATGATGGCATGGTCACTCACTTAGAGCCAGACATCCTGGAATATGAAATCAAGTGGGACTTAGGAAGCATTACTATGAACAAAGCTAGAGGAAGTGATGAAATTCCAGCTGAGCTATTTCAAATCCTAAAAGATAATGCTGTTAAATCCTAAAAGATGATGCTGTTAAAGTGCAAGGTCAGCCATTCTGGAAAACTCAGCAGTGGCCATAGGACTAGAAAAAGTCAGTTTTCATTCCAGTCCCAAAGAAGGGCAATGCCCGAGAATGTTCAAACTACCATAAAATTGCACTCATTTCACATGCTAGTAAGGTTATGTTCAAAGTCCTTCAAGCTAGACTTCAGTGGTATATGAATGGAGAACTTCAGATGTACAAGCTGGGTTTAGAAAAGGTAGAGGAACCAGAGATCAAATTGCCAACATTTGTTGAATCATAGAGAAAGCAAGGAAATTCCAGAATAAAACATCTACTTCACTGACTATGCTAAAGCCTTTGACTGTGTGTATCACAACAAACTATGGAAAACTCTTAAAGAGATAGGAGTACCAGACCACCTTACCTGTCTCCCGAGAAACCTGTATTTGAGTCAAGAAGCAATGCTTACAACCAGACATTAAATAACTGGTTCAAAATTGGGAAAGGAATATATCAAGGCTGTATATTATCACCCTGCTTATTTAGCTTACATGCAAAGTATATAATGTGAAATGCTAGGCTGGATGAATCACAAGCTGGAATCAAGATTGTCAGGAAAAATATCAAACTTCAGATATGCAAATTATACCACTCTAATGGCAGAAAGTGAAGAGGAACTAAAGAGCCTCTAGATGAGGGTGAAAGAGAAAAGTGAAAAAGCTGGCTTAAAACTCAACATTCAAAAAACTAAGATCATGGCATCTGGTCCCATCACTTCGTGGTGAATAGAAGGGGGAAAAGTGGAAGCAGGGACAGAGTTTATTTTCTTGGGCTCCCAAATCACTGCAAATGGTGACTGCAGCCATGAAATTAAAAGATGCTTGCTCCTTGGAAGGAAAGCTATGACAACCCTATACAGTGTATTAAAAAGCAGAGACATCACTTTGCCAACAGAGGTCTGTCTAGTCAAAGCTACGGTTTTTCCAGTAGTCATATATGGATGTGAGAGTTAGATCATAAAGAAGGCTGAGTGCTGAAGAACTGATGCCTTCAAACTGTGGTGTTGGAAAAGACTCCTGAGAGTCCCGTGGACTGCAAGAAGATCAAGCCCGTCAATCCTAATGGATCAATCCTGAATATTCATTGGAAGGACTGAAGCTGAAGCTCCAATACTTTGGCCACCTGAGGCAAAGAGAGGACTCATTAGAAAAGACCCTGATGCTGGGAAAGGTTGACGGCAAAAGAAGGGTACAATAGAAGATGAGATGGTTGGATGGCATCACCGACTCAATGCACATGAATTTGAGCAAGTTGCAGGAGAGAGTGGAGGACAGAGGAGCCTGGCATGCTGCTGTCCATGGGGTCAGAAAGAGTTGGACAGGACTTGGTGACTGAACAACATAAAACTCAACATCAAAAAAATAAACAACACAATAAAAAATAGGCAGATGAACTGAATGGATATTTTCCCAAAGAAGACATAATCGATGGCCAACCGGCACATGAAAAGATGCTTAACATCACTAATCATTAGGGAAACAAAAGTTGAAGCCACAATGAGACAGAACCTCACATTGTCAGAATGGCTATTATCAAAAAGACAACAAATAACAAGTGTTTGGGAAAATGTGGAGAAAAGGAAACCCTCTTGTACTGCTGGTGTGAATGTAAATTGGTGTAACCACTTTTGGAAAACCATATGGAGGTTTTTGAAAAACTTAAATATAGAACACTCGTATGATTCTATTTTTCCAAAGAAAACAAAAACACTAATTCAAAAAGATACATGCACCCCAACATTCATAGCACCATTATTTACAACAGCCAAAATATGGAAGCAACCAGATGTATTATATATGTACAGTGGAGTATTGTGTGCTCAGTCACAGTCACGTCCAGCTCTTGCAACCCCATGGACTGTAGCCTGCCAGCGTCCTTTGTCCATGGGATTCTCCAGGTAAGAATATTGGAGTTGGTTGCCCTTTCTTTCTCCAGGAGATCTTCCTGGACCAGGGATCGAATGCAGGTCTCCTGAACTGCAGGCAGAGTCCTTACCAACTGAGCTAAGAGGGAAGCCCTACAGTGGAGTGTTCCTCATACATAAAAAAAGTGAAATATTGCCACTTGTGAGAAAACAGATGGATCTTAAAAATTCATTTAAAAAGTTAAAAAGTGGTTAAAAAGTGGTTTTAAGTGGTTGAAACTGAAAAGAGTACAAAAACATATGACATGTTTTTAAACTTAAGAAAATCAAAGAATAGTAGTATAACATGTTCATACTGGTTTATACTTACCTACTGTAAACATTCAAAAGAAAAATTTAGTTGGATGCTCCCATCCTTGGGGGAAAGTGGTCACTGGAGGGAATATAGATTCTATCACATCACATTGTAAAGTTTTAAGTATTGCTTACATCTGTTTTTGGAAAATACATATTTTTCCTTTAAGGAACCTATGATTTTTCCTTATAAAGAAATCTGCAAAGCAATATGCATACCTGGAGACCATGAGAAACAAAACATGTCAGCTGACTCTCTATTATGAAATCAATCATTACATTTTGCTTTCCAGTATTTTTCTAAGACTTCCAGATACACTATCATGTTTGACCTCCATATGGGGGTCTTCTGTCATGTTACACACAAGAACTGTTTATATCCAGGGAATTAACTTACTTAAGGCTACAGAACTACTTAGTGCTGAGGCCAGAACTAGAACTCTAATTATAGTTCACCACAGTGTGGCTGCTCATGGTTGAGTTCCACATTTGGAGTTAGTCAGGGTTTGGACAGTTAGGGGTTGATTTTTCAGCAGCTTATCATTCACTACATCTCAGGATTCTCCTTTTAAATATTTGAAAAATATTGCCAGTGTTTTATGAACTTGTTAAATAGTGTATGTAACACAGATGGGACATTGCTAAACAGTAGCTGTTACTATACTATAATAAAATGCTAGACATCCCTGAACATTATACACTAACATTGCTTTTAGGATCATATTCAAAAGGTTGACATTTAGTATCTACTAAGGCTGAACATTCTCATTCCCTGAAAGTGAAGTGAAAGGGTTAATCGCTCAGTCGTGTCCGACTCTTTGTGACCCCATGAACTGTGTAACCGGCCAGGCTGCTCTGTCCATGGAATTCTCCAGGCAAGAATACTGGAGTGGGCTGCCATTCCCTTCTCCAGGGATGAGAGGTCCCTTCTTTTCGACCCAGGGATGGAACCTGGGTCTCCTGCATTGCAGGCAGATTCTTTACTGATTCCTTATGACACAGCAATTCCACTCCCAGGCATTCACTCCACTGAAACACACACATATATGCATCAAAATGGACATAAGTTTATTGAATTTTCAGAGCACTAAACCTAAGAGTCCCAAACTGGAACTACAAAATGCACAGAGTCAGTAAAATTTGACAAATACTTCTATGATCACAAAATGGAATGCTATTTGGCAGTGATAATGAGAACTCTACAACTACTCCCAACAATAGCAATGAGCAAAATCAAAGAGACACTTTAGTTTGCCTTCTTTAGAAGGCACAGTGATGATTCATCACCATAAAATGCAGAGTTGGGAAAAACTAACCCATTTTAATGGAATCAGAATAGAGTATCTTAGGGAAGGGAAAAGTGCCTGAGAAACCAAACAAAGGTTGTTTGCTCTATAGGCAGCCACCCAACCACTGAGACCTAGGTTTGCAGCTGAGAAATTGTTCATTAACAAAGTAACCAAATGAGGAGACTGGAGAGCAAGTCTCAGATCAGTCTTCCCATAGATGAGGGCATTGGGATATTTATGGGATAGCAGTGGTGCAAGGTGGTTGGAGACAAGGAAAAGGTGAGGTAATAGTTGTTCTCTGCCACCATACTGGATCACATGCTTCTGCATATACAAAAGTGGAGGCCCTTAGGATAAGCTAAGTTTGGATTTTCCTGGCCCTCTGACATAAAAAACGACTGGAAAAGGTCAGTTTTCATTCCAATCCCAAAGAAAGGAAATGCCAACAAATGTTCAAACTACCGCACAACTGCACTCATCTCACACACTAGCAAAGTAATGCTTAAAATTCTCCAAGCCAGGCTTCAACAGTATATGAACTGTGAACTTCCAGATGTTCAAGCTGGTTTTAGAAAAGGCAGANGATGCTGGGAGGGACTGGGGGCAGGAGGAGAAGGGGATGACAGAGGATGAGATGGCTGGATGGCATCACCAACTCAATGGACATGAGTTTGAGTAAACTCCGGGAGTGGGTGATGGACAGGGAGGCCTGGCGTGCTGCAATTCATGGGGTCGCAAAGAGTCGGACACGAGTGAGTGACTGAACTGAACTGAACTGAAGCCTTCCTGTGCATGTGCAGACAGGGAAGTCTTCCTTGACCTCAAGTGTGGGCATTTTATCTCTTTGCTTTAGTAGAGCTCAGCTTTTGCCACTTGCTTTGTCTGTGGAGTGTCTGGTGAGAACAAAACTCGAATTCTACTCCACTTGACAAACACCAGGTGTCTAGTCCAGAGACCCTCTGACTCCTACCTCAGAACTACACACTACATTTCACACCCTCATAATTTAGAAGTCTAACACTACCAGTGTTTGACCAGTATGTGGAGGAAAAGGAACTTCCATATACTGGTAAGAGAAATACAGTTATTCATCTACTCTGGAAAAAATTGCTTTTACTTAGTAAGTTGACTATGTCATTCTCCTCCTGGTACACCAGTAGGGATTTATGTTTCTAAGAGCAAATTCAACAGAAACAGCCCAAATATCCATCAGTAATAAAACTGATGCATAAATTGAGATATATTTACAGCACAAAAGTGACTGAACTAGAGTCACAGGAACCAACAGGATGAACCTCAAAAACCGTGTTGAATGAAACATCAAGTTCCCAAAGAACACATTCAGTAGCATTACATTCAGATAACAGTTTTTAAAAGGGCAAACCAAACAAAATGCCATTTAAAATGTGCTTCCAGGTGGTAAGACTGTAAAAACGATCAACAGACTGATCAATTTAGAATAGTGGAAAGTAAGGGAAGAGAAACAGGAACTCACAGGGCTTTGCTGGTTAGAACTGAATTATTTCTTAAAGTTCTGGGTATAAACTATTTGCTTTATAATTATTCCTTAAAAATTGCACATTATATACAAACTTTTATGTAAATAATGGAAATGTGAAATAACTAGAAGCATACACAGCACAATAACATACACAATAACAGAAGCATACACAGCAGGTAGTTCTTTCTTGTCTCTTACAAGTTTCCATTATATGGATGTGCCACAGTTTGTTAATTCATTAGCCAGGTGGAGTTCTGAGTTTGAGTCTTTGGAGATTATGAATAAAGTCACTGCACACACTTGAATCCATGTTTCTGTGTGAACACAAGCTTTCATTTTTGGGGGTAAATACCTGGAAGTGAGATTACTGAGTTAACCTAAGTGTATGTTTAAATTTATAAGAACTTGGTCAACCGTTTTCCAGGGTGATTGTTTCATTTTGCATCCTCACTGTTGCTCTTAAAAAAATAAAAGTTAGTTACTTGACTAGCAAAAACTGGGTTAACTTGGGAATAACACAGAACTGTAATTTGGAAGCATGCTATGGCAAAAACTGTAGGCAAGTCCAACAGAACAAGGAGAGGAATGCTATTTTACAGAGAAAAAGAAGGAAGTCGGGAGCTGTTGTTTTGAACAAAAATCTATCAAAGAATAGAGTTTGAGGTGTCGACAATTTTTCATTGCTGAATTGCCGGGGTAGTCAACTTCTTGGAGGGGAGGCAATATACATCTTTTTCTGTTGGGGCCTGTAATTGATGATTCTTGCCTGTTGATCCTTCTGTTGTGATCTATAAGGGACAATTATTCCTACAATTGATGTGGAGTGGTACTGCATGGCAGTTCTCCAGTTCTGTCCTCCTGACTGCATTTTGGTGAGGTTTCCCATGATTAATTTTCACATTTCTCCCTTTTAATTAAGATTTTTCTCCAAAAACACTACCGATCAAGAGTCAGTGGTCTTTTGTCCTTCAATGTCTGGAAGAATCTTTCCTAGCTGTCATGTCCCTTGTTAGAGAGAAACTGCACAGATTAGAAACTTACTGAGGTCACATTTGAGTAACAAGGAGGGGTAGGAGGGAGAACTTTCCAGCACTTTGCATCTATAGTCCATATTTATCAAAACCTTAAGCAATAGGGTACACCGTTTGGGGTACATTATTTTTACAAAGGTCTAGTGGGCAGCAAGTACAGAATCAAAAATAACAGGACAATTCCAAACTGTAGCCTGAAGGTAGCCAACTGAACAAATACTTCTTTGTTCAGTCGCTAAGTCATGTCTGACTCTTTTGCGACCCCATGAACTGTACTCTGCTAGGCTCCTCTGTTTATGGGATTTCTCAGGCAAGAATACTGGAGTTGGTTGCCATTTCCTTCTCCAGGGGAATTTTGCCAATCCAGGGATCACACCTGGGTCTCCTGCATTGATTCGCAAGTGGGTTCTTTACCACTGAGCAGGTAGGGAAGCCCCAGGCACTTATTCTGATTTCAAGGGGTAAAGTTCTCCCTGTGGAAGTGAACCTAGAATCATGAATGTCTCCTGGAAGTCCCCGTTTAAAACAGCCAGGAGAGCAACACAGAATAGTGAATACAATAAAAGCACACAAAAATCTAAAAGAATTAATCCAGTGCATTTGGGAAGATATAGTGCAGGTATAGAAGAAGGCAATGGCACCCCACTCTAGTACTCTTGCCTGGAAAATCCCATGGACAGAGGAGCCTGGGGCTGCAGTCCATGGTGTCGCTAGGAGTCGGACACGACTGAGCGACTTCACTTCACTTTTCACTTTCATGCATTGGAGAAGGAAATGGCAACCCACTCCAGTGTTCTTGCCTNCCAGCTCTAGTACTCTTGCCTGGAAAATCCCATGGACAGAGGAGCCTGGGGCTGCAGTCCATGGTGTCGCTAGGAGTCGGACACGACTGAGCGACTTCACTTCACTTTTCACTTTCATGCATTGGAGAAGGAAATGGCAACCCACTCCAGTGTTCTTGCCTGGAGAATCCCAGGGACGGGGGAGCCTGGTGGATTGCCGTCTATGTGGTCGCACATATTCGGACACGACTGAAGCGACTTAGCAGCAGTGCAGGTATAAACACAAAGCAATAGCTAATGAACCCTTCATGAAGACAGCAAAACTTTAAAGATATTTTAAAAACAGTAGTGTAATCTCAAAAGAACTCTTTGGAAACAAACATGTTATCAGTAAGTAGCATGGTATGTAAGGTTGCAAGTTCAGTTATCCTGAATTCGGATAAGAATCCAGTCAGTTACCAGTCCAAATTTTAAAAAGACATGTGAATCTTGAAGTTTTTCATAGTCTTGTCCCTGACATTTTGGCAAAGCTGTCTGGTCAATGTTATCTGCCTCGGTTCTGGGGAGTCTTGGCTCTCAGGTCATCCTCTGGTGCAAGGCTCAGTCAGGGTTTGGTGCTCTTTTGAGATGTGTCATGTGAAATGAGGAGCCTATTCCCTGGAGTTTGGCAGCACAAGGGTTGGTTAGCAGCACCTGAAAGTGGTCTTTCCAATGAGATTAAATGAGACTTTTTGGAGGTATCTTTTCCAGTAAATGAAATCTCTAAGGCACAAGATATGATGCTTAAGGTCTTCATCTCCTGGGAGGGTTCTGTGACAAGACTGCTCTATCAAAGCATGTTTATTTTTAATGGAAGCAATTAGGCCTTTACACTATGATGTATACTCTCTTTATCAGCTGTGAATCAAAAGATGCACGGGTCAGGTATTTTGGATGTCTTGTGACTTTCTCAAAGGGTGAGAGTTTTTGAGTTCCAAAGGGGGTGGAACTGAGATTTAGAAGGACCAACAGCAATGCTTTTGGCCAAGGTATCTGGAGGGTTTTGCAAATTTTGCCAGTTGAGTCTTAAAGTGCCCTTAGTTGTTTGACTCACCCTGAGGATTGAGAATAAGCACAGTGAAAGTGTGAAACCAGCCAAACAGCACAGACTTATTGAAGTACTTGACCAGTTAAACAGGTTCCCTGATCTCTAGGCAGTTCAAGAGGGCTTCCTCAGGAAGGGATAATCTTTTACTAACAGAATTTTAGGAGTTTTCCGACAAAGGTCCATCTAGTCAAAGCTATGGTTTTTCCAGTAGTCATGTATGGATGTGAGAGTTGGACTATAAAGAAAGCTGAGCACCGAAGAATTGATGATGCCTTTGAACCATGGTGCTGAGAAGAGTCTTGAGAGTCCCTTGGCCTGCAAGGAGAGCAAACCAATCAATTCTAAAGGAAACCAGTCCAGGATATTCATTAGAAGGACTGATGCTAAAGCTGAAACTCCAATACTTTGGCCATCTGATGGGAAGAACTGACTCATTAGAAAAGACCCTTATGCTGGGAAAGATTGAAGGCAGGAGGAGAAGGGACGACAGAGGGTGAGATGGTTGGATGGCATCACCGACTTGATGGACATGAGTTTGAGCAAGCTCTGGGAGTTGGTGATGGGTAGGGAAGCCTGGCGGAGAAGGCAATGGCACCCCACTCTAGTACTCTTGCCTGGAAAATCCCATGGACAGAGGAGCCTGGAAGGCTGTAGTCCATGGGGTCGCTGAGGGTTGGACACAACTGAGCGACTTCACTTCACTTTTCACTTTCATGCACTGGAGAAGGAAATGGCAACCCACTCCAGTGTTCTTGCCTGGAGAATCCCAGGGACGGGGAGCCTGGTGGGCTGCCGTCTATGGGGTCACACAGATTCGGACACGACTGAAGCAACTTAGCAGCAGCAGCAGCAGCAGCAGGGAAGCCTGGTGTGCTGCAGCCCATGGGGTCACAAATAGTCGGACATGACTGAACAGCTGAACTGAACAGAATTTTAGGTATAGAAGATGCAGTGACCTGTCTACAGGGGGAAGTTTCACTCCAGTGAGAAAAACACAAACCATGACTAAAACATATTTAGTTTTGTGAGACAGAGGAAGCTAAATGAAATCCATTTGCAAAACTCCCATGTTCCATCAGACAATTCAGTAGCCAGGAGTTGCGCAAACAGGTTTTCCTGGATTCTAGCTTGAGCAGGTTGGACAAGTGAGGTGCAGGCACTTTTTGTGACCTTATAATTCCCCACCGATATTTGCTTATGAATGCTATCATTTTGTCAGTAGACTAATGGTTTAATGTGTGTACAGATGTAAGTAGTGGGAGTTTTTAAATTTCTGGTAAGACCAGATTGTTGGCTTTTTTAAAAGTAAAGTAGATAGGGACTGGGCCATAAGAGAAGTATTTGGAATCCAGTTTTGACAGAACCAAAAGGAATTTTGACCTAGAACCAAAAGGAATCTGTTTTCCATAATCAGGTGCCCTAAATATCCAACTTGTATTAGAGGAACCATGGCAGAAAGTGAGGAGGAACTAAAGAGCCTCTTGATGAAAGTGAAAGAGGAGAGTAAAAAAGTTGGCTTAAAGCTCAACATTCAGAAAACGAAGATCATGGCATCCAATCCCATCACTTCATGGAAAATAGACGGGGAAAGAGTGGAAACAGTGTCAGACTTTATCTTTCTGGGCTCCAAAATCATTGCAGATGGTGATTGCAGCCATGAAATTAAAAGACACTCTTTGGAAGAAAAGTTATGACCAACCTAGACAGCATATTCAAAAGCAGAGATATTACTTTGCCGACTAAGGTCTGTCTAGTCAAGGCTATGGTTTTTCCAGTAGTCATGTATGGATGTGAGAGTTGGACTGTAAAGAAGGCAGAGCGCCAAAGAAATGATGCTTTTGAACTGTGGTGTTGGAGAAAACTCTTGAGAGTATCTTGGACTGCAAGGAGATCCAACCAGTCCATTCTGAAGATCGGCCTTGGGATTTCTTTGGAAGGAATGATGCTGAAGCTGAAGCTCCGGTACTTTGGCCACCTCATGTGAAGAGTTGACTCATTGGAAAAGACTCTGATGCTGGGAGGGATTGGGGGCAGGAGGAGAAGGGGACGACAGAGGATGAGATGGCTGGATGGCATCACTTTTTGTCCTTTGAAGGCTGAAAGTTTTAAAAGGTAGATGCTCCCTTGCCATGAAGTTTTACAGAGAGCAGAGAAGCAAATCATTCATGTATTGTGACAAAGTAAAGCCTGGAGAAAAGTTTATATCACCCAAATCAGCTTTTAAGACTTGTAAAAAGTAAGAGGAACTGTCTGTGAAAGCCTGGGACATTGCTGTCCAGGTGAATTGCCTTTTTTCCTACATGAAAGCAAACATGTATTTACTCACCTCATCAATTAAAATACTAAAGAATGCACTGCATAAATCAGTTATGGTGAAGAAGTTGCTTTCACTGGGACTAGATATCAGTAGTGTTTGGGGCTTAGTAACAACAAGGCAACAAAGGATAACCATGTTTTTTTGCTCTTAACTCTTGGACAAACTTCTCGCCCCATGTATTGGGTTTTCACATAGCCTAAATGGGCTTCTCAGGTGGCACAGTGGTAAAGAACCTACCTGCCAATGCAGGAGACCTGAGTTCGATCCCTGAGTCGGGAAGATCCCCTGGAGAAGGAGATGGCAACCCACTCCAGTATTCTTGCCCGGGAAATCTCATGGACAGAGGAGCCTGGAAGGCTGCATTCCATGAGGTTGCAAAGAGTCAGAAGCAACTGAGCACACGCAGTCTAAATAGCAGTGTTCCAGGGAGTAGTAGAGGGGATAATGAGGCCCTGAGAATTTTAATCCTCTATTATAGGTTTGATGCCTTTCAGGAATTCTTTATTTCTAGGATATTGATTTAGGGAGAAGTTTGAATGTTGTTTGAATTCAACATTCAACATCTGTTTGAATGTTGATAGAAGTTGCATTGTGGATTCCTCTAATATCAGCTGAAGATTTTGCCTATAAAGAGGATGATGGTAGCTATCAAATAGGGACAATTATCAGTGTCCTCCAGATTCAGCGACAGTGCCATCAAAAATGGAGCTAATACAATATGTCAAAGTGAAAATATTAGTTGCTCAATCATGTCCAACTCTTTGTGACTTCATGGACTATAGCTCACCAGGCTCCTCTGTTGATGGAATTCTTCAGGCAAGAATACTGGAGTAGGTTGCCATTCCCTTCTCTAGGGGATCTTCCCAATCCAGGGGTCAAATCCGAATTACAGGCAGATTCTTCACCATCAGACCCACCAGGAAAACCATCAGAAATTGAGTCAATAAAAGATCTCAAAGGATCACTTAATTCACTTGGTTGGCTATTGATTGCTACTGTCAGATTCCAGAATTATCTGTTTGGGAAGAGAGAAATTCCAGCATGATATTTTTCTAAGTCTCAGTCTAATAAATGAATAGGGGCAGAGGAACTCAGGGGAAAAGGGTGTATTCTGTCAAGGAAACAAAAGGAAATAG
Organism: Neotragus moschatus; assembly: GCA_006410615.1. Classification (NCBI taxonomy): domain Eukaryota; kingdom Metazoa; phylum Chordata; class Mammalia; order Artiodactyla; family Bovidae; genus Neotragus; species Neotragus moschatus. The sequence continues at coordinate 1,223,359 of SJYA01001474.1, read as the reverse complement.
GTTCAGAGACAGGAACTTCTTGAGATTCACTGGAGATTCCAACTAACTGAACTATTTTAGAACTCCAAAGCAGAGGCTGCTTTACAGAAGTGGGATTGAGTACTAGGAGTGTAGCTCTGGTGTCATTAAGGATAGAAAGAGCTTAATCCTTAATCTGGAGAAATGTTTCCGCAGGTGGATCAAGACAGGGAATTGGGAAGAGCCCCTGTAGTTCCTTGAAGCCCCATCATTCGAAATTAGGATACTGGAAAGGCTGGCTAGAAGGCTGAAGGCACCTTGAGTGCTAAAATTCTTCAGTGTCCTGTGTCTTCCCAATAATAGAAGCAACTAGAAGGTTTGGGGCTCTATTTAGGGACCTTCATTTGCCAGAGGTAAAAATTAAGAAATCTAGTGGTCTTTCTTATCAGCTGACTCATCTACCTTGCAAGTGAACTAATGTGCCAAATTAAATCTGGAGTGGACACAGTTTCTCATTCCACCCTGCTTATTTCAAATAAAGAGGAACATCCTGGCTTAGCACATAAACAAACAGAGTTAAAGGTTACCTGAGTGGATTCACCATCTGAGGGAAAACAGGATCTTCCTTTGTAAACGAACATGAACTTGTTTGCTTTACAAACATTCCGAGAACAATTCTAATTGTCATGAACAGGTTCATCAGATTTTTGTGTGCAAGTCTGAATTTTGAGTAATGTTGCCCTTAAAACAGTTGTTTCACCAGCAAAAATGGGTTAATTCTAGAACAAAAACCATAGGCAAGTTCAACAAATCAAAGAAAGGAACATTACTTTATAGAGAAAAAGGAGGAATGTGGGAGGGGTTGCTTCCAGTAGAAGTCTATTGAAGGTAAATGACAGTTTAGGGTGATGATGGTTTCTCATTGGCTGAATTCCTGGGGTAGTCAATTTCTTGGAAGGGATGCAATGTGCATCACTTTGTTGTTGTCGTTGGGGCCTGTGATTGATGATTCTTTCCTGTTGATTCTTCTGTTGTGATTTATAATTGAAAAGTCTTCCTATAATTGATGTGGAGTGGTACTCATAAAAGTAACACATGTTCTTTGCAAAAATCTGTGGGGCTTTGAGGCCCCGGGTGTAGAGGGGAATGTGGGTTTAAACTATGCCACAGTCTGGACCTTTGAAGACCAGAAGAGTTGTTTAGCATTTCTGATCATCAATAGAAAACTGTAACATCACCAAAGAGGCAAAAATGGCTTTTGACACCACAGCAAAGAGTTTCTAGTTTAACTCTATGTTTTTTCTTCCCAAGAACCCAGGCCCTTTCCTGGGATTGTGGACACTTTGGGAGCTGGAGGTGGCCTTCTGGAATATCGAGCTAGTCTGCTGGCTGAGAAGAATTTTGCTGTGATGGCGCTGGCTTATTGTAACTATGAAGACCTCCCCAAGGGCCTGGAAAACCTCCACCTGGAGTACTTTGAAGAAGCTGTGAACTACTTGCTTAATCACCCTCAGGTTGGAACTTCTCTAGTTTCATGTTCTACATATCAGTTCTCCGTCTGAAATGCTCTTGGTTTTCACAGAATTTGACAAATTCATGACAGCCACTATCTGCCCCCAACACACACTTAGTCACTTCTCCCAGACAGTTGCCATGCAATTAGATGTTAGATTTCCTGCTGGTAAAAGTGTCCTAGTTGAAATTATGGAATTTTAAACTCCAGTATTTTATCATATTTCATTAAGAGCTCAACACATTGAGAACCCTCGGTTTGACCCAGGAAGTAAGAGGGGAAGGGGAAGTGATCACTCTAGAAGGCTGTCTCCAGTTTAAATGTTTGTGTTTTACAGTCCTCTCCTCCATGTGACCATCTGAGAGCAGAGTACTCACTTTTAACAAATCACCTAGTGGTAAAGGACCTGGGTTCTAGGAAACATTTGAGGGTTCAGTATATCAGAGGATTAGAACATATAGCTTGCTCAGGATATTAGAGGATTAATAGGATTGTTTATTTTATAATTCAATCAGAACTCAAAGTAGCTGAAAGCCTTGGAGCTCCTAGAGAAGGTGATGGGGTGTAGTGGAACCAGTATAATAATGTATTTAACAGAGAAAAGTTAAATTTGAGGTTTGATTTTCTAGCTCCTTGACCTTGGGGCCTCTGTATCATACTCTCAAAAACTGGGATCACTATAATATCCCATTCCTAGTACTTTTATAAGGAATAGTTGAAATAAGTAAAGAGTGCTATTGTAGAAACCATGATCCAAAAAAACAGCTGTTGATAGGTCAATCAAAAGGCCATTTACAGCAGAGTTTGGTAATTGACGAGAACAATCTTTTTGGAATAGGGTAACCTCAAACTACACTGGAGGGGACTCAGCAGAGAATTAAGACAAGAAAGTGAATAACTACAGACAAAATTTCCCACAAGTTTTGCTGTGAGAAGGAGTACAAACTAGGGCAGAGTGGATTTGAGGTCAAGGGATTGTTATTAAGGGTTTCCCAGGTGGTGCTTTTGGTAAAGAATCTGCCTGCCAATGCAGGAGATATGAGACGAGGGCTCAGTTCCTGGGTTGGGAAGATCCCTTGGAGGAGGACATGGCAACCTACTCCAGTATTCTTGCCTGGAGAGTCCCATGGACAGGGAAAGAGGAAAAGATCACTAGAGGTTTGGAGGTCAAGGAACTTCAAGGCCAGAGTATTTCGTTGTCATCCACTTGGTTGTTGAAGACACCAGGAATGGTGATGGAGAAATTGTGGAAAGCAAGGTACAACAAAAGGTTAAGTCAATATCCCAAGGCTGCAAACCTTGATAACTGGGAGAGCCCAGATTCAGGCTCAGTTCCCCAACTCAAGTCCAGGCTCTACTGGCCACACTGCACTGTTCATGGACTCATTCTCCTTTTCCCTTTTCTCAGGTGAAGGGTCCAGGAGTTGGGCTGCTTGGGATTTCAAAAGGAGGCGAGCTCTGCCTCTCCATGGCTTCCTTCCTGAAGGGCATCTCTGCGGCCGTCATAATCAATGGCTCTGTGGCCCGTGTCGGTGGAAACTTACACTACAAAGGTGAGATTCTGCCGCCTGTGGGTTTCAACCAGAATCGCATCAAGACGACCAAAGATGGCTTTGTAGACATTGTGGAAGTCCTGAACAGCCCTTTGGAAGGGCCTGACCAGAAGAGCTTCATTCCTGTGGAAAGGGCTGAGTGCCCCTTCCTGTTTCTTGTGGGTCAGGATGACCACAACTGGAAGAGTGAATTCTATGCTAATTCTATGGTGATTATGTTACTATGTTATTATTATATTCTTCAAACACATGACTTTTTAAAAACAGTGATGTGTATTCTACTGATTGGTGCTACTATCCTTCATTTAATCAATCCTCTGTTGTTAGCCCCTGACATTGTTGATAGTTTTTCTTTATAAAGTCTATTCTGAGATGAAGGGACATACACATGTATAAGTCTTTGTGTGTCACTGATTATTTCTTTAAGAGAGATTCTTTGAAAGGAAATTACTATGCATACCAGAAATGACCCAACTGCACCATCGAGGACACTGTATGAAACCGCCATGTTGCCAACATTGGTGCAATATGTGTGTATGTGTGCTTTTGTGTCTAATCCTTTATAATCTTATAAATCTTATGGTTTGAAAAGATAATCTCATATTACTGTACTTTTTTTGTTGTTGCTGTTAGTAAAGTTGAATATCTCCCCCTCTTATTGGGAAAATATCTATATTCCTTTTAAACTACATTTCCCATTCCTTTAGAATGTTCTCCTATTTCTTTATGACATACAGCAGCATTTGATTATGTATTACAGAAGTAAATAATTCTCATATATGTTGACCACATTACATCATCTTGTTAGCTGCCATTTAAATTATGTGTACATTTGTGAATATATGTATGTGTTAAATTTTGCAAGATGAGTTGATGATGGAAGATGGAAATGATAAGAAATATGTATCTGCCTGCACCTTTCTCCCAACTTCCAGCACAGAGTTCCTAAAACTCTTATAAATACCTAAGTGATAGAAGCACTAGTTGCATCTTTTGTTCTACTGAGGTGTCTCTAAGTGGGCCCCTGGATGGGGACTGTGTGGGCACTAGTAACCAGAAAGACCAATCCATGATTAGAAGCCTGGAATTTTCAGCTGTCTCTCCCAATTTTGCAGAGAGACTAGGGACCAGAAACTGATTTAATAACTGAGCATGCCTATGTGAGGAAAGGGCTTCCCTGGTAGCTCAGCTAGTAAAGAATCCTCCTGCAATGCAGGAGAACCTGGTTTGATTCCTGGGTCAAGAAGTGCTCCTGGAGAAGGGATAGGCTACCCACTCCAGTATTCTTGGGCTCCCAAGGTGCCTCAGACAATAAATAATCTGCCCACTATGTGGGAGACCTGGGTTAGATCCCTGGTTTGGGAAGATCCCCTGGAGAAGGGCATGGCAACCCAGTCCAGTATTCTTGCCTGAGGAATCTCCATGGACAGAGGGGCCTGGCAAGCCACAGTCCATGGGGTCACAAAGAGTTGGACATGATTTAGCAACTAAGCATATGTGAGGAAACCTCCACAAAATTCCCAATAGTACAGGGTTTGGAGAGATTTCAGTTTGGCGAACACACCCACACTGCTAGGGAGACATACCTCAGCTCCACAGGGACAAAAGCTCCTGCAATGGGACTCTCCCAGACCTCGCCCAATGGAACTCTTCATCTGGCTGTTCCTCTGTGTCCTTTATCATATTCTTCAATAAGGTAGTTGATGTAAGGGTTTCCCTGAGTTCGGCAAGCTGCTCTGGCAAATCAGTAGAACCTGAAGAAAGAGTTGTAGAAACCTCGGATTTATAGCCTAATCACACAGAGATTGTGGGTAACCTGGGGACCTACTACTTGCAATTGGCACCTGGGGTGGGGTGAGAGCAGTTTTGTGGGACTGAGACCTTAACCTTAGGGAACTGACACCATCTCCAGGTAGACAGTGTTAGAACTGAATTAAATTCTAGGAGATCAGATGGTTGTCTCAAAGATTTACACCACGTGACCAGAAGTGTCAGAAATGCAGTGTTCTGAGTAGTAAAGGAGTCACACAGAAAAGAGACACAGGAGGAGAACAGTAGGTTTTTCCTAAAATACGCAAGGCATTTTAGGAAGTGGAAATGATTGCTGAGATACACAATTCAGTTGATGAGCTCGAAAACAAAATAGACATGGCTAGTAGTCAAATTAGGACTCATAAGGAGACTTAAGAAATCTCTCACAATTTCCAAAAATAAGAGGTAGGCTATGTATGAGAAAAAAAAAAATTAAGGCATAGAAGACTAAACCACAATCTGTTCTACTAGCAGCAATGGTCTTGGTTTTGACAAATAAAACAGAATAGGCTTCACCAAGTACCAAGTTTACTTAGATTTAAAAATTCAGGATAAGAGAAAACACAACCAGAGTAGAAAGTCATCAAGCTCTCGGAAGCATGTGCTCACACAAGATGAGGCTGAGTATTGTGTAGACAACTTTTGGCTTCAGATTAAAAGGCTCTATACCGAAGTGAATAAAAGTCGTTAAAATTTTCCAACGTGTACCGAAGAATTCATACTAATAAACAAGAGCCTTGGTTTTTTACTCTTGGCCACTAGAAGGCTTCCTGGTAGCTCAATGGTAAAGATTTACCATTGTAGGAGTCAGTGTAGGAGACTCCAGTTCAATAGTGGATCAGGAAGATCTGCTGGAGGAGGGCATAGCAACTCACTCCAGTATTCTTGCTGGGAAAACCCCCAGGGACAGAGGATCCTGGCGGGTTAGAGTCCATGGGGTTGCAAAGAGTCAGACACGACTGAGCAGCTCTGGCAAACTAACATACTGCAAATTGATCTACAGATTCAATCTAACCTCCATCAAAATTCCAGCAAGTTTCTTTGCAGAGACTGGTAAGTTGATCTTAAAATTCCTGTGGAAACTCAAGAAACCCATAATCTTGACAAAGAATAATAAAACTGGAAAACTCACAATGACCAATTTTAAAACTTGCTAGAAAGCAACACGAATTAAAACAATGTGGTACATGCAGAAGAACAGACAAAAAGATCAACGGAATAGAAATAAGATTCCAGAAATATATCCTGACATTTACCACACTTACAGTCAATTGATTTTTGACAAGAAAATTCAAAGGAGAAAGAATGGTCTTTTCAACAAATTGTGTTGACACAATAGAATATCCATCTGAAAAGAATGAATTTCAATCCTACCTCACAGCAAACACAAGAATGAACTCAAAATTGATTAAAGGTGTAAATGTAAGAGCTCAAATTATAGAATTCTTTGAAGAAGATATAGAAGCAAATCTTTGTAACTCTGGATTAGATAATGGTTTGACATCAAAGCATAAGCAAAAACAGAAAAAAATAAATGAATCAGACATCAAACTTGAAAACCTTTATGCACCAAAGGATACTGTTAGGTAGTTAGAATATGAAAAAGGAGTCCAGAATGACGGTGGCTAAAAGACAAGGAAGGAAAAAGCCCGCAGGGGAAAAAAAAAGGAAGGTCCAAGGACACGAGTGAGGACCTCAGGTAGAACAAACAGCACTCCTGGCTAGCCCAATTTACATAGGGCAGGCCCGGGGGGAGGAAAAGACATACAAAAAGAGGAGCCAAAGTGCCGGGGGTCTCTCTCCCTGAGCACGCACTCTCTCTTTCTTCTCTTCGCGTCTTTTGGAGTCGGCATGCCCTCACGCCCCGAGGATGTATTTTCCTTTTATTTTCTAAATAAAACTAACCTGTAACACGGAGCTGTAACACTGATCTGTCCAAGAGCTGAGATATGTTCGTCCAAGGGCTTTAACGTCCGTCACTTCAAGTTTTTGTTGTGACGAGACAGAACCGAGGAAATTACACACTCCCCTCACAATACCATTAAAAAATTGAAAAGACATCTCACACAATGATAAGAAATATTTCCAAATCACATATATGTTAGAGACTTGGGCCTAGAATATATAAAGAACTCTTTCAATTCAATGGTAAAATGCAGCAAGAGAAAAGCAACTAGAAACATACATAAGAATTCCCATAAAAATTTCAGCTGAGGAACTTCCCTGGTGGTCCAGTGGTAAAGAATCCACCTACCAATGACTTTGATCCCTGGTTCAGGAAGATGTCACATGCCAAGGGGTAATTAAGCCCCTGAGCCACAACTACTAAAGCCTATGTTCCCTAGAACCTGTGCTCCCCAACAAGAGAAGCCACCACAATAAGAAGCCTGCACACTGCAACTAAAAAAGCCCACACAAGCAGCAACAGAAGATCTGGAGCAGACGAAAATAAAGATACAAAATCTATTTTTTTTTTAACTGCCAGCTGACTTTTCAGCAGAAATGGCTTACCTGGGAGCTCAGACAGTAAAGAATCTACCCAAAATGCAGGAGACCCAGGTAGATGTGGATTTCCCTGGGTTGTGAAGGTCCCCTGGAGAAGGGAATGGCAACGCATTCTAGTATTATTATCTGGGAAATCCCATGAGCAGAGGAGCCTGGTGGGCTACAGTCTATGGGATTGCAAAGAGCCAACTGAATGACTAAGCACAGCAGATAAGAAGGGAACAGTATGATATATTTTAAATGATGAAAGGAAAAAGTCTACAACCAACAACACTGTACTCAGGAAGGCTATCACTCAGATTTGAAGGACAGATAAAGAATTTTAAAGATAAGCAAAAACTAAAAAAAAGTTCAGTATCACTAAACTACCTGAGAAGAAATGCTTTAAAAAATTCTCTAAGTAGAAAAGAATAGGCCACAACTAGAAATATTAAAAGTATGGAAAAAAAATCTCATTGGTAAAGGCACAAAAAAGGTAGTATAGTTCAACCATTTACAAAGTAAGGTTAAAAGACAAAGGAACCAAATCATCTATATCCACAATAAATAGGTTAAGATATACATGCTGCTGCTGCTGCTAAGTCGCTTCAGTCGTGTCCAACTCTGTGCAACCCCATGGACGGCAGCCCACCAGGCTCCCCCGTCCCTGGGATTCTCCGGGCAAGAACACTGGAGTGGGTTGCCATTTCCTTCTCCAATGCACGAAAGTGAAGTCGCTCAGTCGTATCCGACTAGTAGCGACCCTACGGACTGCAGCCCACCAGGCTCCTCCGTCCATGGGATTTTCCAGGCAAGAGGACTGGAGTGGGGTGCCCATAAAAGGATGTAAAATATGATGTCACAAACAGTAAATGGTGAGGGTAGAAATGCAGGGTGGTTAAAATGTGTTCGAAACTAAGAGATCAGAAACTTAAAATAATCAAATATATATCCATAGATAAACCTCCTGGCCAGCACAAACAGAATTACGTAACAGACAAACAGGAAAGAAGGGAATCTAAATATAAGACTAAATATAGTCATCAAGCCACAAGGGAAGAGAGAAACAAAGAAGAAACAAAAAAGAACTACAAAAATAATCAGAATGTGGCCAACAAAATGGCAATAAGTACACACCTATTAACATTACTTCATTTTTGTTTTCCTGACAGCACTATGAGGTTTGCAGGATCTTACTTTCCTTATCACAGATCAAACCCGGGGCCACACCAGTAAAAAAGCACCAAATCCTAACCATAGCACCACCGGGGAATTCCTTCAATAATTACTTTAAATGTAAACAGATTAAATACTTCAATCAGAAGACACAGAGTAGCTGAATGGGTTAAAAAACAAGACCCATCTAGAGGTTGCCGACAAGAGGTTCCCTCAGATCTAAAGAGATACACAGACTGAAAGTGAGGAGATGCAAAAGGCATGCCATTCAAATAGAAAATAAAAGAAAACTGAAGCAAAAATAAATATATCAAATATATTTTAAAATAAAGCCTATTAATATTTTAAAAATTAAAATTTATATTAAACAAAGTGGTTGAAGAGAGAAAATAATACAAAAAATATGTAAAATGTTTTTAATTTTAAAAACCAAAGAACAAAAAAAGACTAGTACCATAATGTGTTTACACTTCCATATATTTACCTACTTTAAATATTAATCAAAATCTAGATGGATGAATTCATCTTTGGGGGAAAGTGGCAAAAGGACAGAGAAGAGGATCTGATCATTTACCACTGTAAACTTGTCATTATTGCTTACGTATGTGCTTAGTCACTCACTCATGTCTCATGACTCTTTGGGACCCCATGGACAGTAGCCCGCCCGGCTTCTCTGTCCATGGGGATTCTCCAGGCAAGAATATCGGAGTGGGTTGTCATGCCTTCCTCCAGGGAAGCTACCCAAACCAGAGATCTAACCCATGTCTCCTGCAGTGCTGGCGGATTCTTTATGGTCTGAGCCACCAGGGAAGCTGAAGAATACTGGAGTAGCCTATCCCTTCTCCAGGGTTACTTCCTGACCCAGGAGTCCAATCAGGATCTCCTCCACTGTAGGCAGATTCTTTACCAGCTGAGCCACCGGGGAAGCCCTTGCTTATGTATGCTTTGGGAAAAAAATTTTTGTCCTTTAAAAAGAATTTGAAAAGCAGTATACAAACCTATAGCAAATATCTGGAGGCCATGGGAAAAAAAACACACATAGGCTCAATCTCTACTACAAAATGAAGCATGAATTTTGCTTCCTAGTCTTCTTCTTGGAGAAGCAAATAGCAACCCACTCCAGTGTTCTTGCCTGGAGAATCCCAGGGATGGGGAGCCTGGTGGGCTGCCGTCTATGGGGTCGCACAGAGTCAGACACGACTGAAGTGACTTAGTAGCAGCAGCAGCAGTCTTCTTCTAAGAGTTTCAGACACACTGTCACCTTGGATCCCCTTAGAGCAGACTTCCATCATGCTACACGCAAGAACTCTTAAACCCCAAAAGATATAAACTTATTTGAGCCTACAGAACTAGCCAGTGATGAAGCCAGAGCTGGAACTTTAATTACATTTCACTGCACTGCTGCTGCTCACTGTTGAGTTCCACATTGGAGCTGGTCAAGGCTCTGACAGTTATTAGAGGCTAATCCTTAGCAGATTTACATTTGCCAAGCCTCACATTTCTCCTTTCCAATATTTGAAAATTATTCCCAGTGTTTTATGGACTTGTTAAATTGTGTATGTAAAATAGATGGGACATCGCTAAAGAGTAGCTATTACTATACCATATGCAAAATGCTGGGTATCCTTAAACATTATACCTACATTGCTTCTAGGATCACATTCAAAAAGCTGACATTTAGTATCTACGAAGGCTGAACATTCTCATTCTCTATGATACAGCAGTTCCACTCCCAGGTATTCACTCCACTGAAAGGCACATATATGTCAATCAAAAGATATAGCCTTGAATATTCAGAGCACTATACCTAGGAGTTCCAAACTGTGAACTACCAAAAGCCTGTAGTTAGTAATATTCGACCAATACTTTTATGATCACAAAATAAAATACTATTTGGCAGAGATAAAGAACAATCTACAACTACACTCAAAAACAGCAATGAAGCTCATAAATGTAATATTGAGCCAAAGTAGACAATAAAAACAGCACACTGGAGGATTGATCACCATAAAATACAGAGTCGGGAAAAACTAACCCGTTTTGTTCATTGGAAGGACTGATGCTAAAGCTGAAACTCCAATACTTTGGCCACCTCATGTGAAGAGCTGACTCACTGGAAAAGACCCTGATGCTGGGAGGGACTGGGGGCAGGAGGTGAAGGGGATGACAGAGGATGAGATGGCTGGATGGCATCACTGACTCGATGGACATGAGTTTCAGTGAACTCCGGGAGTTGGTGATGGACAGGGAGGCCTGGCGTGCTGCGATTCAGGGGTCGCAAAGAATCGGACATGACTGAGCGACTGAACTGAACTGAACCCGTTTTGTTGGACTCAGGATAGAGTACGTTGGGCAAGGGAAAGTGCTACTGGGGTGCTGGCAATGATGTTTCTAGACCCTTGAGCTCAGTTGTCCAAGTACGTTCGGGTTACATTGAAATATACACTTAGGATTTATGCAGGGTTTTTTGTGTGTGTGCGTGTATGTGTATAACTCATTAAAAGTTCTAGAAAATATTGGGAGAGGCTAGAATTCTTGGAATTCTACCTAAAGGCATTCAGCTCCGGTTTCACTACGAATCCATAACCAACACACTTCACTCCAACAAGCCAGGGATGTTTGAGGCAGAAAAGAGGCGTGGGCGGGGCGGGTTCCACTCCACATTATAGACAGCAGAAAATCCCTGTGCGCCCCGCCCTGGTCCAGAAGAAAGACCTGGTGCTTTTACCTCCAACGAGCAGAGGTCCAAGACCTAAAGGGACGCCTCCAGAGGCGGCTCAGCTACAGATTTCTCTCGGCTCCAGGTGATGCCTGACACCCTCGGACGTCCGAGCGCCCTCCACCCGGCCTGAGGCAAAAACTCAAGTAGCTGTCCGCGCTTTCACGCTCAGGGTCCAGACTGCGGCTCGGGGCCGAGATGGTGGCGACAGTGACGCTGGAGCCGGCCGGCCGCTGCCGCTGGGACGAGCCCGTGCGCATCGCCGTGCGCGGCCTGGCCCCGGGGCAGCCGGTCACGCTGCGCGCGTCCCTGCGCGACGAGAAGGGCGCGCTCTTCAGGGCCCACGCGCGCTACTGCGCCGACGCCGCCGGCCTGCTGGACCTGGAGCGCGCCCGCGCGCTGGGCGGCAGCTTCGCGGGGCTCGAGCCCATGGGGCTCTTCTGGGCTATGGAGCCCGAGAAGCCTTTTTGGCGACTTCTGAAGCGGGACGTGCAGACGCCTTTCGCCGTGGAGCTGGAGGTGCTCGACGGTCACGAGCCCGAGGCCCAGCGGCTCCTGGGCCGGGCGGTGCACGAGCGCGACTTCCTGGCGCC